>SSOS01000009.1:2144150-2483069 GCA_004849945.1 Aspergillus ochraceus | reverse complement strand
CGGGGTGTTCTCGGAAACACATCAAGAAACAGTCTGGGAGGGCTTGTCACTGCCCAGACTCTTCCTCATCGAGGGCTTCTGGTAGGTTCGTATCGCTGCCTAGACCCAGCCTCATCGAGGGGATCTAGTAGGTTCGCATCACTGCCCAGGTTCTTCCAGCGCCTGCAAGGGGTTCTGGTAGGTACTTATCGCTGCCCAGACCAACCTCAACCGGCGGGGTGTTCTCGGAAACACATCAAGAAACAGTCTGGGAGGGCTTGTCACTGCCCAGACTCTTCATCGAGGGGCTCTAGTAGGTTCGCATCACTGCCCAGATCCAAAGGGATTCTGGTAGGTTCGTATCGCTGCCTAGACCTAATCTCATCGAGAAACAGTCTGGGAGGGCTTCTCACTGCCCAGACTCTTCCTCACCCGGCGGGAATTCTTGGAAAGACATCAAGAATCGATCTGGCAGGAAATTCTTCTGAACCAGAGCCCGGGCGAGGGGAGAGTCACTTCTACAGCGTAGAAGATGAGTGCGACTCTGGGTTCTGAATTCCTGGGGGCACAGTCGCCTTTAAATAGACGACCGAGAGCAGATCATGTGACCAGTGGCCCATGAGAGGGAGCCTTGGGCCCACTATCGGGCCAAAGGCCATGGAGCAAAACTAAAACTAGCCTCCTCGGCTTGGCCACAGTGGTGGGAAGCCAAATGGTGTTCCACAGGTTGAACCGACATATTACCAACATGGTGATCTCCGTTTGGAAGCTTTTCGACGTACCTAGGCGGCTAGAGAAGCGTTGAAACGTGCCGTTCTCACCCGGAACCGCCCTTGTAGAAAGGCATTGGATGGTTGCAGATGGCGCAACATGGTCGTCAATGCTCTATATGTGGCTTTGAGCGGTCTGACATGTTGCACTGCATGCTGCGATGCAAGCGGGTTGCTGTTCCGACAGGAGGCATTTCTAGTTTTCCACGGGTGTCCCCATTCGGCAAGTCGGAGCCATTAGGCCAGAATCACGCTGGACAGGGCCCTCAGGATCAACAGGTCCTTATGGACGCATTGAAAATCTCTCCACCGGGCTGTACATAATAAACAGTTGGACAGCCGAGTTCACCACGTTGAGTGATTCACCGGGTGTGGATCCCGGCCGCCCCTCGCCGAGAAGGCGCTCGTTGGGTTGCGTGTGGGTCGCTACCCTCGTAGGTGACTACTTCATTGCACCTTAGGGATGACTCCAATGCACAGGATGCATTATCACCAAGTATCTACGTTATGAAAGGCAATGTGTTGGAGACAATCTGATGAACACGTAGTTCAATCCTTTATTACTGTACCACCTTGTGGTCGGGTGCTAGGATCGTCCTCCACCCTAAGCGGTACGAGCATGTCCCTTGGGCACTTGAAATCTCCCCCCTCTATCCCATCCATCTCTTTGTCCCAAATTACAGCAGGAGTTGGACGACATCATCAGGCCCGCCATACAACCACCCCTATGTCTCCTCCGTTGGTTTAGTATCTCCATCCCTGCTGTCGCGACTTACACTATCTTCGTGACTGCAAATAGTTGCTCAATCTAATCCGTGTCCTTTGTGTTGTGCGACATTAAAGCTTTTGAGTTGTTGGAGAGCCAGGGAGATGGTAAAACAACGGTCGGGTACAGACTTTTCGGAAAGCGCCTTTACCACCTACTCTCTTTTCTCACCACCAAGCCCTAATGCCAGGTCAGAATGTCCCATATTTCTACATGACAGTTATCCTAGGTTAATTGGTCTATATAGCAGAGGCTTAAAAACATACGGTACAGGGTGTATTGGCGGAAGGTTCTGGGAGAAATATCCCCACTTGTGCTTTTGATGATTTATCGCCGCTTTGTAGACTGCTGTATATGCATCACGTACACCGTGCGTCTCGTTACTTACCTTCGATGATGTTGGATCTAGCGAGTCAGAGGCAAGCCAGTAACCGAGATTCACCTAGGAACTCAACTCCCGTTAGCCAAGTGCGATATTTGGTCGAGGTACAGTATAGAATGATGCTGCATCTCGGCCTGGTCTTGGATTTTTGCATCCTTCATGGTTCGCCCACAATCCACATTCCAAAGTGGAGAATCCGTGTTTTCCGGCGGCGGATGAGGTAATTCCGCCGTCTGGGTGAAACCTTTAGTACTTGACTTGCTCCGATTTGTAGCAGCTTCAAAACTAAATCGCTTTGAGTATAGGCAACATGAGAGGTTCGGCGATTCCATACCAAAATCGAGCAAGGAAGTGAGACTTTGCTCCTTATTCTTATAGCAAGGGGCCAAACTAAAGAGTCGATCGTAGAGGAACTCAAGGCGCTTCTACCTCGGCGCATTGGTATATCAAATGAACCTCGGCCCTAGGTTCTACAAGCGGATGGTAGTATCGATCGCGGCATCTCGCTGGGAGAGTGTGATGTACTGGGCCAGAACACTGCCACTGCCATGGATCCAGAGGACTCGACAACGTATAACGCAGACTCCAAGGGGCAACTCACATATCACCGTATATTGTCTCTTTTCGTGATATGTGATAGGGCCGGAGATATGGGACCCAACAGTCTGGGTTCGCTAGATAGAAGAAAAAGAAATCATGATGCATGCATGGATTACGCAGTAGCACTGGACTGTCCAATACATGAAAACTGTTGTGACATACAGAACACTACTGTACTAGTAATTGATATTGGGATGGTAAATGTCGGAATCGCTCATTCCAGTTTCCAAAATTGTCATTATCACCAGTCAGCCTCATTTAGATGTGCCCTATACAGATAGGCGACATACCAGTGACTCTAATCATGTGTTCCGTCCAAGCCAGGTTACGCTATCAGATCTGGGCGGGGCAAACGTTCTCTTAAAAAACCTGAACACAATTGTGGCGCGTTCTGTATTTGCGTTCTCTTCTTAGGAGATGAAGTATTCATGCGTTGTTCGCATGTATTGATCGCATCGCTAGGGACTGAGCGCATACTATGTTATAGTGAGCGAACGAGTCTTTGAAAATGTGAGCACCAAACTTTTATGGCCATTTATTGGTTCTTGGGATGCACTAGTGCATAGGATGAGAAATTCTCTGCGGCCTTCTCTGGCTTGTGGAATTTTGTGCGGAGCCGGGCTTCTAGGTCGGGTTTAGTTTTGAGAATGAGTTCTTATTTACTTAGACAAACTCCTTGACAAGGCCAATTGGGACGGGGGAGCTTTGCCTCGGTGGAGTCTTTGCATTGTAAAAAAAAAAAAAAAAAAAAAAAAAACCCACTGAGTACAGCATCTGTCTGAAAGACCTTGGTAATATAGGAAGAGTCAAAACTCGCCATGCCGACTTTTATCTGGATGGCGGATGCCGATACTGCCAAGAAAAATTATTCTACGCACATTACAGACAGTTATAGCGGATTCAACATAGATCAAGCAGCGAAGCGCATGGGTTAATTGAATACAAAAATGGACAGCTGGCCAGTGCTCTGTCTGATAGCTCATAAGGGGGAGCTGTGTTCAGCTGTTGACCGGTTCATCTCGGTCACAAAACCCCTGACGAAGGATCTTGGGTTGGCTTCCGAAAGACCCACAGCACGAGACAACAATACTCCGCTTTGCCCGTTAGAAATAAAAGCGTGGTCAGAGTAAATGCTCAGGGGCTTTGAATCGCGTCCATTTGACTGACAAATATCGATCTTGACGAGCCGACTTATTCGGCAATTTCATCCTGGACTTTATTTTTATCGTTTCATTTTTACCAACCTTTACCCATCTTTGAGACGAGTTCAAGTGATTTCCCAGCCCCAGCCCTCGACCTAGGATATCTGGCAGGCGCTTCCTCCACATCGACCAGGAATGGATACTCCCGAGGATCTAGGCATTATAGATGTACTCAAAGTCTCCGAAACATTCGCCGATGCCTGGCGAAGTCTTCAGTCCATGCTTGCACTTTCCAAATCATATCTTGAGCTCTTGCAGAGTGACGATAGCCTCGCACGGCACTTCCATGTCGGGTTTCTAAGCGACTGGGCCACAGAAAGAATTGATCGCCTGTTTGACCCTATATGTGTGGTCGCAGATGACAATGGGAAGTTGGATGGAAGTATTCGCTGGATTGACGTTGTACACGGACGTGCGCGTCTGCCCCAGCGCCGTCCTTGGCGTAGGGAGAATGGTTTTTTATATTTGGGGCTCGAAGGACGCGAGGGCTTCGTGAAGGTATCGGAGATGGAATACAACCTTCTGCAGTCAGATATACCTTGGCGGATGATCAGTCCTAAGTCTAACACAATAGATGTCCTGGCCGAAAAGAAAACAACAGAAGTGGTACATGAGGAGATCTCTAAACTGAATGCTTTTGTCATGGATTGTTAGCGCTCGCCCTGCATCAGTCGCACAGTGTGACCTTGAGCTGCTTCGCTAATCACCTCATAGATCTCAAAATCAATGATAAAATTCTCGGAAAAGCCTCGGAAAGAATGGAGGCTCTTGAGGAACTTGCCAAGAAAGTATGCCATTCGATGCCGGAATCCCACACGACGGCCACTTCCGATGAAATGGACTTACAAAGCCAATCGCAAGTCGCATCCTTATCGAAGGTGCCTTATAAAAGCAAGAAGCGTTAGTTTACCTGCGCCTTTGGTGCCCTCTGCATACGCTAGTGCAACTATTGACTTGTCATTAGCGTCTTCAAGCGTCCGTCCATGGTCAAATAAAGAGCTTAATGACATGCTCAGCTGGTATCCTGACCACAAGAATCTCGCAAATAAGAAACTTGAAAGGCAATTCCGTCAAAAGTTTAATCACGTTCGAACTGCTGGAGCCATCAGAACCGCTTACCATCGCGTCCAAAAAGGAACACTTGTGATTCAGAATATAAGAGATGATTGTGATCCTACCGTAACATCTACCTCTACTTCAATCCAAGCTGATATAGATCCTCAGTCCACTGTGAATTTTATGAAAGTCCTGAGGGATTGTCCAGCGCCCTCGCGGCCGGACTTGAGTATTGATAATCCGCCAGGACCTATGTTGAAGAACACCACCGCAGAGGTTGTACCAAACGCAGATGACAATGAAACCTTAGTGAGAACGGATAATCCCTCCGCAGCTCTTTCCGTGCATCCAGAAGACAGATCTAGTCACAGATCACCCAATGTGGATACTATCAGGCCTCGTTTTCCGGGCCAGGTGCCTGCAGAAACTTTGCATGAAAAAGCTCGACCTGGTTTCGGTGAGGTCGGTGCCAGTCCAGCATCGGTTACTATTGCCACAGCTTCAACATCTAGGGACATCTGCAACGCTCGAGTTGACATGATCGAAAGCGCGGCCAGTTATAACGAACATTCAGACACACCGCAAGGGCAACTTGTGTCTACTTCATCACAAGCCATGGAAGGTGAAACGGGAGGCGATGGTTTGGAGACACAAAACCACCCTGAAGAGCCCCAGGGAGGTGGTCAAACGACTTTGGCCGGGCCTTCATCGCATGCCACGTCCAGATGCCGAGAAAATTATCCGGGTGCAAACTATCCGGCACATGACCCGGTACCCGGTTCGACACACCACCCGGCATGGCAAGCCGTCAATACCCCTTCGGATCCCGTCACTGCGTTGCCTTGGGCCAATGATCGCTCTTCTGCTCATTCTGCATATACCCCAAAGCATCTCTCGGAGCCGTCGCTAACGGCGACGCCAACGGCGAGGGCTGGCAAGAGAAAGCGCGGATCTGGCAGACACAAAACCAACTGTATCACATGTAGCAGAAAGAAGAATAAATGCGATGAGCAGCAACCCCAATGTGAGTTCACTTGGCCTGGGCTTTATCGGGTAGATCCTAAAAGAGGTTCCTTGCAAGAGGGCTTACTGATTATACCAATTAGGCGGTACTTGCATACGTCTAGGACATACATGTGAAGGTTACAGGCGCGACCACCCAGAAGCTGCAAGCTGGGATATGAGTGCAATATCATCATTAAATACAGCCCATAGTGCCACTTCCAAAGGCTCATCGGCCATTCCGGGGCCGCAGAATGCCAGCATAGCCAGCGTTACCCCCACATCTGTATCATCGCATGGGCAATGGCTTAACCCCAACAATCTACCTTCTAGACCAGAAGAAATTGCTGGTTGTGGTAACTGGGTACATACCCCCCCTCCACCTACGCCACATGGTCGACCGAGTGGATCTGAAATCCCCTCGATTCGCAGCATACTGAGAACGCCTTTTCAAGCCATGTTGCCGGTATTTCAGATGGAGAGCGGCAAATGAAGGTTGCTTAACTCACGATTTGTTGGTATTCTATACTGTAAGGAGCATTTTGGAATCAATATTTTTCGGAGAGCGGCTACTTCTTTCTCCTTTCCCATCCCCTAGTGCCAAGCTACCCCATCCGATATGTGGCTAGCTTTTGGGCATGAATATCAAGTTGGCCGCAGATCTGCTAGGGGTGGAGTATTCTGCCTGGGCAGTAGTCTGGGAGAGAAGACAAGAGTGCAAGTGGTGAATCCGCCTCCCGTAAAATTGGTATCGAAATATAGCTGGTAACCTAGTCCTAAATGACACGTAACAAATAAATAAACCCCAGGTAAGCTGAAAATAATCAGGGCTTCTGTTTGATGGCCGAGATATTATTTATAGGAATATACGAACGGGATAATTGTATGGGGCTTGAGGAATACTAGGGCCGTAAACCGAGCTTTCAGCCCAAGCGTATAGTTTTAAACAAAATCACTGGCTTACTTGTCCTGTTATATAATAGCACTACATATTTAAACAAACGGAATGAACATCCAGTTACATTCACATTTTTGGTGAAGGGCTGAGTTGGCATGGGCACTGATCAGCATGCCACCTTTATTTGAGTATGATGATACTAGCCAATGTGATGCCGAATCAACCTACAGCAGATCAACAGGACCATTAACACAGGTTGACCAAACTTCCAACGTTTCCAAAGAAAGCCAAGTTCACAGCAGAAACTGGAGTGACCTTCCAGAGGTGAACGAAATTGATCATGTCATTAGCAGGTTTCGCGGCCATACTGTGGCTGTCGATACCATGCGCTCTAGACTTCAAGCAACCAAATTGACTGGCGGTAAGAGGGAGGAACAAGAAAGATTAAGGGAACTCCAACATGAATTACATTGGCATCAGCGTGAAAATGAATTCTACAAGACATGCTATAACCTTTACCAAGAACTCCATTCAAAAATGTCTGAGGTAACACAGACATTGCTTCTCAAATCTCTTTTTGAGCCCGAGACTGAGCCATTTTACGATCCATGTCTACACGACATAATACGCAGACTTGACATTGCAGTAAAGCGTTCCAAATTGGAAGAGTCGAAAGCTGAAGCGGACTTCAAGGCCTATTGGAATATACCGTCCACGCTGGCGTCCACTCGCTGGCTTTGAGCCAATGTGTTCACCATGGGTGTTCTTCCACGCATATAATACAATTGGCCCTCGGAAAAACATGTTTTTGGTTGAAAGGAATGCTTGTTATCCAAAACAGAAGATCAACTAATAGCGACTATCGTCCACGTGAACAACCTCTCTGTGTCGTAGAAGCGCCCTACTGAAAATTGTTTGCATCAAGAATATATAGTAAGAGGCCCCTCTCCCTGTAAGGTGTTAATATTATCAAGAAATTAGGATAAAAGGAAGATGAGTTCCTCAAAAGCTGTGAAGGTCTCCCGCGGTCAATGGGACCGAACTACACAAGAAAAAGTTCGCAAGCGACGTCATAATCTGTTTAAGCGGCTGACAGAATTCAATGAACGCTATGATATAGATACATGGATCATTATGCGGATGCCAAGCGGAAGGATATACAAATTTGCAACTGATCCTAGCGAACCCATGCCATCGGACGTTGACATTGTGAGTTTGATTACGGGTCATCTAATACCCTCACTGATTCCAGCCATAGCAAGCACTTAATGTTCCGGTGACTCAAAAAACGTCCGCAGACTACGCAATGAAAGGCAAAATGCCATTATCTCACATACCAGATCCTCCTAGCTTGCCTTTTATAAACATACCGTTTCTGACGACCCGAGAGAGCCCTCCCAAGTTGTATCCGGATAAGCTTTCGATTGCAGAACACCAATCTATAGATGTTGATGGTGAAGATGTATGTGAAACACACCATGCAGAGGCACAATAAATTCGGTATTCTTGTGTTGTGCAGATACAGGTATATCTCGCATTGTGGGTAAAACGGATAAGCGCTGTCGGAGTCGGATTTACCTTTGCAACTTGCTGGTAAAGTGAGAATTCTCCAATTAGTCGGACGCATACATGACTTTATATTAGTATTAATCTAACCCTTTTTTGCAGTATGCAGCAGGAGTATACGATATGTACATGTTTTGACGTAAACAAGAAGTTGTAACTAAGCTGAAATTGATTATTCGCACACAGCATGGGCCAATCATGGAGCGTGCGTCTGTAAACTCTAATGTCAAGGGAGGGATTTCTTTTAGAAATGTTTATGTATAGACTGATGATCTTACGCCGCATGACTTTTCCTGTGTTATTGTGATACCTACCTTATGCTCTTGTTGCTGCGTATATTGACTTATGAGGTATCCCCAATTATGCAGAGGCACAGCGATCAACACTTTATACTAGCGATTCACCCCTATTTCCAGCCCATGTAACAAAAAGAAATTGGGTCGGTGATTCCCCGGTACCCTCTCCGGATGTTTTCTCCCACGACGTCTCAAAGTCCTTACATTTCATTGTTATTTGCTAACTGAAAGCAAGGTTTTTAGTTCCAAACTCAGGTCGTTAGAGAACTTTCTGCGACTCAATGCCTTGGATGTCAACCAAGAGTCTCTAACTGGGGAGCCATCGTTACCTTTCAGGTGTGAAGCCCTTGATGATCCATTTTTCACTGTAAAACCAAATACATAAGTATGCATATGTAAAAATGTCGGTCACTGCCTGATTCAATATTCTAACTTTACATGAGATATAGTATGCATAGCCAATGATAATTTTAACGAAACCTGTCCCGAATAAGTCAAAGCCCAGCGCCGGCACGCAAGATACATGAGTATATTGAGTAGGAGAACCATGGCTCAGACACGTATTTTATGATTTAAGAGGATGATAAGCATGCTATACTGTACCATCTTTTTCGAATAAGCTATGAAAGTGGTATTTGGTGGGCATGAGGCCTGAAGTGAGGGGATTACTCACACGCTGTTTCTTCCATACCCTGGACATGTAATCGGTTACCAAAGGGCTCATGATACCAATAAAAGACATGGCAGAATGGTGTGATACTTACAAAAATATAGGCCAGGTCCCGACTCTGTAGTCTTCCCACATCGGTGTCCTTGTCGCTAAAAATCTGCTGCGCTAGCTGACGCTTTTTCTCTTGAAACTTCAGGATTCGGTCTTCAACAGAGTCTCGGATCAAAATGCGATAGACATGAACTTGTTTCTGCTGACCAATTCGATGAACTCTTCCCACCGCTTGCTCCTCGTTATGTGGATTCCAAGAAGGATCAAGGATAATCACGTGCGACGCAGCGCTCAGGTTTAGACCTGCATTGCCAGCTTTAAGGGAAACGAGTAAAATCCTGCATGTAGAAAGCGTCGTGAAATCCTCGATCACAGAATGGCGAGCTGCTAGACTCATAGTTCCATCATATCGTCGATAACACCAATCCCGGCGGATGAAGGGGACTTCAAGTAGGTCTAACATTGACGTAAATTGACTGAAGATTACAACCTTGTCTTGCTCACCATGTGCCTTGATACTCTCCACAATCTCCAAGGCTTTGTCGATCTTTGAGCTGCTGACCCAACCTTCATCAAGAGCTTGCCAGTACCCTTCTCGATAGGTCGGATTTTCCAGTGCTCGATTCCGTCCCCAAGCGAAACTTCTTCTGAGGTCTCGACCTGATAGCTGGAGGGGAAGTCGCTCCTGGTGCGAGGTGTGAACTCGGCCCCTGCTGTCACTTATTAAGTCGTCGGTCGTATAATCACACTGATATTTATCGCTAGTTGTGGAAAGCCATTCAGCGGGCCACTCTAGCAGATAATCGACGGTATTCGGATGGTTTAGGGACCGTGGCAGATAGCACGCGGCAAAAGAAAAATAGTCCGTTGCTCTGACTGGATCGATGAGCTCCCGGCATGTGGGGCAACGGATTTCTGTACCCACAGTAGGTGGCTGCCTCGACACGGCCGAAAGACAAATACCATCAAAGCACGTCACGCAAAAACTGTGGCCGCATTGTGATATAATAGTGTTTGTGACATAGTCCAGGCATATAGGACACCACAGGCTATCAGTACTGTTTCGCTGGAGGCGTTCAACGACCACATCTTTGAGCTGCAGGGCATTTCTGTTGCGATGCTCATCAATATCTTGCGAACCGAGATTTGTCGGACCAGATGTGGAAACCAGAAATGGATGACAGCAGGCTTGCCGTAAGCGCTGTAATAAGCCAAGGATGCATGACGTATTTCTGCTAGAACCCCCACCATCTAGGAATTGACTCAGACGAAGTTGACTGTCACTCTCCAGGACTGAGTAGAGATTTCGCTCCTTCTCTTTAAAGGTCACGTATACTTTCTCGGTAACCATGTGGGGTATATATGCGACAGAAAGTTCACCCAAAGTGGTTTCCTTTGTTCTTCGCAGAACAACGGATTGAATCACTTCTTTTATCGTACTTTTCCCGCCATTGATCTAGAAACGACGAGATGTTAATAGGCAGGAACATGGAAACTGGCGAGATGAATGAATTGCCGTGGACAAAAAGGGGACAAAATCAGAAGAAAGAAAGGGAAAGAGGAGAAGGAGCCGAGGAACACCCTCCGCTGGCTGATGGTGTTCGATCAAGACTTACATCCACAGGCCAAAATTGGAGGAACTTTAAGAGTGAATATAGGTCTCTCAAGCTATTCATCACTGGGGTACCGCTTAAACACCAGCGATATGTAGCAGAGATGTTGCAACAAGCTTCAGCGGACTTTGACTTTTCATTCCTGATAAAATGGGCCTCGTCCAGGATGACGCGATGCCATCTGCTTGTAGGCCCAAGGATTGGTAAATGGTCCGATGATTGAAAGATTCCACGATCAAGTGCTTGTGTCAGTCGTCGCATCTCTGCTACCACTGTATGGTAGGTTGTCAAAACAATATCGTAGGTATTAAGCGTCGGAAAGCCTGGCCTGCGCTTATCGTCATGCATGATATACACATTATAACGGCGTTGTTGACGATTCAATGTTCGCTCAATCTCCTGCTTCCACTGACGAATCAACCCAGCTGGGACGACAATCAGTGTCGTATGGTACTCAGTGTCAAGAGGAGCCTGCGAGGCAATGAGGGAAAGTGCTTGAATGGTCTTTCCCAGTCCCATCTCATCAGCCAGTATTCCCCCCTTCACAGCACTCTCTTCCATTGATTTCATCCACAAGACTCCTTGCTCTTGATGGTCCATCAAACTTATATCAAGTGAACTCGAGTGGGTGGCTGTGGATTGGCTTCTGAACGGTGATTCCGTCTTCGGTTGACATACGACTCGATGCAGACCATCGTTAGAGTGATCATGCTTTTCATAGTCATCAATGGAAGAATGTGGTTCGAAGTAAGCCCTGTTCGGATATAAGTGGTTGTGAGAACTTTCAGGTGATCTAAGAACCATATGAGACATTTCCTCAGTCCAATTTACCTGGGAGTCAGAAGGTTGGAGACCGTTGCTACCCGTTGCTAGTTCGGGTGCTATCAGCGTAGGTATATCCATACTAGGATCTATTCCAGGTACACCGCGTGACACCAAATTGGGATCAACGGTGCTTTCGTAGTCTTCCGCAAGGCATGTCGGGTTCCAATTACTCGTAAGACCACACACAGGGCCCAATCGGCCATTTGAATATGGGCCTTCTTGGCCTTGAGTTTGATGTGTGGCAAGAGTTTGTCGTTGTCCGGTTTCAGGTCCCATTACTGTAAAGCCAAACGGGGCAGAAACCTGGAATGTAGATATCGGCTGCTGATTAAAGGACGAATGGATTGCTGTGCTCGTCTGTAGAGGAGCACTGGGTGTTAAAGACCCCCACGCGAAAGAATTCGGTGATTGTTGGACGATATTATGAGGGTTTTCAAACCACTGAATGCCTTGCAGTTCTGACACGCTCTGTGTTTTACCCTCGCCAGCCGTCACACCCAGTCGAGGCACATCCATGGAGTTGGAAGAAAGTAAGTGCAGATCGTCAGGGTGTCGGGATGGGAAATATGCCGTCCTGGATCGCTTTTGAGCTAATAAACGAGACGTACTACCTTCTCTTTTATGCGTGATGGGAAGAAGAGACGGTGAAAAGAGCCGAGTAGTAGATAAACTATTCGTGGAGGTAGCATTTATAGTAGGACTTGAGGGTTCAGGTCTGGGCGATTTCGGACAACTAGCCCCTTGGTCTGTGGGCGCGAAGATGTTCATTTGCTTTATAAAGATGGAAAAGCTTCAGAGCTCCCTTATGCATACATTCTTCAGGGTCAGGATACTTATAAATATTTACACCAGAAAATGGTGGATTGAAGCATGCAGAACTAGCTTGTGCAAATAGCGATTTGGTGTTGAACAGAACGAATGAGTGGATAAGCTCTCGCTAAACGAGCACAGTAGATAGTGCAAAAGCTATTCGGGCTCATAGGGCAAATAACCAAAGCTGCATGCAAAACAGTTGGGCTCATTGTTCAACTAGTAATGGCTTTCCTATTAATATCATCATGAATGACCATTATGTGCAAGCTCCCCCCTCTCCTGCGAGAAAGGAGGCCAGTTCCCCATAATGCTTACATTACCCCTTCGACTATTTCCAAAACATAAATCAGGAATTTACCAAGTCCATGACAATCAATCAGTGGTATTCACATGTTTGACATATCTTATCCGCTCTTAGTATGCCTCTTCTGATGCTGCCTGCAGAGATTGTCGACTTGGCGATAGCAAATGCATGTAAATGGGCCACTTAAGCAATTTTCGTGATCATGTTGAAACTAACAGTCGGTATATATCTTTAGCTTTGCTTTGATGATTTATGGAGCCTTTACGATAGCTGCCATGTCTTACGTATCGCTTCGGCCTGGCACCTTTTCCGCTCCGTTGAGATTCGCTTGTATGGATCTGTACCGGAGAGCCTCAACAATAAAGGCTTTTACCATTTTGGGGACAACATCATTCCAAAATTAAGACAATGGTCTCATTTGGTACGGAGGATTAACCTATGGGCGGATGAAGACCTTATCGATCCAGGCTTCATCGAAGCTCTATCAGGGTTTGGCAACCTCCAGAGCTTCTGGTTTGTTCATTCATAAACGCCGGCGTTTGCAAATGAGTTCCCAGCTAATTCGAAAGCAGTGTAAGCTACCCGCCAAATGAACGAGGTTTTCGGAAACTCTTACTCCAGCTAGCTGACATGTCCAACTTGGAGAGTCTAAGTGTTGATTTTATGTCGCCACGAGCTTGGGAAGTGCCAGTAGAGTTTCACTATCTCCAGAAGCTTCATCTTTCTTGTATCGAACATGAACCAGGCATTTGTGATCTTCCCAAGCTTCCAGCCCTCAAAAGGCTGAGCTTGGAGTTCTTTTGCTACTGTCTTGTCTGCCCAAAGAACGACCAAGGCCCATGTATCCTGTTACAATCCAGTCACCTTCCACAATTACAGTCCCTGTCGATTAAAGGCGGCCAAGAGAAAAATATTATTCTCTCTGGGAGAGCAGATCGAGTTCAAAGCCTTAGTCTCTCATCATGCAGTGGCTCGAACTTCTTACGGTCTACTTTGATGAGCCTTGGAGCCAAACTTCAAGACATCATGGTCAAGGAGTGTGAATTCGACCGTGAAAATCTTGGTTTTGTTGAATTTTCCGCATGCCTCCGCCAGGTGCGGATTGAAGGATCCTCGTCCGCTTTACTGCCATTCAGCACACTTCATCTACCAGAATCCGTTCAACTAGAGCTGCAAATACAACCAGAGGATTTTGAGGCGCTTGATGGATGGCACCACATTTTGGAATTCTTGCGCAGAAGGCCAATAGTTCTGTACCTGGACTGTACAGAAGATCAATGGAACCACTTAATTCATATGGAGCGTCTTTGGCAGGTCATGTCGCTGGAAAATGTTACACTGATAAGGCCGCTTAGCGCTCAAAGAGTGGCAATGAAGTGATAATTGGCTGGGAAAGGTTAGATATCGCGCATACTACCGAGAATACATAGTATAGCTCATGGAATAATGATCGATCATGAATTCAACAGAGAACCCATGATTCTAGGTAGGCCGTTTCTAGCCGTGGTACATGTAAATGTCGCGGTTTGCATATATATCACGCAGGTTGATGGTAATATCTCATTTTACAGCATAGCTAAGGTAGCCAGTAAGATCGGCCACTGGAGGCGGGTTTCGGAAGGGCTGGCGCAACTCAGGACAGACGAATATTCAGACCGCATCATATTATTCTCTTAGAGAAGTGTTCAACTCATGAAATCAGTGAGAACCATGACAAACTTTGAACATGACGGTCATCATCTAGTAACCAGATGATGGAGGGTGGTTCGTATTTTCTCTTCTACTTTTTTGAAATACAATAATTTAGTGTTGAACAAGATCGATATCAATGTGGGTGAGGTTCATATTTATACTGTCAGGAGTGTTGCATAGTCAGTATTTGCAATTATAAGGTGTAAATAAAAACAAGGAAAAGGGCTATATGACCCCCAGACTCTATAAATAGAGAGACTAGTATCTTACTTTTATGAAGCCCATATAAACTATATCTCACCACCTGACTCCCTTCATATTGAAAAAGCTGCGAATTTGCTCTTTTCAGCAAGAATTATGATACAAAAAGCGTTTACCGGCCCTTTCGAACCCCTAACAAATCCAATTGGACATCTTCATTTTGCCACTCGGGCAATCATAATTGGGGGGCTATGCTTGAGCACAGTCTGCTTGTCTACACGATTATGGATGAAATGGAACACCTGTAGGGAGCTATTTGCAGAAGATTGTAAGTCATCTGCTTCACAGAATCGATCATCGGGCTGAATAACTTTGTCACTAGTATTCCTTACAGCCTCTTGGGTATTACTAGAGGTATCGTGCATAAAGTAGGCGCTGATAAGGATATAGGGTATTTGCTTGGTTACCCAGGCTGTGATATTATGTATGTCGCACCATAGAACGGTGAGGGACCCGGCTTTCCTAACATGACAATGTCCTAGATGCCCTCGACCATGCAGGGCTAGGACTGCACACATGGAACTTGTCAGAGGATACGTTAAATACATATGGCAAGGTAAACTATCTTTCCTCTCTTAGACAGCTGATGTATGATTATTGATAGCGGCATTTCAAAGTTGCTCATGGCGGCGGCTTGTCTATTCGTGATGGGCCTATGCCTCGCAAGGCTGAATTACCTAATTTTCTTTCATCGTTTGATGCGAGCAAAAAGATGGCTCCGATATTTTACAATTGCTGTCGGCCTATTCATATGCACTGGGTCATTTGGCATTATATGTTGTTTTATCTTCGCATGCCGACCCATTGCGAAATCTTGGGATGTGACTCTGGAAGGTTTTTGTATTGACCGGCCTACCATATTTGTGGCAGTCGCTGTTTTAAATATCGCCTCCGACCTGAGCTTCCTCGTTCTACCGTTGCCAATCATCTCAGATTTACATTTGCCCAGGCTACAAAAGGTAAAGCTTATTATTGGTATTGTTATAGTATGCATGTGAGTAACCTCCTGATGTGCGAAACGGCATTAAGCCTTTCTGACTGAAGCAAAGCACCTTTGTCGCGACAGCTATACGACTCAGGCTTACTATACCTTTACTGGGGTCCGAGGACCTGACATATGATATCGCTCCTATTGTGCTCCTGGTGTGAGTGCCCCTTTTATTAGCACCTCCAGTCGATTATAATGAAAAGAAATCTGATGGGGAACACGAAAATCAGGGGCGTGGAGGCCAACCTAGTGATAATTGCGGCGAGTCTGCCGGCAGTACAGCAATTTCTATTATCATGCTTTGCCTATCTAAAATCAAAAAACTGCGGAGTAGCCATACGACGGAGGATGTCGGGAGGATTTCACCGGCGCAGGAACTTACCAGAGATACGTACCGGGTTTGCTATACGCGGCATTCGCATTACGTCTGGAGAGTCTTTTAAGCGAGAAGAAACTAGGACCATAAATAGACCTTAAATTGGCTAGTTACCTGTCGTTCCCTTGTTTTATCATCTACTTAATAACTGTTACTTGAAGTCGGCGTTTGTGCTATAATTGTGTCTTAAGAGGTCCAGAAGACATAGCAAATCGCACTGCAACACGCGAGGTTCGAGTATGGCATGCTGAATGCGCAAAGAGGGATACATATCCGAGTGATTGTTAATATGGAGAGAAGATTATGTGTAGCGCTCTTCGGCCTCAGCGCGCCTTGAAGGATCGGCCCAAGAAGGACTGCTGATAGTTACTACTTAGGACCAACCGGGAAGTTTGAAATGATGGGGACAAGTGCCGATGGGTGACTGGGATCGGGAGCGAAGTCTGGGTTACCAAGCCTTCGTAGTTGCCCCAGTGTGCACTATGCTTGCTAGCCGATGTAGGTACTTGTGGTTACATGGAAGCAGGCATGATTGAACATATTTGATGCCTCGTGTCCGTTCATATCGTCGTAAAGTACGACACTCGGGGAGTCGTCACTGCGTGCCAGCAGATAGGAACATTCGCCGGCATAATATGGACAGGCTTTGGTTGGCTTATTGCAGTTGTCTTCCACGTCTCGAATAATGTCGTACGCGACAACGCGAGATTTCCTAGTAAAGATCTGTACGTACTCGATATGCCGGAAGTTTGCGGTTAGCTAATTCATTGAAGGGGCCTAAAGGTGCGGTTGTCATCACCTCGATGCCTTGATCACTACTCTCACCTGTTTTTAGATCATAGTATAACACACTAATTCAGGATTATGGCCATGATGGTTTCCTTGTTTTCGACGTGGAGTGTCAGGTGGAGCCGCTGGGCTTGCCGTATGCTTGGCTGGCTGCGTATAGGCAGAACATATGTGGATCTGATGTCAAGAGACAGTAGTACACGTCCTGGTGGACTGCCTAAGCTCGGTGTGTTCCGAGAGAAACTATGACATAACATAGGTAAAGCAATGGCCGGTACCTGAGGATTTTAGGAGACAAGTGTGGACCAGGTAGAAGACGGAAGTGGTCGGATGACACTGAATAAACTAGCACGAAGAGCGGTGCTCCATTTTCCAGAAGCATCAGATGGTGTTGCAGCCGCAGGACAAAGAGTCTACCAGGAAGGAAACCAAGAAGGTATAAGGACCATTATAAGCCTTGGCGAAGCTCAAGGCTCCCTCTTACAAAGTGCTACGTATAGGCTAACTTACGGAGGGGAAATTACTAGTCTGACAGCCCGAATTATGTGGCAAGGATCAACAGAAGTCTCTGAGTAACCCCAGTCATTGTTGGGATAGTTCGCGGACATTGGGATGGCGCAATGCAGTTTCATTTTTAGTAAAAGGTGGCATTTCTGTAAACAGCTGCAAACATTATCCAGCAGCAAAGCGCCGCACTTTCTGGAGACATCGGAGGGTTGTCGAATCTGCCATATCCACTTCCTGTCTCAAGCCTTGCTAAGCGGCAGCTCCGCAGTTATCTTAATATGTAGACGCTCCTCAGAGGACCCGATTGACTTTGATGCGCTCAAGAACTAAGTGAGCAAGACAAGGGCGTTATATCATGATTTGCGCTGCCCCGGCGATAGTATTGGTATGTTGCAGCATTACTCCTGCCGGACAAGGTAAATCTGATGATGGGCCAGAGAACCCAATTGATGTCCAAGCGGTCTCTGTGGCGACAAGCATGCAATTGAGGCTATTGAGTGCTTATCGCCAAACCCGGCCCGGACCGAGCATATGTCGGATGGTGAGAAATGAATTGCCCTCAGAGTATCGCATCACTAAGAAGACACGGGTCGGTCCCTGGAAGCATACTACGAGTGCAAGATATGCTATCGTAAGGTGGTGGATCTGACACTAGCCTGTGGCCACACTTATTGCTACGATTGCTTTAACGAATTTTTCCAAGACTCTGTTCTCGCGAAAGCTAGGGAAAGTCAAGCGTCGGCTTACGAGCATCTGGCAAGCCAGCAATGCGAGCCATCTTGCCCTTACTGCAAGAAGGTGTTTCCAGGGTAGTACAAGGACCCCGAGGTTCGTAATAATCTCAACGGCTTCTATGTCCCTCTGCGATGCCCAGATTCAAAAATCGATTGCTTCATCAATGACTACATGGTGCACGGTATCAAAAATGAAAATACTGTAGCTCTTTGATGCTAACTTTCCTAAGGGGTTTCTTCTTGGATACTCCTTTTTACACGGTCGAACCTGGCTCTTGTGGCACTTCATGAACATGAAATTTTGAATGCAGGTCCAATAGGCGCTGTTGAGGAACCAACAAACTACTTGTTCATTTCAGCACACCTGAATTGTATACGTGTGCAGCACCATTGTGTTTCTTTACTTGACCATAGTCCTGCATTTCAAGGTGGGTGTATGGTAGGTGTGGCGTTTTAGGTAGTGAGTCAATCTCCAGCCAAAGCTGGGCCGCTATAACGTACTCGGATAAAGACCCTGTTACATACGGTTTTGATGAGTGCACATTACGGATCAGAAAGACTAAATACAATGGACGCAGAGACCAATTTTGCAGACAGACGTAACAAAAAGTAGCTTGAAAATCGCCAACTCATCTCATGACCATCCCCGAGGCGCTAATGTTTTATGCTTCCCATGGCCATTGTATGTTACGGATTGCGAGACACGAACCCTATTTTTAGCCTCCAGTTCAATTTTTATTCTCCATCGTGGCGTCAGCTTCCGGTTGTACTCTTTCCAGAGTCTAGGGAGCAGTCTGACGTCTTCAATGCAGTATTTTATGACGTCTTCGTCAAGTGGGCGAACATTGAATACTTCATAACTGCCTCCACGCTCTGGGGCAAATAAATCCTTTCCTTTTTCTTTGGTTGTTTTGCAGTCCTGCCTTTCTGCAGCAGTCATTGGAATGTCATTTTCAATACATCTTGCTAACCCGTTAACCCGTCTCTTCGGAAAGGTCCTCGTGGCAAGCTCCATCAATTGGAGATCTTGTATCCCAGCAAGCTTGATTCCAAAATGGCTGTAGAGGGCGTCGGAGTCATTGCGAACATCAAAGAAAACTTTGGGAATTGAAGGGGACTCTAGAATGTCCCTCAGGGTTGTACCGTTAACTGATACCTGCGCAAAGGCCCTTTCCTTCAGTGTATGAATATCAACCAAGTGGGTCCGTTTCTGTGGCAGAGTGAAGATTTGAAGGAGGGATATAGTTCCTTGCCGCGAAAGATTAACCCCTTCCAAGTCAACAAACAACGAAGGCGGATCAGCCGGCACCTTCTCCAATAATGCTACAAGTTCGGCTACCTCGGCATCCGTTGATACCAGATTGCATAGAGGACTGTCTTGGATCGTTGCCTTTTTCAGCGAAGCCGAAATTTCGAGAATTTCAGGCTTATCGGCTTCGAATGTGGGGGGCGGCGAACCATCGATGAGCTTGATGTCTACCAAGACTTTCGCTTCATTGGTGGATTTGGCATCTGTACCCACTGAAATGTGCGTGAGAAATAGCCATTGCATTGTGTGGGAGACTTACAAGGCATTTTCCTGAAATCTGCTTTGGTACAAAAGAAACTGAGATTCGGTTTGAATGATGCAAGAGTAGGTTTGTCCTTAAGTTAGGATATACTGATGTACCACGTAGATTCAGGGTCTTAGCATGTCTTATGTACCTCCACAAATGAGCGAACAAATGAAGTGGCTTAGCGTAGCCAGCTAGCATGTAACTATTACTCGAACAGAACACACCCCTTGCAAATTCCAGGCTCATAAATATACAGAATAGCTTTGCGGAGAATGTAAGGTTAAGGAGATCAGCGCAAATCTCGCCCAACCAGATTAGCATTAGGAGTTCGAAAATTTACTTAACAACCTAATTATAGTGATTAATATATCATTCTCGACGGATTTATTCAACCGCCGAAATATTGACCTGAAAATGTTCGTGCAAATGCTGTGTAGGTTTTGGAAAGATATTCTGATTCCCAGAGAACAAACTCCCAATATTCAGCCTCTTGAATCCCCCTTTTTCCATATTCAGGGGATAATACAGTAATACCTCTGTGGCTCCTTGCAGGAAATACCTCTTCTAGCGACCAAAATGTAGCCAAAGAATTTCAACGTTACACTCTTGCCACTGCTGAGACAGGACGCCCCATTCTCTTGAGTTCATCGCCTGTTACTCCTGACTTATTATAAACTAAGGTATCAAGATATACCCTACACAGCTTCAACGCAGTAGTTAGAGTACTGTGCTCGTTTTCCCTACCTTCTGATACTATAAGGATTCTTTTGTATCACACTAACCCTATCAACGGGGTCTTTTACAAATATGCGCAGACTAGGTTTAAAATGCGTTCTTTAGCTGTTTGTTTTGCAGCTCTCTTAGAACATACGTCAGGTTCAGAAGCACAAACAATGCTGGATGGTGGATTCCCACCCCATTATATCGTATAGATAAATAGCCGACTCATCAAGATACAAGTGCAGCCGATCTAGGAGCCAATCAGAGGAGACTTTGATCATACCTGCTGCGAGAGGCAGCGATACTTCCAAAAGATTGCTTCTCAGCGATGTGCCCAGTGATAGTATCTGAAGCTGATAGCACACCAAGCTCTAGAACCCAAAATTGTTATGAATTTAGTGCTTATGTGACTGTGGAATTTAGTGAATCCAAACACACAGATTGCAAAGGGAATCTGTAAAGGTATGGTCTACAGCAGGATAGAATAAACTCGTAACCTAGAACAAGGACGGAGTTGTTTATCCCTACGATAATGCGCAAGTCCAAAGATAAGGAATATGGTGCGTCAGTCAATCCCAGCCCAGCTTCAACACGGTTATTTTAGGACTATTCTGACCATGTCATACCAATCACACAAGATATGTTACAAAGGCAACGAATAATAATGAAAAACCGCATGACCTTGGTGGCCCTCATTCTGCTTTCACCAGTGGAATGAAAGCGCTTGGAAACTGCAAATGGCTTTGGCCGCGAGTAATCTCGAGAGAAGGGGCTTGACTTTCTACGGCTGGACGTGTAACAGTTGGAGTGAGCGGGGTGACTTCTCCAACGTTCATTCTTTAGCAGCCTTATGCCAGGGGTAAATTGTAACGAGGCATTCCTGTGCAAGCTAGTCCGTGTTTTGATGGTGGAATGCAGGCCTACAGGAAAATACAACCCATTGTGGACGATTTGCGGAAGCTGGAACAATGAAAGCGGAAGGAGAAGTTGACGGCCCCGACGTGCGTTAGCTGACGAAGGCTGTAAAGTAATAGATGTATTGAATAAGGTTCTTGAATGGCCGGCGCCTTGCACAGAGTCTCAGGAAAGCGAGATAGTGGAATCTGAAAATGGTCATATCGTATACAGCAACATACACCCGCCACGGTATCCACGAGGTAAAGCATCCAGGGAACTCAGCTGTGCTTGAGACGCAAAGACAAAGGTAAAGTCGTACCGTACATATCTGGGGCTGATAATTGGCATGTGTGGCTGCATTCTGCATGGACCGATCAGTTCACTGTAATTCTCGTCCACGCACTCGGTTCTGAAAAATTGGGCTCATATCTAAACAAAAGTTTGTTTGATTCTGCTATATTTCTATCTGATGCTGTATATAAAAGTGACTATCCTGCAGTGCCCATTAATGTGATGTGGAATGGAATGCACGGGGTCCAGACTATCCCGAGCCCCTGGAATCTTTTACGACATTTTCTTCGTTTGCCATAATAAGTGGTGCCTATTATTCCAGAAAAGTCACTGGTATTGCAGCTACCACAATGCCTGCCCGGGGTCAAATCGAGCTGGCCTTTGTAGTTCAAGATTTGGCCACGAATAGACGCACAAGATTGCCAAGGATACGTAAGCAAGTATGTTTATTTGGGTTTAAATGCCCTGGAAAGGATTGCTCGTCACCTGCTTTCCAGTTGACCATAGATAATCTAGATGACCCGAGCCAAGTAAATCGCATACATAAATGTTTTGCTTTCTACTCCTAGCTGTGTAGATTATAAAGAGGACAATAAACCTACAAGTAACGTAATCCACAAGCGAGCTGCGAATCTAAGCGAGCTGCGAATTTTTAATCAAAACTCCATCCCCCCTTATTCAACGCATCATATCGTCAATACTAAATACAATATGCCTCCCTCAAAAGAATCACGCATTCAAATGGCTATTTCAGCTTATCGAAAAGGCCAAATTAAATCGATATTACGCGCTGCGCAGGTTTTTGCGATCTCTGAAAGTACCCTACGCAATCGACTCAACGGTGTAACACCACGATCAGAAACACGCGTTAATAATTATAAACTTACTTAGTTTGAAGAAGAAACGCTTCTTAAGCAATTACTAGATGCAGATATGCGAGGATTTTCAATGCGGCCCGAATTCTTACGCGAAATAGTAGGAATCCTACTTCGCGCGCGTCTTCGAAACCCTACAGTAAATGTTGGTTCTAACTGGTTATATAATTTTACTAAACGTTATCCTTAACTACGTACACGATATAATAGACGAATTACATATCAACGTGTAAAATAAGAGGATCCAAAGGTTATAATATCATAGTTTTAATTGGTCTATCAGACTATTCAAGACCACGGTATACACGAGAATGATATCTAGAAATTTGATAAAACTGGCTTTGTAATGGGACTCTGCTCTACTGCTAAAGTAATTACTGTAGTAGAGCGTAGTGAGCGGCTATGTAGGGTTATTTAGGGTAATCGTAAATAGGTTATAATTATCGAAATAGTTAGCTCAAGCGGCGTATATATACTACTTATTCTTATACTGAAAGGGGTCCAACAACAAGCCGCTTGGTTCCAAGAACCTAAGCTTGCTGGAGACTGATGGATTATAATAAGTTAAAATGGCTGGACTACCGATAAAATAGGTTTTCTTTGGCTAAAGAATGTCTTTGAACCCTCCTCCAGGCGTTATATGACTGGTGTAAAACGCCTACTCATTCTGGATGGCCATAGTAGTCATTTGACTGCTGAATTCGACGATTTTTGTAAATAAAACGTAATAGTATGTCTTTATATGCCTGTCCACGCTTCGCATCTTCTTCAACCGCTTGATGTGGGTGTTTTTGGCCCGCTTAAACGCGCATACGGAAAGCTGCTTGAAGGGCGTATGATTGCGGGTAACAATCATATTGATAAAGAGGACTTTTTATCGCTATATCTAGACGCGCGGGCTTAAGTCTTTACTTTTATAAATATCTGCAGTGGCTTTGCAGGAGCAGGACTTAAACTATTTAATCAAGAATAAGTTCTTTCGAAGCTTATCTTTCGACTACATACGCCTACACCTGCATTATTACTAGTTGAAGGGTTAATTTCCTCTGCTTTCTAGACTCTAAAGAATACTCGCTAGTTAGATCGAGAGATACGCAGCTTGCAGAATAGTTTTAGTGCTAAACGAAAGCTTTCTAGTAGCCTAATTGCTTATATTTAATATCTTGAAAAGGCTGCTTAAATGGCGATGCAAACCAATCTTCTTTTACAGCAAGAAATCAAGACTCTACGAGCCGAAAATGAGCGAAAATATAAAAAGAAAGCAAGAAGGCGTACTTTATTAGGAGAGAATACTCTTTTATCTGTATAAGAAGGTCAAAATCGCGTTCAGCAGCTGGATACGCAGCTTAATGAGCAGCCTGAGGAATCTACTCCAGTGCCTTGTCGACGAGCTCCGCAACGCTGCAGTGGCTGCGGGACAGTTGGACATACAATTCGGAACTTCCCTAGTAAATAGCTACTTTTTCATATATTTAGTTAGTCAAATCTAATGGAGTTGGTGGTTGAATAGCTTCAAGTAGTGGTTGCATTGATTGAAAATTCGCAGCTCGCTTAGATTCGCAGCTCGCTTGTGGATTACGTTAATGAGGAAATTCTTCTAATTAGAGAGATGAATAGTAATCCGCCGACGATGAGCAATTAAAACTTACGTATTCCTATTAACCGGGTATTTCCTCAAGTTAACCCTGGAGATCAAGGTGCCAGATGTAAATGGGTTATTCCATTTCACGTAGCCGGTTACAAGCTAGTGCAAATGTTTGTATTCTATAGTTTTTCCCGGAAATCCGATAGAAATTACACGTTGGCATGCTTGTGTGCTATGCGTTACATTCTGTAAAAGTTGAACTACGAATCTAGAAATGTTGGATTCCATAGAATTGACCTAGCGGAATGTTACATGCACGTATCCGAATAACTCGAAACGAAATTCTTGCAAAGTCTCTGGGAGCAGATTATGGCAGGGTTTCAGTATATTAGATCACAAGTCTCACACCTAAAAGACCTCTAGAAAAGCACTAGCCATTTTCCAGTGACAATGGGTTCCATCGAAACTCCAGATAGTGGACCAGCACCCGCCGGTATGTCCCATTCTAACGTTGTGAGCAGTGGATACTGATGCCTTTGCAGATAGGCTTCCAGGGGGCTCCAGTGGGCGTTTAGTTCCTGAGGCCTTGGGTTGCCTTGAGACACATGGGCAGCGGCGTGTGTTGGACACTGTCTCCGAGCTTCGAAAATGTGGTTTGGACAGCGTCTTGTCGTTGCCGCAACTGGTGGTTTGCGGTGATCAGTCGGCGGGTAAGAGTTCGGTACTGGAGGCATTAACTGAGATACCTTTCCCGCGCAAAGACAACCTGTGTACAAGGTACCCAACTGAAATAATACTGCGGCACGGAACGTCAGATTCACTCCAAATTCGAGTGATACCTGACCCCGAACGCTCCGCTGAAGAGAGAAAGTCTATCGAAGCCTTTAGGGAGACCATAACAAGTTTCGATCAACTACCACAAGTCATGGCAAAAGCAACGGAGCTGATGGGAATTGGGGGAGCGGACGATGATGAGGGCAGCAATGATAATCATCGGCGCGCGTTTGCACGTGATGTGCTCAGTGTTGAGATAGAAGGGCCGAACCGGCCGCAGCTCACGGTAGTTGATTTACCAGGCATAGTACAGTCGCAAACGAAAGACACCACGCAGGCAGACGTCGATATGACGGTGGAAATAACAGAGTCATACATATGCCAACCACGTACTATCTGCCTGGCCGTCATCTCAGCAACCAACGATTATGCCAATCAACCAATTCTCAACAAAGTCCGCCAGTTCGATCCCAGAGGTGAACGTACACTGGGTATCATCACTAAACCAGATCGGTTGCCACCTGGGTCGGATACGGAAAATCAATTCTTTCGGCTAGCTAAGAATGAAGACATACATTTCGAACTGGGATGGCACATATTGAAGAACCGAAGTTTTGAAGAGGCTAAATTTTCAATCCAAGAGCGAAATAGCTCTGAATCGACTTATTTCCGGAAGTCAATATTCGGAACGCTTCCTCCCGCCCATGTGGGGATCAGCAGCCTCGTCAACCGCCTAAGCAGATTATTATTTTCTCATGTGCAGCAGGCGCTTCCCAAGCTTCAGGATGAATTAAACGAAGCTTTAGAGGAGAACAGAAAAGAAATCTCTGTTATGGGAGAGGCGAGGACAAGTCCAGAAGAATGCAAAATGTTCCTGTCCCGATTGGGATTGGATTTCTATGAGGTATGCAAAGCTGCGGTCAATGGCCATTATGAAGGGCAATACTTCCTATCCGAAGGCAAAGGGGCTCATATTCAGCGTTTGGCATTGAATCGGCGTCTGCGTGCTGCGATCCAACTGATGAATCAGAAATTTGCTGAGGAAGTCCGCATAAACGGGCACAAATACCACATTCACGGAATAGGAGAAAGTGCCTCAAGCGCAAAGCAAGCGAATACGGAGCCTTTGGAACCTTCAGACGATGACGAAGATGTGCTCTCTAATGAAGTTGTGACTAGTCAGAATTGCCGGCCCTCTTCGAAAATTAAACGCCCTCGAAAAATGTCACGCCGCAAAGCTATTGCCTGGGTGAACGATGTTGTTATTCGGGCAAGAGGGCGGGAATTACTCGGGAACTTTAATCCCCTTGTGATTGCCGAGCTATTTTGGGAGCAGTCATCGAAATGGCATCTCTTTGCCAAAACACATATAGACGAGGTATCAGCGGCATGCCAACGTTTTCTGGAAAGTGTCCTGAAAGACATGGCTCCTCTGGATGTATTCCACCGGTTATGGTCCAATATCTCGGAAAGGATCAAGGCAAGGCACCGAGGCGCGCTGGAAGAGCTTAACAAAATCCTGAAGGATACTCGAAGCTACGTGATCAATTACAATCATTATTACACCGATACCATCAAGAAACGACAGGCTGAAAGGAGAAAAAGCCACCTGAGTGAATGTATCGAGAAAGCGACACAGTACAAAAACCTTCCAGGATGCAAGTCGGACCACGAGTTCCCAGACATTGACATTGGACATGCCCTAGGTCTCTTTTCGGACCGCATAGATCCCGATATGAACAACCATAGCTCTGAAGAAGTCCTTGACTGTCTTTTCGCAATTTATAAGGTACGTACGTGCTGTTTTACTGTAACTGGAAGCTCACCATGTTTGGTATGATAGTTATACCAGAAATTGTTCATTGCGAATGTTACGACACAAGTTATCGAACGACATATAGTGCAGGATCTGGAGCTAGTCTTCTGTCCATTGACTGTTGCAAAGTTTTCAAATATCGATGCAGTCGCTCTAGCATCAGAGCCCTCGAGCATTGAAAGACAAAGACAGTTCTTGATTGGTAGAATTGCGAAGCTTGAGCAAGGTCGTGAAATCTTGGGAGAAGTTATGTCAAGCAATATTTGATTACACTGATATAACCCGGGCAGCGTAATATCCACAGTCACATCATTACTGGTGAAATTCCACATGAATCTGAAGTTTCATGCAAGGGCACTGTGGATCCCCTGTCAAATGAAGTGTTTTTGAGTAGAGGTAACGTTTTCAGGAGTTGAACCGCCATGGCTAGGATATCGAAATTGCCGAGAGTATTATGGAATTGGGGACGAAGGGGTTTTCTTTTTTGTTTTTTTTCCCCCTGTTTTTGTTTACTCTATAGTGTTCTGATGTTTCCATCACCTAAACTGGCACTTGGCCGGCCAGCTTGCGCTGCTTGGACGTGCGTATTTAAAACTTTAAATGTGTGCCATTAAGTTTGCTATATAATCCTTTCCGTACACTAGCGTGCGTCTTACACCGAGGTATGGAGCAAATAATTAGAGCGGCTGTAAGTCCCTCATTGGAAACAGCAATCAGGATCTGATCGGCTGTCTCCCAAATTCTTCTCTTCACAGTCTCTCTCCACCGGTCCTACATGCACCCGAAGATACGTCTGCAAAAGTAGCCCTAACAGTCATCCACAACACAATCACCGGTGTCCTCCAGAATGAACGAAGACCAATGACAATTATACTACATAGAAATCCTTATATGGATAATTTGAATAATGGTATATGTTATGTACCCGGGGCGTTGCAACTCAGTCGCCTCGCACTTGGGGTTTGTAAAGCTCTTTAGCAATACAATATTGGTTTTTCCAAGATGCGAATAACACGTAAATCTTTCGGTTTCTATAACTCGTAAGAGCATAATATGTGGAATAAGGGATCGTGGTCATTTCGGCATCGCGGAAGCTAAGTCAGATGTTTTTTTTGTTGTCTACGGCGCAGGTAGAGTCGCCATTTATTTCATCGTTCTCAATGGCTTCCGAAAATATGACTGAGATGGCTGCAGAAATAGTTTCTTCTTTTTGAATCGGGCTTTAGATACGTGCTGCCACTTGCATAATGCAGTAACAATGTTTGTCACATGCCTCTGTGTAGGGACCTTCTGCTCGTCCAGACAGGTCGCAATTAATCCAGTGATCACGGTAAATTCCTCCCTCATGTCTCTGTGGTCGATAAGCTTGCTCTGTGAGTTAGCTGATGTAGATATCAGGTATTCTACATTCTGTTGTGCCCAGACTCTTCCAGGTTCTGTCTTTTCTCGAAGCAAAGTAGATAAACGACTATCTTGCCACGCCAAAGCAAGACGCGCTCTAGGGCTGATGTAGCCAGATAGACACTAACCATATGTAACGCAATCTCATTGAGGTGCTGGCTCCATGGCTCCCTTTAGTTGCATTAGACATGATGTTGGGCTATCACTAAAGCCTTGAAAGCAGTCTGAAGCATTAATTACCACATACGGCCGGCCCCTGACACTAGATAGAGTCCCTTTCAAGGTTCGCCCAAAAGGTCAAGAACTGTATTTCCCCATTCGTCTGTCTAATCGAAACTTAACAAAGTGAATAGAGACGAAAGCGGACTGTGCGAAAGCGAAAACGGCACAAGACTTAAGGTTTGATACATACGTTTGTATGATAACATAATATCTATATTTACTTGAACATCTGAACATCTGAATACCATTTATTCTTATGGACTTGAATGTCAAGTAGGCGAGTAATGGTCGGCACACCGGTCTACACGGTTTGGCGACGCTGCATATTCTAAGGGGTGGATATTGTAGTACATGCAGGTTTCCCTGCAGCGGCCAGATTGGCTAGATCTCCTTTATATTCCACAATGTCACCTGGTAATGGGAAGCGGATATCCTCCATTTCTGAGGTGAAGCATCCGTTTATATTGGCGACGAACATGGGTGGGAATTTATGAGAAGCATCCGCCGTCTCACAAGATTGGCACTTACTGGAAGCGGAAATGCCAACTGTATCTTTGGGTAAAATGGTAAAAGGCGCACAATTCATAAACATTTCCCGGTTTCCGACACGGTTAAACCAGGTCCACGCCATCGTGTAAGAGCCGGGCTCAATTTCTTCAGGGATTTCAAAATTGAGTTCACTTGGAACGGCCAATTCCGGATCAAGGGCAAGGTTCCAGGACGTCTTTGCTGGGCAGCCTCCTTCTATTGATTTGATCACCATCCACTCCGAGGATTTTTCGGGTGATAAATCCCGGGTCAGGCTTATTTGGCAAGACCCGCCACCATGGACCGCACCACCCTCAAAAGCCAGGCTGACTGTCTCACCTACTTTGGCTGTATTTTCTTTCGAAGCCCCGTATACCCCATCGCGAAGTTTGCATGGAAAGTCACTGCCATCCGCGGCCAGAGGAGAGTTGTTCAGAGTATCTTGCCCGTACGGAACGGGGTAAATCATCTTGATATGGCCATAGCTTACGCCGCAGAAAGCCAAAACCGTGTATAGAAAATGCATCGTATGACTTCCCTCCCGCGACTTGAGGCATGTATCTTTGGCCTTTGTCGCACCGGTCTAACGCGGGCATGGGAAGATCCTTATATGCGGATTGGAACGCATCATTTTCATGGGGCCGGGAAGGTTTAGAAAGCCTTAATGTGCCGTATGGAAGATAATTGCTAGCTCATTGGCTAAATGGGCTCTCCCTTCTCGATCTGGCGAACGCAACAGCCCCTGTTTCAACAAAACGAAGTTTTATTCGGGCGAAGTTAAGTTATGAGTAGAGGAGCCAGTATTTGGACTTTTTAGGGCGTCATATTGTGCCACCGTACTATATCATGGCCTTCTCGGCTAGCTCCGCATTCATCGAATATTTAATATTCTACCCATTTCACCCACGACTGTGCGTTGACGGACCGGGTTTCAGAACAAACCTTTTTCGAATATCAGTTAAAGATACAGTAATGAAACTTCTTCATTCAGTTCTAGCCTTCCTTTGCGGGTATCACGTGATACTATTCCAGCCGTTTGCGACTGCAACCGTACCCACTGGATACCGTTCTGTTGTGTACTTTGTGAATTGGGTACAGTGTCGTGCCCGAAGAGAGGTGGGGTTCAGTAACTCAATTTTTACAGGCTCCTTCACGAAACCATTATCCCCAGGATCTCCCGTTAGACCAGTTAACTCACATACTATATGCATTTGCCCGTGTCAGCGGTATGGACGGGCAGGTGTCTCTTTCGGACCGCTATACCGATATTGAAAAACGGTATCCCACTGATGCGGTGAACGAAACTCGGCAGAAGGATATGTATGGAACAATCAAGCAAATTATGAAGCTGAAAAGTAGCAACCGGCACCTGAAAGCTTTACTCTCTATCGGTGGGTGGGGTACAGCGTTGAACTTCACCGGAGCCACTAGCACGGAGAGCAACAGGAAGAATTTTGCACACACGGCCCTGGAGCTTGTGAAAGACTTGGGTTTTGATGGGTTGGACATTGATTGGGAGGTATGTTGAAGGCACTGCAACCGTATCGTCATGCTAATTTTCAGTATCCGAAATCAAAATGCGAGGCCGAGAACTACGTCTTGCTTCTAGCGGAAGTCCGGACCGTAAGTTGACCTCGCTCTCCATGTCATGTTTCTTGTCTTGACATAATCTGTGTGAACCACCAAGGCGCTCGATAGGTACTCCGAGACAAGCGCTGCCGGAAAGAAGTTTTTGCTCACAGTTGCGTCATCAGCGGGTGAGAAATCAAGTTCCCGCATAGTGATCACATATTAATGAACATGATTAACAGCACCTTCAAACATCCAAATGCTAAATCTGGCGGCCATGGATCGGTACGTTGATTTCTGGAACCTTATGGCTTACGACTACGCCGGCAGCTGGGATAGCACCAGCGGCCACATGGCAAACGTCCATGCAGACCCTGCGAATCCAACCGACACCAAGAGTAACACAGATTCCGCAATTAATTCCTATATTCAGCAAGGTATACGTTCAGATAAGATTGTCCTGGGCATGCCTTTGTATGGCAGGTCATTCATGAACACGAACGGCCCTGGGATGCCATTTCAGGGTGTGGGAAAAGGCACATGGGAAGCCGGGGTGTGGGATTACAAAGACATGCCTCCAATCGGATCAAGACAGCACGACGATGAAAGACTAATCGCCAGTTACAGTTATGATGGCAGCACCCGGACCATGATCAGTTATGATACACCAACAGTGGCTTCGTGGAAGGCGAATTACATCGTGACGAGGCATCTTGGGGGTGCCATGTGGTGGGAAAGTAGCGGCGACAAAACAAATAATGAAAGCCTAATTTCTACTGTGTGTATAGCCCTTTCATTGTCCCCCTGTAGACTAACGACGATCTAGGTCTTCCATGGCCTCGGAGGAAAGCAGTCCCTAGAAAGAAGCCAAAACCATCTGAGCTATCCGGAGTCCCGGTATGGTAACATACGAGAGTGGCTCCTTTGACCTCGAGTGCATGCTCGAATCAATAGTAGATAAGTCTATGCACGACATATAGGACATATCCGGATACCTTCAGGGACAACCCTACCATAACGCTCAAAGCTGTCATAATATCTACGACTGCATTACAGGGCTTTTGCAGAAGCAGCGTCACCGAGAAAGTATATCCATAAAGCCATTGAAAGCAACATTGGGTGATCCTTTGCTAGAGATATGAGCCAATATGTGCAAGGCAAGGGGTTGATGAGGTTGGTCGACATCTCAATACTATTCAACGGGAACTTCTAGACAAATAGTTCTGCAGTGCAACAGGTATTGAATGTTATAAAGTGGCCCAATACAAGAAATGACAATTGATTAAATATAAGCGTACATCTTGCCCAGGTGGATTAGTGATAGGAGCTTCACGAGAAGACACCGATCCCTAATCATGTTGTGGTTTATACATTTGAAGGCGACCAGCTTTGATGAGAAAATGTTCCACATAGAGATTATTGGGAGCTCCAAAAATAACAGAGCGGCCAAAGAAAACCATTTTCTCCAGAGTCTACCATCAAATCATGTCAGTTTGAGAGAAGTCTATGAAGGGCAACGCCCAAAAATCAGTCAGTAATCTTCTTTAAGTACATTGATGTCAACCTTGCTATTAATTCCTTCAAATGTCTCACGAGACTAACGAGGCATTGCAGACGGATTATAATTTGTATAAGGAAATAAATAGAGCTCCGACAGCGACATGAGTGACGTTGGTGCGATACATGCCATATGACCAGGGTCACAGTATGTGGCTTCCAAACTGTCAATGAGTAGAGAGTAAGAACCGGACCGCCACTAATAGATAGCAATACAAGCGATTTTACACGAAGAGCCATGCAGGCAGAGTTTGATGCGGCCAACATCTAGCAGTGTTAGGCTTACATTGTTCTTGAAGTTCTTTCTGTAATCCAAGCCGCACTACGCGCCGCAGAAAGATTCGTGATTTTAGAAATCAAAATGACATTATCTGAATAAAAAGCACGATGGACATACATGGCTTGCAATAAATTCTGCTCAGGTAATGGGGCAAAAGCCAAAAAAGAAAAGAAAAGAAAAGAAAAGAAAATCCACGAGAAGACCATGCGAGCGTGTTAGAAATTGTACTTGTAGTCACCCGACCATTTAGCAGAGTATTGGGTAAAATTATACTTTGGTCGTGTAGTCCGCCATGGTGGAGACGAAGCTGGGCTCAAAGAAAGTATCATACGGGAGCTCAATGTTGGAAAATCCTTGAGAAGATCATGAAAGGAACCTTGTACCCGAAGTTTGTCAATACAATATGCAGAGTATTGAGCCAGCCAGTCCAGCAAACAATCATGCTGGGGGAGCCTGTAAAATGCAAGCCGTAACGCATCAACCACTGCAAGCTGTATATCGAGGCCATCTGGCTTGTCTAGGTCCGTAAAACAAGTGGTCGCCTTTTCATACGATAGCTGTTGAAGGTCATTGATAAGGTAAGTGTGAGAGAAAATGTATAGACGGATGTGGACGAGAAGGGGGTGATTCTCTGATGTGAAGTCTGTCTCTGGAGTTGTGACTGTCGACTTCCCGTCAATGCTTGCTTCGACAGCATCCGGGAAATATGGAGCTTGCACAGTCTGGATTCCGCCGATCGGAATTGGATAATCGCCTCGGTATGCCCATTCGACAAACCGAGCAAGTGTTCCCTCCGTTACCTCCTCAAATTCATAGACACCATTCTGGCCTTCCTTGAGTTCACTATCCAAGGCCGCGCTCAACGGTTTGGACTTGGAGCTGAGCAATCTTCGGTGGATCTTGAACGGACGTCCTGTTTGACCAGCCCGAAGAGAGGCGAATTCCGAATCTAAAAATCTACTATGCGTCAATGTAAATCATGATTGCTCGGAAGCAACACATACTCAATGTATGGTAATTCTTGTTCTTTTGCTATTCTCTCAACGGATTCTTGAAGTAGCGACGAGGACTTAGTTGAAGTAGGCGTCAGGTGGTGATACGAGATTGTGAATTCTGGAGGATCACTTGAAGTTGGCAAGCCCGAAAGTATGTTCTTCTTCTTTTTACCTCTCATTCTTCTCCAGTCGAATGGGGTACTGTACATAACACAAACCAGAGAATTAAGTGTATTACGTCTTAAGAGTTGGCATGTGTCCCATTATAATTGGAGAAATATTGATGCCTGATTCGGAACTATGTTGATCCAGAGCCGACAGTGACCTCTCACCCTTGGTCTCTTGCGTGGCCGAATAGTTAAGCAGTTGTTATACAGGTCTACCCACTTTTTTAAGCCCAACGATTGTTGGTTTGGTTGTGGTCCACTTGGAGCAATGTTCGTCAAGAATCTGGCTGGTGGGGAGGGCTGCACACAGGTGTTGTGAGTGTTCGACCGAAGTGAGCTGAGGTGGGGACGGCGTACAGCGGGGTCCTATTGAAAGGATCGAGAGGGTGGGATTGTGGATGCTCATCGATATGGTAGGGACTGTAGCTCATTGCATCGAAATAAGTACCGCCGAGAAACTTAGCATCAACGATCTGGCATGTTAGTACTAATCCAGCAAGTCATCATGTAAAGTATGATGTAGCTAACAGGCTGAGAAAAATGATCGGCAGGGGCATGAGTTTCGCCGTCCTTCAATTGCAGTTTACAGTACTAGATGCCCTGCTTCAGGATAGCGCCCTTCCTGGGGGTCGAATTTCCTGATATGGATGGTGAATAATCAAAGAGCTCTTTGTCATGTTGACAGATTGCCAGTTCTAGCGGAAGGCACGTGCCCGGGGTATTTGAACCTTCTAGAAACTTTTGGTACATAATTTCGGTATCCGACATGCTCATACAGTACGCTTACGATTCTGTATCAATATTTGTCCGAGTGTTAATTCGTATATGGACTATGGTGTTTTGACGGTTGCTTTTAGAATGAGTGTTTTTATATGCATTTTGAAGCTAATTTTGCAAATTGCTATACTGTATGTCTTTCAGATGTACGGAAGGTTCTTTGCTGAGATCAGTATTTTCCGCTACCTGCCATGTTTGCTTTTCTATAGGACACGCATATGTGCCTGGCAGGAGATAGTGGCTTTGCATGTAATAGAGACGTGAAATATTAAAACAAGTCCACCTGGATTGGGCAAAAGTTTGACAACGTGGGATACTAAAAACTGTCATATATGTAGGCGCATAAAGGCTGGTTAATCAAAGAGCAAATGTGATAGCTCCTGATGTGCAATGGCCTATACGGCGTGAGTCCATATTTCTTTAGAGTAGTATTCCCCAATTTGCAAGAAATGAAGTAGCTAGGAGCGTAATGACGAAAGGATCTAGACAAAACTTGGGCATAATTGCCCCCGAGGCCAATTGAATGGGTTCTGTGCCCGATGGTGATGGTAATGAAGGCTTTGTTGCTCCCCAACTATCCAGTTTCACGCTGCTTGGTGTAGAAGTACCGACTACGGTAGCCTTGCTAAGACTATCTGCTTGTAATTGGACTGAGGTCGACGGGGAAATTATTTTGGAGCTGACAGATGCCCCTATTAACGGCGTGGATGAAGTGCCCAAATTTCCGTATCGATTCTGCCCGGTTTCGAACCGGGAGGGCCATTTGGGTAGGCTTTGTGCCGGGAATGTGGACGGTATCCCATGGCTGGAAGATGGAACGACACTACTCGAAGTCGGCTTCGTGGTAGGGCTGGAGCAGCATGTTCGTGTGCTAGACGTGGTGGGGTCGGGTGACAGCGTGATGCTGGACTGACGGGCCCCAGTTACAGTGATGGTCACTTCCGATGTTTTCCATTTCATAGAATCCATTAAACCTCCACGAAAATCGATGTTACCTTGCAGCTCAAGGCTCTCGCATAGCATGGCGAACGCTAGCAGAGATGCGGTCACAAAGCGACGTAACTGGAGCATGATGAGCGGCCTTCCCTTTGGAAATTCTGACCTGGACACAGCGTGGGCTGTGTCGGTGCCTTTATACACCCAAATGCCCCCTGTTTTCTGTATTTTCCTTCGTTGAACACGATATCGTAAGAACTTTGACCTCCACCCTAGGTTTTATCCAGGAGGCCCAAGTAATGAGGCCCTCCATAGGTGAGACTAATGGCAGGCCAGGAGAAACTGTTCATGACAATACGTAGCGTATCTCCATGGCCCCAATGCTTATATTGAACAGTTCTTGTACTGTTTTAGACCAGAGTCAGTGAAAGCCAAAGCCATGGACTTCAAAGGGCTGAACCAGACGCTAAATGATATCACTGGAAAAGCCCAAAGAAGCCAGAAGCTCTCCGCCAAGCCGTTTCTCATTTCCCTGGCCGTATATGGATGCTTATTATTGGTAACCGCGTTTCTTTTCACTTTACTGAAGGACAGGAGTGTTAAAACTTTGTATGTATCGATTTCTGTTTCCCCATGAAGCAGAATACTCACCTTCGAAATTCGTGTAGCCAGCCAAGATGCGAAGAGGACGGGGATCTCGAGAAGCTGCGCACGGGTAGCATTGCATGGATAATGCAGCTGCAAAGAATGAGCGCGGACGAGAACCGTTTCATCGAAAAATATGGCGAGGACTGTTTCTTCTTCGTACGGTTTCTCATGGTTGCACTGAAGCTGCTTTTGCCTCTAAGTCTCGTTGCAATTCCTGTCTTAGTCCCCGTTTATTACACCGCCAGTAGCCCGCCAAGGGTCTCGGGACTTGATCAGTTTGGCATCTCCAGCATACAAACGTCCCAAAATATACGGTGCTGGATCATCACCTTGATCGTCATTATTAGCAATGTCCACACCTGTCGAATTCTCTTCAACGAAATCAAAAACACTGTGAGAGTAAGACAAAACCATCTACATCACCTTGTGCAGGTTAATGCGGCAGCCACGGTTTTGGTCACTGGAATTCCTCCAGAAAAGCAGAATGAGAAAGCTCTGGCGGCTGACCTTTTCGCGTACAATGGCGGTCCAAGTACAATCAGTCTACCAGAGATAACCTCTTTCCGTACCAAACAAACCGACCTTGTTAATATGGAGGCCCTGGGGAGTAAATCCAAAAGCCTCCACAACCATGCATCGCCGACTCTATTCCAGGCCGTCAGAGAGATCATCTCCAGGGCCAAAAATAAGTATTCGCCATCACGACGTGCTTGTGGCCTGCATGGAGAGGCTAACAAATCCCGAAACAATGCCTTATTACAGTTCGACAGTATTTTCACGGCACATCTGATGTTACAGTCTCCAGTGTCTACCAATCCCTTTACAATGAAGGCATATCTTTTAGACGACGATAAAACCCTGGATCGATTTCATGACGGTCAAGATGTGTGCCCCAAACCCTTCAAAGACATTATCATCCGGGTTTTGCTGGACGGATTATCCGTACTTTGGGCGATACCGATATCTTTGACCGGTCTTTTATCCCAGATTGTCTACCTAGAGCCAATCAGTTCACAACTAACAAAACTGTCGGAGGGGCAGATGGCTGCAATCCAGGGACTACTGCCGCAGATTGCGCTGGCTCTGCTCATGTGCGGCTTCCCCATTATCATGCAGTGGATAATCAAGCGCACAACAATATTTCAATTGTCCCTCAGGGAGCTATCGATTCAGAAGCACTATTTCTTTTTTCTATACGTGCAGGTCTTTTTGGTCGTCTCTCTCTCATCAAGCGTTACGACCATGATCCCCGATATTATCGAGAATGTTCAGTCCGTCTCGACGATACTAGCCGACAACCTACCGAAGGCCTCCAATTATTTTTACTCATACTTGTTATTACAAGCCCTTACCCAGTGCGCCATGGTATTTTTCCAGCTACCCGACAGCCTTTTATTCTACGTACGGCGCCATTCAGGCCGAGCGCGATCAAAAACAATACAATGGAGTTTGCTCTACCCTGTCTTGACCAGTTTGCTGTGCATATGTACATCATGTCGATCATTGTAGAAGCAGGGGTTTTACTGATCATTGTATAGGTATCATCTTCACAATCATCTCGCCCCTGATCCTCGCGATCGGGGCCGTGGCCTTCAGCGCTTTTCGGATAGCCTATTCTTACCAGGCAATCTATGTTGTCAGAACGAATGTCGAAACGGCCGGGCTACTGTATTGGCAAGCCCTCCATCACTTGTTCGTCGCCATTTATACAATGGATGTTTTTGTCATTGGCCTCTTTGTCCTACGGGGCGCGGCTGGCCCGACAATAGTTACATTGGTTCTTCTTATTCTCGTGGGGCTCCTACAACGGTACATTTTGGTGACATACCGTAACCTTTTGATGTATGTATCAGCTGTGAATGTCAAATCGCAGCAGATGTGATGGCTCAGGGCCTGGCACGGTCATGGTAAGTGTTCTCTATCGTACAAGCAGCTAATGACGTAGAAGCAAATCTATGTCGAGTTGGCAAGCCGGGCTGTGCAAGCATGCCCGTTTTAAATTGCGCCCGTAAAGATGTTCCCCCATCAGAGCCATCCGCTTTACCGGGATTTTCAAGTTGTTTTATATCACAAGCCAGTGGTTTTACAACCGATCAATCCAGGTCATGTTACGGCGGAAATAATCAATCGAATCCTATTGCGAGAAGCGAGGACTGCACACAGGTTGAAAAGCAGACTAGAATTTCTTTTCTTTTTTTTAAAAAAATAATGAAAAAAGACAAAGGCAGCACCATTCCATGGGATGTAACAGACCGCGGTACTTAAGTTACTCAATGCCCCCGCCCTCCAGCACCTTGGCACAACGCCATGTACCTTTTGGACTACACCACAGTTGTAGTGTTTCTTTCATGCTGGCAATGGTGTAGTGCCTGCGGCTGTTCCGCAGATAACGTCCGTCATGGCCTAAGAGTCGAAGAAGTTGGCAGGTTTCATAGCGAACGGCCACATGACACATTGGTGAGACCACCGCCTAACCTTGTCCACCAAGTATTCCAACTACACAAACGCCTCGCCAGTACCAATACTCCTTTTAGCACAAATGCTGTGATACAATCTTCCTGGCCACTGGGCCTGTTACAGTCGTCTAGAATTACTTCCCAAAATGCTGGAAGTGAACCTATATCGGCTGATCCTACAGGTGAAGATACTATCATAGCTACGTCAAGGCAGACCGGACAGGAGTATAGCTCAGCCGGCGTTCAGCACACGATGAAAATGGACGAAACAAAGCGTATTAGCATAGCAGCAAATACAGACACACAGTATACTAATACAATGGATGAAGAGCGCCCGGAACCAGCCTCTACCTCTCACCCCGCAGTTCTGGAGGGTAGTAGTGCAGCGCCTACCTCATCCACAACGTCCTTCCAATATATCACACAGTCTGAATTTCGTATCTCAAATGAATTTTTTGAAACCAAATATCAAGACCTTGCAAATGAGCAATCGGTTTTGAACGACGCGAGGACATCAATTCAGGTGTTCAAGGCACAAGACGAGCAAGGGTATACCAGCACAATAAAACAATCACCAGAACCTGAAGAAGAATCTGATCATGTTTCAAATTACACTCCAGGCAGTCCTGAAAGCTTCATCTTATTGTCTGAGTCGAGTAGGGCAACACTGGAATATCCCCAGAATAGGTCTACAGACACTGTTTTCAGAAAAACCTCCCAGAGCATTATCTCTTCACAGGGCCCATCTTCAAATAGCCAGGGGACTATTCAAACAGCGTCTGGAGAGCCAACTTCAATCACTCCCATGGCCCACATTGATCCTCCATTGGCTAGCGATGATAGCTCAAGGACAGTTTCTTCTGGTATACAACTATCCACCATTGGCACCACATTTCAAGGCAACGGCCTCCCAGTAGATGAATCGAATGCGCGGACTGTAATAGGGCTGTCGGGCTATACGACGGCTGACTCGGCTCATAGAGGTGGTGTCAATGAACAACGGAAGCCATTTCCAACGGAACTTTCTTTATCGAGTACAAAATCATCTGGCTTTCAGAAAGACAGTGCTGAAAAGGCAATGATTGACCTGCAAGGCCAGAGCGCCACCTCCTTTGGGAGACCCGAATCAAAACCCGGGTTGTCCACGATCATAACCTCGGGTATCTGGCCGTTGGCCCCAACGGAATCCAGTTCCGTACCTCCCAGCTCTTCCCTGAATGCACCCACGACAGTTTCCCAATCAGATGCAACAATAAAAAAGCCCTCAGAGGCTGGCGGTCAGTCTGCCGTCGAGGAGAACCGCGATCCTATAGATGATGCAAGCGAGGCACATATCCCACAACAAGGCACGGTTCCTGTCTCTGTAGGGTTTGTCATGCCCGTGGTGGGTATATCGGCTATTATTTTTGAATATGTCCGCCGCCGAAATAATCGCAGGCGTGCTATCATACGCAAGCGTGAGCTGTATCAGACACCAGACCCATACAAGTCTCATTTCTCTCTCGACACTCTATGATGCCTATAGACTTTTCCTGTTTCCTCAATTCTCAGTCCTCTGTTGCGCCAGCACCTGAAATCACACTTTACGATACTACAAAAAAAGGCCAGTGAATGCCAAGGCGATCTTGCTGATTGTTTGCCGAATAAGCAGCGACATGATTTGTCTGGGTAAGTGGGCCACATATACTCCAGTGTGACCTGAGTTTCCCTCTCAGCTCTCTTGGAGCCTTCGTATCAATTCAAGGAAGGGTCAGTTAATCTCAAGTCCTGTTTATAGGGAAACAAAACATCTTACCTGTGTTATACTATTTCATCAAGGTCTAGAACCTGTCTAGATATAGGGCGCTAATCACTGACAAAGTCAACTTGCCTCAATTAGCGATTCATGTATCTTTGCTTAGGTAAATTGCCCTGTTCAAGCGGTTGATGCTGTGACTCTCGGTTCGATGTGGGCTTGAGACCATTAGAGATGAAAGAGGTCAAATTGTGTCACACTGTGCTGTGTAGATGGCATTAATTCTACATGAGATGTTTTCAAGCCTCGATTTTGATATGATCCTCGAATAATTCTGTTCCAATTGTTAAGATAAAGGACTATATTTTGAGATCCCTAGTCTTGCCAATTCCTCCAGTGGCGATGAGGTCGAGTCGGCATATAGGTATATAAAAGAAAGCGTTAACAGACCATTTAAAGTCGACCATGGGAATAATAAGCAGATGCATCAACGACTTCATTCATCCATCGCCAAAGGGTGTTGTCAGTAGAGAATACTCCTAGCTGAGTGGGTCTATGGTGCTGCACGACCATAACCCGGCCCATGAATAATATCCTATCACGGAGAAGCGCGCCTGTCTTGTCATCAGTTGAGTTCAGACAGGAAGCTCTGTAAACCACCCAAACGATGTGACACTCTCCTGGATCTGTTTCAAAAAGCACAGTGCATGCTCATTGTTGGCTTTGGGGATAGAGTATGCGATGGCCGTCACAAATGGGATCAATAGCTCTTCTCGATGTTTGTCTTTAAATGGGAACCATCCAATGCTGAAGATATATTCCACGACGTCTCTGTGTATAGTGGGGCGCTGTATGATCCCCTTGAGCAGAAGTAGGGCATTGTACATGTTGGTTTTTCCAAGGGAACAAATTGGGAGAAAATGGATCTAATCACTTGTCGCTGTGAACTTGGAAAGGCCATCGCAATGTGTGGACAGGCGAGTATCGCAGAGAGTAAATCTTCAATCTTCCACATCTCGCAAATTGCCGAAAATTATTAAGAGAATTTCGTAAGACAGGGAAACCAGGGGGGAATCGACGGGAGATTTGTGAATCTTGGTGGCCGAGCGATCGAAGTTGTGCGATCGCAGTAGATTCCCGATATCTACGGCGACGAATAGGGAAATTGGCGCAGAAAGTAGCCTGACTGTCCATTTTGCCTGAGGCTGGCCTATCCGCTGTGGCATACCCTAGTAGTGATACGAAGAACGGACGTCTACGATAACACGAGTGCCAGAAAACACCATGGAAAGCAAAATGAACGGCTAAACGCCCCCCATCCGTGTGTCATACGCTTGGCGTGGCAGTGGGTGTGGAAGTGATGCCGTCAGCTATCCCACCGAAGGCAACCTCCAGTCATGTTTTGTGTACATGAAAAAGGTTTGAGCTTAATCAACTTCTACAGTGTTTCGTAAATTTGTCAACATTTCCAGACTATAGATATCTCGGTACTTAATGGAACGACCATGAAGTAGGTGGGAAGATCGACTCATCGTGTTTTATCACACATATACCCTATCGACAGCCATTTGGTCAATGTAGTTCAAGACCGCGCCATACGCTAGGTGATGCGCATAGCCAGAGCGGCGAAGGAAAATGTACATGGAGAAAGTCCAATGCGTCACTGTAGGAGAAGAATCAGGCCGCCCAAGCGCGGCCAAGAGAAACTCCTTTGCGTCCCCAAGTAGCGAATCAGCAAGCTCCGTAGCAAATAATCGAAAGGTGCGAGTCACTTCTTTTTCACAGCAACTCCACAATGGATCCCATTGAAAGGCGCAATCAATCTTCCACAGATCTTGCACCGCCACGCAACCTTTCTCTGGCCGATCAACAGAGCAGTCCGGAGATAGAACCAACAATATCCCCAAATAGAACACAAGTGACTCAATGTCACTGGCACACAAGCCGAGGACACATTTTCTCCGTAGGTTGTCAATAATCATTGATGGAGGACTAGAAGGGTTGTGGATGGACAAATAATCGACGAAAGATTGAATGACGGGATGGACTGACACCGAATAAGGTGCCTGGTTCAAAAATAACCTTGTACTACAATCAGAATGTTTTCAGAAAATCAACCATGGAGAACTGACCTGAGCGTGCATAGTTGAGTGCTTGGGCGTGCCAAATTTGCCTGAGCGCGTGGTTCGGACATGATTCCCAACATTTAACAACACGTTCAGACTTAGACCAATGTAGCCTGAAATCTTTTGGAAGGGGAAGACAGGACCATTTATATGTCAGAAAACCCCTTAATTCCAACCCCACTGTCCAGCAATACAACGTGCAGGTTCCCTATTGGTATACTTACTAGGCAATACAACGTGCAGGTTCCCTATTGGTATACTTACTAGGTATCCGACACGACCTATCTGTGGGTCGTGACATTATCATGTGCGACATATCTGGATTTGGCAATATTTTCTAGACCGACCAAAAACGGTGGCAAGGATCCCATTAAACGACAGGGTGGTCACTGAGCGAACATGACCTTCACATATAGTCTGAGAGCGTCATACTTTTTGGTAAGACAACACCAAGACCCCTCGTGCCTTGGAACTGTGAAGGCCGTATATTGGAAGACTTCATTGATCAAACAATTACATTCTGGACGGATAAATATAACGGGGATGTTTTGTTGATTGTGGTGTGTTTGGTTTGGACCTATACATGGGCAATTTATGATACTGTATGGCAGGATCGAGGAAGATATATGCATCACACAGTCGCACAGCTTGAGAGCTTTGACTGATGCTTCCCCCAAACGATAGACCAGAAATGTATACAAAGCTTGCTGAAAGTCATTCGTGGAAACCCGGCTCTAAGCACAGGGAGACCTCTATCGCTGACCTGCGTGTCCAAATAAACATTCTTTGCAGTTGACTATATATACTTGAATCTATACAAACTGGTTTCTCTCCGTCTCCTATGTACCGGGTAATCATGGTTGCAACTGTGAGATATCATGTTCGTTTGCTACCATAGTCTCTGCGTTTTCCTCGGACTTGAGCAGGTCCATGCGGTTAGAATTGGCAGCTGCGTCCAGGGAGCAATGTAAAACCTCATTACCGACGGCTGACCATGGGAAGTTGCGCGTGAAGGTATCAATTTGTAGACTGCCATCGAGAAATTGAAAATAGGGTAAACCGCGAATAAAATCTAAGAGGCCATGCAGGTGAAGCACACGGGTTTCCGCATCAGACACACTGAAGAACAGCGTGGTCACATCTTCTCGTCGACGATAATCCCAGGCCATGAGGCCACTTGGGATCAAAAACCTACCATCTTTACAAGTGTGGTCAATCAGTTGTTGGTTCAGTAAGGAATGTTCAAACCCCAGCGGGCCACTCGCAAACGCAACGTGGAATTGTTCGCCGGACCCTGTAATTAGTACAAGCTCCGGCCGGTAGGTTGCGCCGGTTTTGCAAAAGGTAAGACGTGTCCGTGGGAAACCGGCATACACTTGCACCTTCGAAGTGCGTGAAAAAGGTACTGGGACAAAATTGGTTCCTCCATGCATCTCTCCGCGTGGATCCATGTGTGGAACATCCAGGTCCCCGGGGATATGTTGTTTATAAACCCAGTCACAAATTCCATCTTCAATGCGGCACTTAAGCACCCTCAGCGGGTCAAGGCTATAGACAAAGTGAAGGTACGCATGTGCGGTTTTGGTAGTACCGCCATCGCCAGTGCTTTCGTGGAAGAAAGGCGCCCAGTTCTTCTCAGCCTTCTCTCTCTGCTCCCCTTGAATGGTGAGAGGGACTGTGATGCCAGAAAATGGCCTGTGTATCCACATTGCACGTGGGTTTCCGGTCTCGTTCATGATCATGTTGAACACGATAATTGGCTCGGTGTATGCCGTCGGGTCCAAGATCGTCCGGGGGTCCTCCGGTCCAAAATAGCTCTCGTCCTCCCGCCATGGCGCAGGTATGTCGAGGATAGTGGGAAATTGAATTTTTTTCCCTTCCCAAGATATGACATAACCATCCATATGTTGCCATGCGGCGTCAAACACTTGCGCTCTCAGGAAACTGATTGTTGGCCAGGATGTGCTCGGTCGAGTGAAGACCACACGGGAAACGACCAAGTAGACTTGTAAGTGAGGTAGCCAGACCCCCGTTCCGGCGAACTGAGACCAATGTTCTTGATTGAATGCCAGGAGCCCATGGAGCCGATGAATCATTGGGTGTTTTCTTAGCGAGTAAGCAACCTCGCTGAGGTTGTCTGAGAGAGGAAAGCTTTGTTGTATGTCAATTTGACCTGTTTGCCGCGTGCTTTCGCAATCAAGCTTATTGATGTTGCCATGATTGCAGAAGCCCGCTAGCTCCATAGTTTCAACCAGAGGCATCAGACCCTGAAAATGATTTCCATCAGTATCTGTTATTGCTATGGGGATTCTGAATCAACATACTCCCTGTCTTTCGGAGAGAACGGGTACTTGGCTTAGCCACCATAATGAGAGGAGCCCAATGCCACTCACGAGCACAAGTGAATGCACTTTTTGGAAGCGCAGTGGGTTGCAGAACATCATCTTCGCCTGTCAAAATCTGTCTATTTCGGGTTTTTGGATATGTTATTAATAGGCTAAAGATTTTACGGGCGTGGAATCACCTTGCCATCCTTTTCGTTAGCTTCAAAATACATTTCTGTCCTCACTAGCACGAGACGGTACCAAAGGAATGTTTATTATCGTAAGAAGCATCACATACGATCCTTTTTTATACAATTGCAGAATGGACGTTGGAATAATGCAATTCAATTGAAATATCGTTGAACAAAGATTAGATTTGGGACCTGTCCTCTATCAAAATTCCATGTGGTATTGACTTCCATTGGGCGAGTGGATGCCCTTTTGTTTAGCGGCTGGCTAGGGTGAGTCCAACTAGATGATCAACGAAGTGAATTTTTGTTCAAAAAAAATCATCCTCGAGACATACAGTGGGGTGGATTGCTTGAAGTTGGTGCACAAGATGGATGAATGTTGGGCTCTTTTTCTTGATTTGCTCTGGGAGCCACATGTTGAACAATGTTAAGACTATAGACGTGCCATAAAATGCGCCTTCATATCCGATTGGCTTGGATGTATCTAGGATCGCCTCATGGATGATTGGTAGATTCCATAGCCTCTGGCCTTGTGACGTACATTTCAATGAATATCAATAGATTATCAAGATAATCAAGAACTACTTACTTCTAGTGGGGACCCGGCTAGTGTCTCTCGTTCTCTTGGGTCTCGACGTGCAGGAAGAAGCCGTTGGTAATATCTGCTCCTTACACGTTTGCAGTAGTGTTAGCATTCGAGGCCTAGCCGGAGAATATGCGAGATACGTGGAATTGGGAGTTTGTGGAAAGTTTGGCGGAGCTGGGGTGTGTGGCATCTTCCTGGCAACCCAACCGTTCTGATTTGATCGACCTCTTCCACAGGATGGAGACTCTGTATCCAGGTACTCCTCAACGTCATTTCGTTCATCATGCAGAACACTAATATATCTTGGATTTCACGTCATGTATTCAACAACTCATTTGAAACCCCATTGATTTAGCTACTATCATAGACGGTCATCTATGCAGGCATTGCATGTCCCAATTATGGTCTATACCGAGTGTCAACCCATGCTCGAATAGCATCAATTTAGAAAGGCCGTCTTGCGGCCTTGAATATCTAGACTGAGCTGGCGGACCAATCCAAGTGCGACTCTCCGACCAACCAATCAAAATTGCGCTCGGCGGTTCGTTGTTGTTCGATCCGATATCGCTCTTAGCTGGTTAGGGCCTCACTTTATCCCATTCCTCCTTACTTTTGACTCGCTATTTTAATGCTAAACCTCTTCTGCCAAGATGTGGGTCAGAGCTGCTCTACCACCTTCTTATTCAGGCTTACTGTCAGACATTAAGCATGTATTGGTTGGTGAAATGTTCGTATTGCCTATTGAATTTGTATGGAGGATCCAACTGTAGCGAAGGTCTTGATCATCGGGATAGATGATGTTAATGCTGCCCTTTTATGCGCTTTTAACGAGGCCAGGCGTCCTCATTGAGATAGGCCGTTTTGAAGCCATAGAGTTCAAATAGGCGGGAAACGGTAAGGTGTTGAAACCTAGGGGTAAAATTACCTCATCTCCGCTGACAACATGTTACTCCTTCACTCCTCTAATTCTTCAGCTAGCTCAGATAGGATATTCCAAAATTTACCTGCCATTAGAAGCCCGTGTAATCTCAGGGTGAGCAACAAGCGTACGGCTGGTCGCCGTTAAATAGAGGCCATGGCCGCTCATATCCAGTTCGTTCTTTATGCACTATGTACAACCACACTCCTTGAATCTGTTCTTTTTCGTTCACTTCATTCCTTTAAGTCCTTCCTTTAGATCAATTATTTGAGGACGTGTATTTACGTCATGTTCCGTCACCTTGCACTTGTTGCCGCTTCCGCGGCGCTGGCCTTTGCTGCCACCATCCCTATGATCTCCCGGGGCACAGGCGCGAGCGTTACTCCTCACGACCAGTACTCGTCCTCAGTCGGCGTTGTCGGCTGCAAGATCGACACCAACCGTGTCGCCTATTGGCCCAGCGCAGTCGATTGCAATGACATCTGCGTCAAAGTCACCCACGAGGGCCGATCCCTCAACCTCCTCAAGATTGACACCTCTGGCGGCGCGTACGACATCTCCTACGACGCTTGGAACTACCTCGGCTTCGGCGAATCTGCGAAGGACGACCCGCAAACTGGAGGAGCTGTTGGTATGGAATATGAGGTCATTGACCCTAGCGAGTGCGCCGATATCATGAACGACGGCAAGCTGCCCCTCTTGGCAGCCAACAGCATGGACTTTCTTTCTTCATGCCTTACCCAGGCCGACAGCTTTGTCGCCCAAAACCACGTGCTCTACAACATCGCCGACCCTGTCTGCCACTATGGTATCGACGAGATGTGCACCCTCGACCTCTCTGTCAGCAACCAGCCCTCGTGTCCTAGCGGTCTCGGCAGCGCCAATCAGCTGGACCAGCCGGTGTATAACATCAAGTACACAACTGGCGAGGAAATTGTCGCCTAAGAATATTCTTCCCTGTCTTGCGGCAAGCTGCATATCCCTATCTCAATGCACCTGTTCAAGATTGCCCGGGGCATCACAAATCCAAATGCCCGAGAGGCTGCGAGTTGACATTATCCCGGATCAGAAAATGCTGTCAAATTTACAAGCCAGGCACATTCGTAAATAGGTCATCCAACCACAAAGAATCATCGGCCAGAGCCTGGTATATACCCTCAGCAGCACCCTGATTCAAGGAAGAACCCAGCCTCAATGCCTGTGATCCGCTCTTCAAATTAGTTTGTAAAGACAACCTAACACAGAGACAGTCTATTTGAATTAAGTGGGATTAAGTCACACAAACGGTTATAAAGTTTTCGAAAACCAATATTTGATGATCAACGAGTAGATGAGGTGGCTGAAGCTGCGCGCCGTAAAAAAAGAAAGAAAAAAAAGAAAAAGAGGAAAAAAAGAACGAGAGGGTTCGCTCCACAGATAGAATATTACAAATTATAAGAGCTAGAGAGAATACGTGTGGCTCATAACCATCATCTTTTTCTTATCCCAACGAAAGAGATACACTGAACCACTGCGGCTTCATGGATGACAATCCGAGGCCTCCAACAAGCCGTTGGCACCCATTACATATTGTATGAAGACTATTAACATAAGTAGTTTGTTGTGTCCGGTTCAGAGCTGACTATATTCACAGCATAAAAAGTTGACCCTGATCCGATACGATAAGGACTCTTCATCCACGTTAGGAGTGGACTCAGATGTAACAAGGTCTGCGTTGTTGGCATTGGAAAAAAAGAATGTGCTGGTTTATAGTTGGTGACCGGTGATGGGACTGGTGATGTGGCTATGACAGTCGATCTTGGTTTTCTATATAACTGTCGCTTTTGTCTTTCAAAGATACGTGGACCCCTGCCAGAATTGTGCCAAGTCCGCGATACGGGCGTCGAAGCGGCTGCCTGGGTTGTATCCCTAATGTCATCTGGTACCCATCCATGCTGTACAGTATAAAATTCCACTACCCACGCAATGAGCTAATTACCCTTTTCGTACCAATTTGCCGTCTCCAAAGACGTATAGAGGATGGATGAATCTATACGCTGACTCCTCGCTTGTCGGCGTTACGCAGGGGACTATTAATGCTACCATCGCTTAACATCTAATATAGCGGTTGAAGGAATAGAACCATAAAAACCAGTCTTTTAAAATTTAGCACGGTCCTAATCTTCTGAATCTATACAGAGTTGTGGCACGTCTGATCTGTGTGATGGGTTAGGAGCTATTTTCAAAATCCAATCTCATGTAAACATGGTAAAAGCAAGGTAATCACCTGGATGGTTTATAACTCGTCCTGCCTATTATAAGCAGTGTATCCGAGTTTTTCAACTCGTTGCCAGGATATAAACTCGGTACATGTCTTGTCGGAGCTATAGGATATCAGTTGAAAACTTCATGGTACAGTAAAGGTTCCCCATCAATAGGATAAGATACACATACTTCAACCCTGAAATTGAAAGACCCGTACGTTGCTTTTAATATGCTTATTAATTTGTTGGGTATCCCTCCTTTTAATTATATAGCGAGAGGTTCCCCAACACATATAATCACGCATCATAATATAGCATCCAGATCGAATATTCCAGCTGTAAGACAACTTGGTATTGTTTTAGCTAGCCACATGCGGAGGTAGTCAGCCCGATTTATACACTTGCGAAGTATTTCATAACAAGGTACTGATTAATCTTGCAATGCGGCATTTGTTGAACGTTCCAGGGCAATGAACGGTATATATTTGGGCTATGCTGTCATCCTTGAAGAGTGGTTGTAAATACTCCCTACTAATATACAGAGGTTTATTTAGTGTATAAAAATAAGATACATAGTTTTAAGAACAGGGCCTTCATCCCCAGACCTAGTAGAATTCCAAACTGGCCTCAGTATCCATAAGGATGCCGCCTTGGGTTCCGTAGATACCACAATCACTATTTCCAAGTTAGTTACTCTGGAACCATACTCTCTGAGTTGACCTGTCCTGCCGTACCTGTAGGATAGTATGGATCATATTCTAAGCCGTTCAAATCCAGTCCAACTTGACTTTTCCCAACGACCGCAGAAATTGGTTATCCTTCAACTGGCTATTTATAAAACATAGTAAGATTGCCACCACCAAGTAAAGCTGCCAGTACACATGTGGCACCTAAAATGAAAAAGGCCAGTCCCAAGAGACACTGGGACAGAGTGCTATTGTCGCATCTCGGTTCAAATGGATCACTCAAGCCGCTTAGTGGTTTTTCAACTGAGGACATGATATTTTGGATCAGCGGAGACTTCCTTGCATGTAGAGAGGTTAGCTCCTGACTTTCTTTAGATAGCCACGTCTGCATAAGACCTACCGGTAATGATATAACGGACCTGGATATGACAGATGCTGTTAGGCCTATTCACATTGGAAAAGAGAAAACCGTCTAAGCAGACTATGTTTTATACAATTGCCGCATTAGGGTAGTTAGTTGATCCCGAGAGCATCTCGAATAACGTGTCTGAGATTGGTAATACTTAACAAAATCTGTTCAATCAGTATGTGCGCACCGTAAAAGAAACAGAAATATTGAATAATCTCACACTTCTAACATACAAGCAAGTTATGAACTTGTTCAACCTACACTGTTGGCTACGGGTTCTAGTATATTTTACGAAATGTTGAACCGTACCTTTTTTTAAAAAAAAAAAAAATTCATTTACCCCGCCCCCCCCACTTTGAAAGCGATGTGCGGGCCACTTCATGCAAACGAATTTAGAGCCTTGTCAGGGCCTGTCTTAGCCTATTTGCCTTTTTTTCTCGTCATGGCGCCCCCCCGCTAAACCTACCTGACTTTTCCGCAGAGTCGAGTACCGCTCCCAGAGTACTGTTTGGGCCGTAATTTCCCTACTGATCCTTTGCACCCATCGTTAAACCCCCCGCCGACTTCTTTGCGGAGTTTCTGTCGTACGTATCTAAATGCCCTGCGGTCTGCTCTCCCAGCATCAAATAGACGCGCTCAAGTATTATATATCTCAGTGACCTGGCCGTCCTGGAGAACCTAAATACTTTAACCTAGCCTATCTCAAAATTTTGTGTCCGCACATGATCCCGGCATTCTTACCGTGGACACACTTGTCTACAAAGTTGACAGTCACGAGAGAACCACGAAGTATGTTGACGCTTATTTAATATACCGTTCGATCTAAAGCCACAATATGTACTGACCTGTTGCAGCATGACAGGCTCTATCTCTTGGGCGTGTGTCAACTGCAAGCAATGCGACATCAAAAAATGGACCTGTTCCTTCGTACCATATAGCCCTGGCGCCACTCTCGAGGTCCTTGTCTCCCGGTTCTTACGGAGGAAACGTGGAATTCATATATACACTCTGTGCAAAGTGTGTTCTGAGGGGATGTCTGACGAGGACCAAATAGCTCGTATCACGGAGGGCTTCAGGTCGAGGACTGCCGAACCAACTATGTGGAAACACCGAACCTGGGAAATTCTATGCTATAATAATATGGAGTGCGAACAGATCATGAACAGTGAAAGGGTTCGACTCCACATGTTCTGTTCCGCTGACCTCTCTTATTAGAGCTTAGGCCAATGGACCGTATATGTAACGAAGATAGGTAGAACGCTCAGTCTCGGGTAGTCTATAAGGACGTGAACAATGGTCTCCTTCGCTCTGAATTCGCATTTGTCATCCTCCCGGAAACCGAAGAGCTTGCCATGGGGGGGCGAGCCATGAGTGGCCCGTTCATAGCTGTGTAAGCAAGTAAGCTCGGTTGCGTGGTAATGTGTTGTATAGTCGTCGCGTGTGGATTGAGGGCAATGCAAGATTAATCCAGCGAAGGTGACCGCCTTTCTCCGAGGTCTTCCATTCGTGTTCCCATTTCTTCAGGATCTGTTGTTGAATGTATCCCCTGTCTTGCGAGAACAGCCGCCGGAATGGGTGTGATCTCTTGGGGCCCACCACTTCTTCTGCTAAGCGATCTGCTGTCTTATTTCCAGGGTCATCATAGCAATACACGCGAAACGACACCGCTTCAGAGATGACGATAAGTGCCAATGTGGAGCACCGGAAACAGTAGTCCATGTCCTAGTTGACTGCCCAAGACTAAATGCCCTCGCCACACACTACGGAGGAAGATCGGGACGACATTTAATGACATAACTGATATGCTGGGAGGAGGAGTCCAAGGTAAGCAAGGTAAGCAGGATGATATGCAAGACAGTAGCGCCTTAGGCGCAGTACTGGACTTTGCAGGGGCATCGCAGAGGTTTCAAAGCCGCGCGCCACCGGGCCGCAGAACATAACACCAGGCATGTAGGCCACCACAGGCCGTGACGAGGCTCTAAATTCGTCGGGAAATAATGATTCATGGACTCAGATGTATATATAAGAACTAGATAGTGGGTTCCTGCATATCACCTAGGCGAGGGGTCGGAGTATGAATTCATCATCATCATCATCTACTGTCTGTACAGTACACCACATACTTTTACTTTCCACTCCCTCCAGACCGCCCATCCTCGAGAATGGCCCACACAAAGTCTGATACCACAGGGGATTGGACAGCTTTACGGATTTTGAGGCCATAAAATGGGTGTTCTTGCCACTTCCACTCCATCGAAGCCCACATACAATCATCACGAACAGCTTCAGCCTGGTCCATTGCTAGGGCCTCCTTTATGCCCTCAGCAAAGTCGTTGAAATCAAGTCCATCACTTCTGCCCAATCCAATTAGGTCTGCGAATTTTTTCCCTTCATCCAGATGATAAATTAAGCTTAGTAAGGTTGACAAAGCGAGGCGGTTTTGCCGGATGTGCACACCCAGAGCATCGATATTTTCTTCGGAGACTTTTCCACGGGTGCTGTAAGAGTGAGAAGCAAAAATACCATCAGGTCATGGAACAACTGACATTATATCACAAATTGGCTGCCCGCCAATTAATAAGTATCCTTTGGTTCGCTCGCATAGAAGCTGATATCCTCTTGCCCTATCTTTTCCAAGGACACGAGCAAGAGCTTCGTGACATATAACCGACTTCTTTGGTTCTCTTGGTAAACCACGTTTAGTCGTCATCTTTGAAAGAGAATAAAATATAGTATGACAGGACCAGGTATAACAACAGTATAGAAAGGATCATAAAGAAGACAGGTCAGGATAACGAGAGGTTTTAATACCTGTTCTTTGTGCCTAGTCTTGGCGAAGCTTGGTCCGCAGTATCAATATGCTATAAAATAATTTTGCCAGATTTACTCCGCGTGCGATGGATCAATAATCTGTTGAACGGGTTCAAACCCACGCTTTTTTCGCCCCTCAGCTCTCCCCGAGGGGCCCCGCTTTGAATTGAATCGAATGGTAGAGTAGGGACGACCTTCACTGGTGCGTTACCAAGTGTCGAATGCCACTGAGCTAAAATAGGGTCAACCCTATTTGGCTAGGGTCATTTGCAAAATTTATGCTCATCGCACTTCAACACCAAGATTTCACATTATCAAGTGACACAATGTATACTGGGGTATCCGAGGTGGGGAAAGACGCAATACTGCACAAGCTATTGTCGGTTTTGACTACGTTGACTACCGTTTGTTGAAGCATGTTGGTTGAGCGTTTGCTCCACTAGGTTCAAATACACAACCTGTTTGCGCGATGCGTTCATTTTGCACCCTGTGCATCTGTTTTTGACGTTTGGCGAGAACGGAGCACGGTTATATTCAACGACTCCGTTCAGCATCAAAGGAGGTCTTTCTTTGCACGTCCCGGGAACTTTATCAAGTACATCCCCTTATAACCAACGTCAGTAACATAGAGATGGTTGCCCATCACCAGGACAAACCAATAGCCTCTCTTTCCATACGTCTTGCCTACTTTCTTTTTGAAGAACATCTATCCCTTAGAGATCGTGTGAAATGAAACAGGTTTGTCTTTCGTATAGACAATATTATGTAGAGCTTGGGTTATTGAAAAATATATAACGATAGGTATCTAAACATAAGGTATTTATTAATCTCAGGGCAGGAATCGACACTGTAAATAGAATAGCCACTGTGGATAACTGTAAAGTACGTACGCTTCAGAAGGGACAAAACAGAACTGGAGCTGCATGTGCTGGTAGAACGAAATCTCCCTCCGCGCGGCAACGGTTATTTTTCTCGTTGAACAAGTATTAGGAGAGTCAATTATATACCTTTGAGAAACCTACTCTTAAAGTTAATCTAAATGGAGCCTACCTGAATTTAAACGACCAACCAAGCGACGTATCAAAGACCGTATCTATTTAATCGCAGCTTATTGTATTCGTCCGATAGGATTTAACATTCAAGATAAAGACGACTTTTTATTTCCCTATATTACTGTTATTGTTAACATGACAGGCGTTTCGTCTGGAATGATAGGTATACGCGATACAATGGACTCTGCCGAGCATAGTGCAGGCTACAAGCATGGAAACACAATAACGAAAAGAAATGGTTTTCTACGCGAACAGGCCTACGCACATCAAGGTTAGCGAAACTCCCGAACATGAAGACAGCCCGCCCTTTATCTGCAAAATATAACATGGAAGAGAATAGGAAATTTTCTAAAATCATGGTATCAGTCAATGCATTTGAAAGTCACTCATTTCTTCGCCTTGCTAAGGGTGTCGCACGGGACCGAAAGGCCTGTACTATACCGATCTTGGAATAAAGGCAAAAATAGGGGCTTAAATAGGCAGCCCCGCGCACGGCTTAGGGGTGGCAAAAGGGCAGGCCTAGGAAATGTTTGTTGCACCTCGATTTTCCATATAATTTATTCCTCCAGTACCGGAGAAAGTCATTGCTAACTAAACTTTTAGTTAGTAAGGTGGCCGCGCAAATATTTTTGGACCAGTAAATCGACAACCCGAGGAAACCAATTTCGAAAGCTGCGCCGTCATTTTCTGGGAAAAAGCGCTTATTTTAAAGATTGTACGCGACATTACCAGAACAAGTCGATACCTTGGGACAAAGGATTATGCGATATTCCTCCTGCAGAAGATATTTACTTAATCAAGAACACCGGAGTTAAAAACCTGGAGCCTTCGCCAATAGGTGAGAGAAAGCCTTGGGATCAGCTGTCTCGAGCGCTATCCGCACCCCTTGAGACATGGACACTCAAGCTAGGGGAAACGGTTGAAGTAAACCTAGGCCAAGAGGGAAGAGGATACGCGAAAGTATCAGATATCCGCCACCTGGGTGATGGACGCTTTGCTGTGGTTTATGCGTGGCTATACACTCGAAAGGATATCATATCTGAGTCCCTAGTGGATGGCAAACTTTCCAGGGAAAGCCGACGTCATATCAACCAAAACTGGCCTCACGATGCTCACTACAGTTACATGGTCAGTACCAATCGAACCATTACCCTCTGGGACACGGCCATTAGAGCAGCTCCAAAATACGTGCTCAACAAGATATGTCAGGAGTTTGTGTACCGCACCACGCCGCGCATGAGGAGGATAAGTTCTATCCATGACAGACCAATGAAATGGATGCAAGAAATATTAGATTTGTCCTGCTAGGAGATACTTATAGTTTTTCTAGTTAAGCATCACTTTAGGGGGTGGGGAGTGTTAGCGTTAAATTGGCTATGACTGGAAACTTTCAAAACTACCTATATGAATGTGTAGCCATAGAACCAATGTAGTTGTATACCGCCGACACTTCCCAATGCAGTGCTGGAAGTGTGCGCATCATGCCACGTAGCTCGAGTTCCTGAATTCCTCTGCAACGGAATAGTCCAGGACAACAAGCGCGAGAGCATCGTCTTCTAAGTGTCACGAGACCGTGTGACACGAAGAGCCGAAAACGATAGGATGACAGTAATGCAACTCCCATGGCGCTACGGAAAAGAATCATGGCTCATATGATACTATACAGTCGATGATGATGATGACGATGATTCATACGCTGGCCCCTCGCCTTAGTCGATATGCAGGGTTCCACTATCTCTAATCTCTATGTACATTCCTTCGCCTTGAACTATTACTTTCCTGACGAACTTGGAGCCTCGTCAAGGCCTGTGTGGGCCAGTACCTGGGGTTGTGTTCTGCTGCCCTCGTGGGGCGCGACTTCGAAATCTCTGCGATGCCTCCGCGAAGTCCAGTACCGCCTCGAGGACGCTGCTGTCTGGCGGGACATCTTGTGACCTACCTTCCCTACCATGACCTGCTCCTCCCAGCATATCTGATATATTATTGAACGCCCCTCCAATTTTCGGCCGTAGGTTTTGGCGCAGTACGCGGAGCCGCGGGCAGTCGATCAATACGTGCACCACCGTTTCAGTCGCCCCGCACTCGCACCGCTCGTTGTCTCGGAAGCCGCGTTTTTTAGCGTACGTAGCTAGCCACGAGTGACCGGTGCGAAGTTTATAATATAAAGTATGGTATTAGACTACTAGCAAATATTAAAACGAAACATGAGTTTAAGGCAAAGCGGCAGGATGCGACAAAGGAGAAGCCGGTGGTCAACGGAGGGTAGACGGTAGCGGAATTAATATGATGGCATGTAAAAAATAAAGACTACGCCCATTAAATAATCTAGCGGCCCTCTATTTTCTTTTCCCTTTGCCAGTTTATATGGTCTCGGAAATACGATCGCTTTGCTGCCTACATGAGAGGATGATAATAAATCCAGCCTCTTTATGACCCCCGTTTACGAACACTTCTTCGTGTCTGAAAGCCTTATGATTCCAACCCTAAAATACGCCTGTTAGAGATGATCAACTTCTTTGAAGAATTGAGTTGGATGTTTTCTTTACGGCTCAGCTTCACGATCGTCTGGCAGGAAAGGTTTTACGATCTTAGTCCATTGCATATAAAGGGCAACTAACGGCACTACACCAAGCAAAAAGATTTCTCAGTACCTCCGCTAAGACTTCAATCTAGGACAGTCCCGGAAGTCATCATATAGTACAATGGAAGTGGACCCGAACAAGGAAATTGACATCGAATTCACGGATGATGAGTCCGACTCGGAATATGATGAGACCAAATCAGACAAGGATTTCATTATAACAGATGATCTATCGGACGTTGGAGATGACCAGACCTATGTGCCGACGGACGAGTATCATTCTTCTTCAGAAGATGACAGCACCACGGTATGACTATAAGCTGAAGGGTAAGGGTATTGTGCTTACAAATGGGCAGGATATCTTTGAATATTATGGAGATGAAAGCTGTGGAGATAATATCATAATTCTTGCCAAGCGTTCTGTCATGGAAGGAGAAGAGGAGAAGAGGCAGTTATTGATTAGAGGCTGGGTCGATGAGGGTGTTGTAGCGGGTATGACTCGCAACGCCAACTTGAAATGAAGAATTGTTGGGCCAGAAACGAATATTAGATCCCTTATTCATGCATCCCTGGAGCCCAAAGAGGAAATAGTTGAAGCCGTATGTTGTATGCTTGACCCACTGCTCCTGTATGTACAGAATAGAGCATAGAGCACCCCAAGGTCAATTTTGACTCGTCAATAATGTTCATTTTATTTTAGGGTAGAATAGTATATATAAAAGGGGGACCTGCCCGAGAGCATCAATAGGCTTTTTGTTGGTATTGATGCCTCACAATTAGTTGCATGAAGTCCTCTCGTGGATTCTCGCCCATCACCTAGTAGTCAGTTCAGATTATGCAATGCAACAAATGCATCAATCTATATCCTTTGGATCTTGCCTTTATGTTGACGGCTTGTGCGATCGCCTGGTTAAAGTACCATGATATGGAGGGCCGAACCCTTTGAACAAAATAGTACTACCTGCTTCCCAATACCAAGACCTAGCCATGTATGGGTACTATAATAATTTGGTATCGTAGTGCATGCATATTTCTCTTGCCAAGGAACATTGAGAGACCTCTTCCCAAATACTTTACAGTTTTTCCCTGAACAAATTACCTTAGTGTGCCAGAAAAGCATCCTGAACATACTTTTCCACCCTCCTCTCATTTCTGGGGACCCCAATACAATAAGCGGACACCGGTGATTACAAGCCATGCAGTGCAATTGTTGCCTCATAGGTGAAATATTGTATACGACCCTTGGCCTTTGAGGTTAACGTGACAGGTTGGAGAGGGCAATTTGATATGCCCCGTGCTCCTTATCTTGGAGTACCACAGCCGTAGGCCTGTTAGTGATTGGCGACTGCGGTGAAAATTGGTACCTCCAGCAAACCAATCTAGCTGGTATAAATGACCAGATAATTCTTTTGGTGCCACCGTCTCTCACCTCAGTCACTCCGTTCTTCTCTCGACACGCCTCCACCATCTTGCCCACACGGCGATTGCAACCATGCGGAGCCTGGATGTCCCGCAGTTATATGGCACTGTTATGGGCAGTATTATCATAATCCTGTGTCTGATTAGGGCTTTCTCGTTGACTGCAAGATGGAGGGTTTGGGGACTCCTCATCAAAAGAAAATTGACGCTCAATTGCCTCCTCCGTCGGCATCGGTTTGTTGGTCCCTGGACCTGGGGCAGCGTCTTTGTTCACTTGTATTATATCGCGGCCAATTTGACTCTGATTCTTTTTGGAGACATGTCCTTGACTACTGCTCACCGGCGCGCAGGATCCATAGCCGTCGTGAATATGTCGTTCCTATTCTCCTTTGCACATCTAAGCTTTATGGCAGACGCGTTAGGAATCGCCTTGGAGACGTGTCAGCGGATCCACAGAGCAGTTGGTTGGATGACTCTGGCTTTGCAATTCTTCCACATAAGCGTGGCGGCTCTGAATACAAGGTTTGATGTCTCGATTCAACGCTCAACGGATTCCGCTAGTATCCTTGTATGTTTCAATCACGCCTACAGCTGACATCGCTAATAGCAGATAGGGAGCGGCCTCAGTAGGAGCTCTTGCTATTCTATCACTCGCATTGGTTCGGAGATGGTCCTACGAAGTCTTTCTCCGCACCCATCAGATTCTAGCCGCTGTTAACGTCTATGGAATTTTCCGGCATCTTCCCCATGACAATCATTTTGCCAAAGTGTGTGTTTACATTGCACTTGGAGCATTGGCGTTCACGTCATCTGTTCAGCTGATGGTGTTTCTCTATCGAAATGGTCTTTTTGCGTCCAGGGGTTGCCCTAGAGCCATCGTTCATAGTTATGGAGGGAAAGTTGAGGACGATAGCAAAGAGATCAAGGACGGGGTCGTCAAGATGTGTATCACGCTTCCTCGCCCGATCAGAGTAGAGCCTGGGCAGTATATCAATCTGTGGATGCCAACGGTTAGCCTATGGTCTTGGGCGCAAACGCATCCTTTCACCATAGTTTCGTGGTCCCCAGATCCGCAGGGCACTTTGGACCTGCTAGTGCAGCCGTCGGGGGGCTTCTCCGCCGATATATTCCGCCACCTCAAGCCTTTTGAGAAGCAGGAGACTTCGGTTCTCTTTATGTCGTTCCTCACGGGGCCTCATGGGATCAGCAAGAAGGTAAATGGTTACGAGAGTGTCGTTGTTGTGGCGAGCGGATTCGGTATCGCCGCGGTAGTGCCTTACATAAGACACATGATCCATGGCTACAACACTTGCACATCCCAAGTCCGTCGGATCCATCTGGTCTGGCAGGTGGAATCGCCTATGGGTGAGCTCTTTCCATCATTGCGCATTTGAAGCTGACTAAATCCATAGGTATTGCGGTCGTCTCTGAGAATCTCTTAAATACGCTTTTAGATGATGACATTATAGACAAGGGCTATGTTGGTTCAACCCCCCAAAAACGAGAGCAAGCCGGGCTCTTTGCTGATCTGGAAATTACTCAGATTTTGAACATTTCCATCTATCAGCGAAACGGTCAACTTTTAGAGGCAAAGCTCCCTGTTGGTGATAAATCCAAGGTCTTCATGTACCAAGGTAGTCCAGATTATCAACAGATGATTTCGCTCGAAACGTCGGGGGACCTGGTAGAAAGACACTTAGATATTCCTGACAAGTGTGGGGACGCTCTCGTGATGGGTAAGCCGGTTTCGCCCGGAGGAATACATTCCCACTAACGACTTCAGTCTCCACAACGGATGACGTGCGTGATCAATTACGCGATATTATCCGGGAACGTAATGACACACGCATAAATCTGATGGAGCTTGAATATCAACCATCTAAAGCATAAGACTACGTTCCGTTTCTTTGTGAGTAGGGAAGAGAGCAGGCTATCAGGAATCTAAAGGATTCTTCCTCTATATTATAGTGCAGCTTGCTCCGGAGCGGCCATCGTGAATATAACAGGAGGAACTGGACGCATAATTTTATCGGAGAGTGCCCACCCTTCATGTGGGTAAGTTAAATTTATACAAGGAGACACACTACTACGCGGGTCAACTCAGAACACGAGGTTGACAGTTATATATTTACGGAGGGGATAGAGCGAACGGCTTCGGTTTTCAATGTTATTATAATGTTTTGTAGCGTCTGAGCCCGTGACAGTCTATTAGTTCCGTCACTCCCGCTCCTTTAACAAATGTTGCATCCTGTCCTACAGCAAGCGACATATCTCAGTGCAATATAAATGGAAAAATTCGTAATCCGTTATTAGAGGCGCGCATCATGTCTAGAATATGAAGTTGATACAGTATCCCAAGAGTTGTGGATGATACATTTGGGATCAAAATGGCGCCCACGCTTAATATTTGTTGTTTCCCAGGTACAAAGCCGTCCGAGACTGTGTCTATATTCTTATGTGGACAATTACCCAGAAAACCTTCAGGGAAAACTAAATGCTGATATCTTGATAATTGTTGACTCTTGTTAGGCTAATAGACTATGGTCGCGGTAGGCAATGATACAGCTATGATACGGATTCCTCATTCCTATCTTCGTTTGAGAAAAAACTCCGAACGACAAAACTATTAATCAAACATGATGCTAACCATATATACAATAGAGCAGGATGACGGTTAGTGGCTGAAAGTATCTCTCTATAAAAAGATAGATGGCATTTTCATAAGACAATTCCCTGAAACTTATGGCAATATCATGCCGTGACAGATACAGGTCCTGTCTGTCCACGTAGGTGAATTCACAAAATATATATCTTTCGTGCCAATCCCACCGACTGCTCCCTGCGCTAATAGAACTTTTGGAGGAAATGACCGAAGATACTCAGCTTGAAGATTGAAGACACAGGATGACACATCACGTAATGCAGTTCGAGTTCCGGCCACCCTTCCATATGGATATCGCCATACTGTCTGAAATTATAGACCAACCCCATTATTGCAGCTAGTTTCAAGACTCCCTCGCGTCGGCCAATTAGATATTTAATAAATTTTCGGCGAGTGCACTTCCCACAAACAACGAGCCGTGCGGTTAGAGTGCTACCTTTTCCTGGATAGGTCTCCAGACACTGCTGACAGGCAATGCAAAACAAATGGAGTACCATCTTGCAGTTCAATAATGCTTATGCTCAAGAGTTCAGTTAGCACGATGAATTGATCCCACTTCATACCTACACCTACATACCTGGTCACTTGGATATAATCTATTCAATCTTAGGTATGACTCTGTCTGCACTTGTGTGGGTGCTCCAATCTGTGCATTGATTTAACAGTACGGGTTTGTATATATCGACAAAGCTCCCGGTAATAGGGGCAGATGACATCTTCCTAGAGCTACCATTTATTATAAAAGACCCCGGTCTTGCGTCGGGTGCATCGAGAGAAACATTGGTTCCATCTCGAAATAAGGCTTGGAATACAATAGACCATCAAAATAAAAATCTAGCGCTAGGGTTGAACTTAAGTGTAGTTCACTCGCTGTAAGACCACGTTATAGATGCGGAGACTAGAGCCAGCCGAACCAGGCTGACAAGTTCAGCAGTGGATGAACGTCTGGTGGTTATGAGGGAGTGCTAAAAGCGTAAGCACTAGTCCGATTGGCGGATATCATTCTCCTCACCTTTCTTAGGTCATTGATGCATTTTGCCGATGTTGCACTTGACAGGAATCCAACAGCATCGGATCCAATGGGCCAACGAGTTGTGTCATCGACGCCAATGTTATGCTTGATGTACTTTTGCATGAGTTCAACCGCAAGATATGCTACAGCGCTAATGGAACCCGATTGGGAATCTCCTGCCGTGTAATCAACACATTCCAAGAGGGCCGCTATCATGGTCAGAGTACTAGGCGCAACGGGTGTATAGAACGGGCAACAGTCTTTCCTAGAACTTACCGATTTTGACAAGGCCACCCTCATTGATGAGTACGTTAGAAGTGGTTAAAGAATTATGCTGTAAGCCAGATACCAGTAGATATGAAACCCCGTCAAGAACCTTTCCACGTAAGCAATACATTGAGCCTGGTCTGTGATTGAACTTACTTGTCCAATAATGGATGCCAATTGAGTCTCAGTTGGATAAGCTGGACATGCAACAAGATGATCCAAGTTTAAAGGCATATCATCAACGAGAAAGTAACTTATACCCTTGTCAACGTAGCATTCAGTACAGCTTAGAATGTTTTCATGTTTGGTTTGTCTGAAGCATCCTAGTAGCCTCTGCGCCTCTTGGGAATTAGTAGAAGCCCGTACGGCCATCACGTTGGACGGCTTTTGACGACGAACAACGATAGAAACTTGGCCTGCCAAGTTGCAAGTAAACACACTTCGAAATACTTCCCATGGAGATCGGTTTCGAATGGTTGGGGACTCGATGACGCTGTCTCCAACCTCTACGATTCTAGGAAGCCTCAACTCCTTCGGTTTACCCTTTATGATCTTACCAGTAGCATTTCGTAGCTGATTTCCCCCTTCTGATGGAGAGTCAGTTGGCACTGGTGGACCGTTCAATAATTCATCAAGTACTTGGGTTTTGGGCGGGTCTCTGGGCGGGTCTCCGGCCTGGGCGCGCAATATGTCGATCCTTGTGAAACGCCTGTTTTTCATGATGCAAGCACAGCTGAAATCCGTTACTTGATAAGAATGATGCGAGGGCGTGGTGTATCAAGTGAACTATATACAGGAAACGTACCCAGATGCCCTGGGCACATCAATTATGGATGGGGTGACCTCATGTAAATAAGTCGACCTCAAAACAAGAAGGTCGTCTTAGGGTGGAATCGCCGCCGGAGCCCCAGGAGATCCTCCCCTAGCGCAATTTCATACATAAGGTATCGTTTTTGTTGTTTACTTGCGCATTTGGCGGAGGATGGAGTCGCCAATTTTCACCGATGGCGAATACCAAGTGACGGCAGAGAGGGCCCTCAAGTACCAAGGCACTGCGAAAATAAATCTCAACGAAATCTCTTTGCACTCCTGCCTCACACAGGAGTATGACCCAAAAAACGTAGCCAGACTCTGCGAGGTATTCAGAAAGGATGGCTGCCGTCGCCTGGATCTTCGCAACCATGTCACCGGTGTTGTCTCCAAGCAGAGCCTGAAGCGTGCACGCCAGGCCGCGAGTGTCTCCAAGCAAGACTTAATGACTAATCCACCGGACCGGTACCCTCATTTGCATTTTCAAGTTGGAGACGTCAAATGTTTGCACGGACAACATCGTCTTAAAGCAGCGAGCGACATTCTCCCCCTCAGTGAGCGATGGTGGACAGTTGATTTGTACCGTGACGGTCTGCCTCCTCCCAATCTCTCCGACCGTGCTTGTTTAAAGTCCGTACCACATCCGCGTTCTTACTCTAACATTGACTTCCCGCAGACATCAGTGAGGACCTGCGGAATACTCTCCATGACGAATACGCGAACGAAAAGATACCCAGCGATGGAGAGATCTACCGAAAGATCCGGCAATACCAACACGAGCACAACGCCCGCTTTCAGAAGCGGTGGTGGTCACGTCTGTCAGAAAATAAATCCAAGCGCCTACGACAACTGACTTCTCCGGATTATGTGGACCTGTGTGCCGCCTTCGATGCTTTACTGCCCATTCCGGGATTATGGAACGGCATGAGCATCGGGTCGCTCAACCGAGTACTGGCACTCAAATGTGATGAGGTTTGAAGTCATGACACTGTCACTCGCGAGATTACTGAACAGGGACAGGAACTCATACACTACCTCGCCCATGTTCGAAACTACTGGGCGATTCTTGTCGATCATGATCCGATCCAGATGGCTAAGATTGATCTGCATACTGTGGAAACGCTCCAGCTTCGTGCACCGACAGCATCTCAGGCAGACGCAAGAGCAGTCAAAGGATCCATAAAGAGTGGTGAGGTATTTGCCAAGTTCACAGACGCCGAGCGCAAACGCATATGGAAAAGATTGCGAAGCAAAGAGGCCTGCGATTGCATAGTACCTTCTTTGCATACTTTTTTTCGCGACGTATTGTACTTAGAGCTCTGCGCGAACGGTGTCAAAAGATTGGCTACCCTCAGCAAGAACCAGCCCACCGTCCGCAGAGCCATGCGCCACACCTTCCGGCATAATCGATCGGAAGAATATCCCATTCAAACAACCGAGGCCTCGTTTTACCGGACGGCCGATAGGCAGGCCGACCAATTCGAACTGGGTTATCGGCAGGTCTGGCTATTTGCCATGCGCCATTACCCGGACATGCCAAAAGAGCGCACCACGCAGAATATCATTGCCAAGAGCAACCGCGGAAAGGCCGATGAAGCTATCCTTCACGGAATGGCAGCGTTGGCACAGAAACTAGGTTTCCAATCTCCTCGGGTGAGGGAGCTTGTAGGTCAGTGTCCGGACCGGCAAATTGCGCAGGAAGCACTGCTTAAAGCTCGTAAACCGAGTTGCTATCAGTATGACAGCGTTGTACTCGAATCTCTCATCGACCGTATCGTTGAATGCTTCGCAGCTGCGGTTCCTTTAAGCGGTCCATCTCACAGCAACCTACCTGCTCTCGCGCCGCTCGTGCGAAACCGATGCGGCCTCCCTTCGGAACAGTCGCAGGCTCACGATCGGTCCTTACTGTTCTTGGACCAAGTCCATTCAATGTTGGAACCCAGTGACGCCAATGTATCATCGTTTTTCGTGAGACAATGTGTTTATTTTGCCTTTTTTGGAAAGCCATCCACCACTCGTGCGCATAGGCAGAATGCCGCGGCTGAAAAATCCCCCGACGGTCCTGGTTCTCCGCTATTCGTTCCCCATAATCACACTGTGGATATCCATCAACCGCAGCCGGGCACCAGTGGGGTTCGTACAGCAGCTAATACCCTTTCAGACATGAGTAGCCCACATCACAACTCCGATGAAGGAGCGGCGTTGGAACCGGCAGATGAAGACCGATCAGCAAACGCACGTTTCTCTCCTCTGAGCGCTGCTACATCGGAGGGTCGCGCAGATCCAGAGATTTCCAATCCTGTCACCCCGGTGTACCTCCCTGCACCGATGGGTAGCTGGCGTCAGCATGCCTGCCAGTCGGATGAGGAGGACCCAGGGAGTATTGGCAGCGCTGACCTACATGTACTGGATGAAGTGCCACCGGTGCCTCCTAACCTTCAGTCGCGACCCGCATCTTCAGAGACGAAAATCACAATCACCTTTTGGGTGTATCGGGACGGCCGGTGGCTCGTTGTGAATGAGGTGCCTGTCAAACCGTCCAATCCATCAAACGCAGAGCTATTGGCGAAGGAGTATGCCATGGACCAGAGTGTGACATTCTATACTAGACTGCTGCGCACGGTCAGTGTTACTAATTGCGTTCGAGCGGCACTCAAGGATGGAACCAACACGATCTTCATGAGCTTCGAAGGCCGGCCCTTAACAGAGCCCCCCATCTCAGGAGTGAAAAGGAAGTTCGAGGAAGCTAGTGGAACCGAGAGTTCTTAGGTCATGATAGGTCGTCAGCGGGTGGTCCTTACACCACAATAGCCCTAGGATCATTACGGTCTCCAGTTGGCGACCTTGCAACCCGTCAGGTCCTAGGACCAGGGACTTCAGATCTACCTGGTCTGAGGCACCCTGATTTCGGCCCTGGGCCTCATGGACCAGGTACAGCGCCCGTGTCCATAGGCCATCGATCCAATGCGCAGGGTTGCAAACTCAAGGTCCTTACACCTATGCAGACAAAATACCCGAGCCTGGTGGCCGTCAAGGAAGTGAGTCACCAGCCCACCGCCCAAACCTGACTTGCGACTCGTGAAGTCTTCAGCCTACGATCTTTCCAACATGCAGGTCTCAAGCCTAGAGAAATTATTGAGGTAGCCATGTATTCAGATATATCAAATACAAAGCGTCAGATTTGACTGATCCTGTTCTTCTCGAAGTGACTTTTTTTGTACCCGCTTAAGCTACATAAGGGACATCTGCCTGGCCTATTTCTCCAGGCCCGGTGATGAGAAGCTAACTACATACTCTAACAGCATTTTCCACATTATCTTGGCACACAGCATGACTGTCTACGCTCAGACCGAATTGCATATGTATGGGAACTTAATTTTTTGCACCGTAGATACGGAGCAGCTATTACATACAACAACGCGAACGTGAAGTACCTTGCACCCCGAGTTGGCATAACTCAAGGTCTGCCTTATCACTTGCTAGGTTTTTCTTGCCACTTCCACACCATTGAGGCCCATCTGCATTTGTCACGTGATGCCTCTTTCTGATCTGCATCCAGTGCTTCCGTGATTTTCAGACCCATGTGGCTGAGATCTGTGCCAGCGGGAAGGTGCCCTGTGAAAATTAGATCTGCCGCAGGGCGATCGTAGCTTTTGAGAGCGGCTACCAATTTGGGACGTTTCTCAACCATGTGCTTTATTAAGGCGTCAATGTCCTCTTCAGAGTATTTCATATCCATCCTGAGATGATTAGCAGTGGGGTTGTACATCTGTGGGGAGCAACAGCGAACATGATATTTGACAGGGACCGTCCGTCAATCGACAGATACCCATTGACTCTTCCAGAAACCGACTGCCTCGCCTGCTGTACCATGGCCCCAAAAGTTAGGTAAAAAGTATCCTCTGAAGTTAAGTTCTGGCAGTCTGGCATTCTGGGACCACCAAAATTTTGGGCAGGCATATTGGATGAGTGTGTTGCTCTGGTGACAAAGAGAGGGATGGGACGAGCGGGTTCTCTTGTTTTGCCGGCGTAAAAGACAATATGATCTCTGCCCCTACTTTTATACCTTGTACGCCGCTCTGCATGTCCTAACATTAGCCCCCGGCATTCCACACTATCTTCTGACCATCTGGCGGCGGATCAGATCATTTCAGTTGACATCATCGTGGAGTATACGACTAGTTGTGCCACAGTGATCCAAGCGTTCGTAGGGTGTGGAACGCCTGTTGAATTGAGAGGCGACCGGCTGAAAACAAAGACCAACAAAACCAACGGTCAGGCAAGTCTTGTGCGTTCAACCGCTTTGAATGTGGCGCCCCACCCATTCACAACTTTGTCGGCGAAGTAGGAACAATCGGAAGACAGCAAAAGTAGTTCAACAAAGCTCAACAGGTCAGTTCTCTTTGTCATATTTTTGTGTAGAGGTAGCTCCAAAGAGGCCTGGTCTTTTTTGCATCACATATTGTTTGAAAATAATGTTCAACACTAAGGGGCACGTCAAACATCTTGCAAATTCCCCAGCCCCATGTTCACGCGCGTGACTTAGTTGCACTTCGCCGCCTAAATATCGAGTACCTGTGGGCCAGGCCCTTTATAAAGCGTGGACTACTGCCTTTGCAGACAGAACCTACCCCAAACCAACACCTCTGTCTATACACATGGCATATAACGCTAGCCAGTCATTTTAAACTGAAGATACACAATGTCCGATGGATTCACCCTTCCACCAGTTCCTGTTAGGCATTCAGATTTCATACAATACGTCAAAAACTCCCCCGGCACGTCAATATCCGATCTGCTGAGACCTTACAATGAATATGATTCGATTGCTCGGAGGATCTTCGCCCAGGGCCGTGACCTGAATTCTGAATTCGATGGGCTGTTCAATCTCGTTCCTCTTTTCACCGCTGAAGGATATGCTGACTTGGAAGTTCGTGCCCGTGACCTAACGGCCGAGACATCAGGAGTCAAATCCAAATATCTCCTACCATTAAGTAATCAAGACAGAAGACCTTCTGGCACCCGTGCCGTGGTATCTACCATCCATGAGTTCAAGACCAATTTTGACGTCTTCTGTGAAGGGTCCTTGCGTGGATTAGACTGGAACAATGTCATTGTCGCTGGGAGTGCGGTTACCAGCACTGTCCTCCCGGTGCCGGCCAAATATGCCCAGTCGAGGGGAGGTCTGCGTCGGTTCTTCCATGAAGACTATGTTCCGACGTCTGACGTAGATCTCTTCCTCTATGGATTGTCCGAACAGCAGGCCATCGAGAAGATAAGAGAAATCGAGAAAAGCGTTCGGAATTCAACTGTGAGCGAGATCTTGACCGTCCGCACCAAAAACGCCGTGACGATTGTCTCCGAATACCCAACACGCCACGTCCAAATTATTTTGCGCCTCTACAGCTCAATTTCGGAAGTACTGACTGGCTTCGACGTGGACTGTGCATGTGCGGCGTACGATGGGCGCCAGGTTTATCTGGCTCCCCGAGCGATTGGAGCTTACATTACGCAGTGCAACCGTGTGGATCTGACCCGACGGTCGCCCTCCTATGAAAACCGCCTGTTCAAATATTCGCGGCGAGGATTTGAAGTTTTCTGGCCTGATTTGGATCGCGCACGGGTGAACCCGGTAAGAAACATTCATGTAGACGCGTCGTTCCTTACTGATGTCAGCCCCAGGCCATCTTCGACGCCTTCTTCCCACGCGTCACCGGGCTGGCGCGCCTCCTGGTGCTCGAAAGGTTCCCAGAGGGCCGGGATCATAATGAGTATGTGAGAACGAGGGAACTGGAACAGAGATTGCCATGTGACGTTTGGAGCAGACCCCCAAGGGATTGGATGGTGAAGGCGGAGGATCCAGAAGTGGTCGATGACTCGAACTACCAGACCATCGTCTGTGTACCTCTCTTCATGAATCAAGATTGTTACTCATCTGAATCCAGTCCATCCCATACGGTAAAAATTATAACGCCCAAAAAATCCGAAAATTCCTTCATGATCGAGACTTGTTCCTCAATACCCAAGGCGAATGGAATCCCGACCGTGTAGTGGATCTGCATCGTCACCCTGCCTTCTTCGGTGATTTAGAGGATATTTTCCACGACTGTTGCCGGGCGTGTCCAGAGCCTACTACGTCGCAGGAAAAAGAGCTTGCTGTAGCCGAAAGTAAGCACTATGTGTCCGGGAATATCAGCTTCCTGCAAGATAACCCCGGCCGGCAGGAGATTGGAAGCTTCCATCCCATAGTGGCGGAGGATTGGACAGGTCTGTTTTGTCTCATGATTCAGCAGAGTTTTGAGCTCACTGCTTTTCAGGGATGGCATATGTTGGGAAAATACAGTCTTTGTGCGAGGGTATTGTTGCTCGGAATCCCAAGGCAGTGCAAATTTGGCTTGCGCAAGAATCTGGCATCAATGATCGCGATCACTTTGGGCGCACTCCACTGCACTTGGCGGTCATGGCGTCGACACCAGAGATAGTCAAACTTCTGGTGGAAAACGGGTCTCTCTTGACAGCAACTCTCACTGGTGGTCGCAATGCGCTGCATCTTGCAGCATCAAGGGGTGATTCGACCATCATACGCATATTGCTTAGCAAAAGTCGACAGAATATGGAGGACTACACAGTTACCACGCACCGGAAGCTCCAGGCTCCAGGCACTAACCTCTCACCCAGCACTGATACAGCTCCTGACGTTTACGACATCGATGCTCTTACACGCGATAAATTTTCTCCTCTGCACCTGGCCGTCTTGCTATGCCACGAGGATGCCGTGGAGGAGCTGGTCGCCGGGTTTGGAGCAAATATTGGTCTCCCAGTCCGGGCTTCGGTGGGGTGGAGTTACGCTCCTATCTGGCCTCTCGTGCTGGCCCTCACTTTACCCACAGGAAAGGCAAAGAGTATGACAATAAAACTCCTCAACCTGGGGGCAACATTGAGGCAGACTGACAAGGCCGGTCGCACCCCGCTATACTATCTCGCCAATTCAATACATCACGATATTCTGGGGGTATACTTGAGGCACGACCGCGAATGGACGAAGCGAAGCATCAACTTTCAATTCGCATGCTATCATAATTACTACGTTGGGCTCACGGCACTCAACAGCGCGATCATAAATAAAAATCCAATCATGGCTGGCCAACTTCTTGAAGCAGGGGCTCATCCGACGGTCACGTTCAAAACCGCCTTGAGAGCCCACCGACACAATGCAGTTTCCCGTTGGGTAAATCAAACGCCCGAAGGCTTCTACAGGGAATTTGTGCAGCCAATAGTGTGCGCCGTGGAACATGACTTACCATCCGTAGCTATCGAACTGCTTTTCCGTGGTGCCGACCCGAATGCACTCACCCCGGCCGGCTATTCTGCGATCAAGCATGCGAAAAATAATCATTTGGCTGGCTCATCCATACTCGACTTGGTTCGCCGAAAAATTGTTAATTTTCGTTCATGTGAGGACGAAAGAGCAGCGGAAGCGGGTATTGGACACCTCTTGCGTGATTATGAACGTCTAGAGGAAGAGCTACTCTACCTGGAGGCCAAACCTTTTCAGCAGCTGTACCCCAATATCCAAACTCTGCCAACTCACGCATCCATTGCTCATGATGATCCGCCTATTTCTCAAGATACGTCGGAGTACCGAAACAATGCGCTGAGCCAGAAGAGAAAATATAATGCCCTAGATAGCCCCAGTGATTCGCAGATGAAGTACAACGCCAAGTTGTTGTAAGACCCCATCTTCATCCAATGACATGTGTACTGATCATTCCAGGTTGTACGCCGCAAGGGTCGGTCACCGAGAAACAATTAAAAAGATCGCCCTTGCAGAAGGAGGGAGTGGACATTGTCTGCTGACTAGCGTCAGCGATCAAAGCGGAAATTCGGCGTTCGCGCTAGCAGTATTACGTGGGCATCTTGATGTTGCCAGGTTCATTTTCGCACTTTTGATCGAAAAGTATAACGAGGACAGCCGTAATGACACGACTCAGCAGCGGAATCATGGACACAGCCCGTGGATGAATGAGACCAGCATTGGTTCAAGCAACACCGGAGGTCGTGATGGTGACTCAGTCTCCCTTGACAGACCCCAGGTTATTAAGCGGGGCATGGGGAGTAAAAGCGACCCACGCCTCCAGCTTGAAGGGCATTGCTGTCCCGAGGCGGCACTGGTAAACTCAACAGCACTTAATAGCCGGCGATGCACTCTCTTCGATCATGCAATTTTCAACAACGATGTCCCCCTTCTGTCATTTTTGATACAATTAGGGCGGGATATGGTGGCTAAGCAAAGTGGATCTGACCTCACCTACCATGTTCCGGACGGCGTTCTCCTCCAGGTCATACGGCTTGGTCGGCAGCACTGCCTGGAGGAGATCGTCAAGTGTGCTGGTGCTGGCCTCATAGAGAACTTGCAAGCCCCTACTGTGGATAAAGAAGCTTTATCCGAAAAGAGACGTTATGAGGGTCTTTGCGGAAGCAGAAAACAGCATACAGAATCTACCATGACTCTCCCAGCCAGCCTGTCACCTCCACTCTTGCTGGCTGCAAGGCAGGGTAAGCTGGAAGCCGCCCAGTGGTTTCTAGGCTCTGCTCCTAGGCGCCTCTACACTGAATTCGTCATGTCTAACGGCCATGTGAAGAGTCTCCAAGGGCTGATCAATAGCCATGAGGGACCGGGAAATTTACTTGGGGATTGGCTGAGCTCAAAAAGTAAGTTTCTCACCCGGGCTTTTCTTCTTTGTTTTACTTACCCATTTGCCTCCTACACTCACTCCACCTCAAGCCCTATCTCAGCCATTCTCATTGTCCCCATTTCATCCATTGGTGGTTTATCCATTGGTGGTTTTTCAGTATGCTAATTCACCATTGATCAGATGGATTGGTACTCCATTGCGCTGTCCTGTCACGGGCCACGGATGAATCGGAGAGGCTTATTCAATATCTCATACGAGAAATGCCGCATTGTCTAGAGACCAGGTCCTCTGACGGCTACACTGCCCTGGCAGTCGCCTTCCGGTGCCATCAGCTAGAATTCGCTCGACTGCTTATCGAGGCAGGCGCCGACCAACGAGTTCGTGACAGGAAAGGCAGAAATCTAGTTCACCTGCTGTTCGCTAGGCTGAATTGCCCCTCCCATGACGAATTAAGGAGGATCCAGAGCCTACTTGATCTCATTAACCCACTATTAGTCTCGTCATTACTGACACAACGCTCCTCATCGCAGCTAGGTTTGCTGACCCCGTTAGCATATCTGATGTCAAAAGGACTTCAGATAGGTGGACAGACAGAGAGCAACCTCTCTGCTCTCAAGATAGGACTTTGTTTAGCCGAAAACACAAACCAACAGCACCTCGAAGTTTTTGATGGTGTTGGGGATACGCCTCTCCACCGCGCTGTGAAAGGTCGGTGGGACAAAGTGTTGGCGATGTTTATCTCCTATCGCTACGATCTTCTGGTTTGGGAAAACGCAATCGGGGCCACGCCTATCGATGTTGCGAGGGATCTATGTGCTCCTGCCATACTGTCGGCAGTTGATAATATGCGTTCTGGGATTGGCCAGAATGCGCAAAGAATCTTTGAGATGTGCCAAAAAGGTTATGCACAGTCGAAGGAATTCGAGAGAAAGCTGTTTACACCAGCTGCTCTCGATATGGTAGTGACCTCATTTGTCAGGAAGCAAAAGAGTTTGATGTGTGAAACCGATGAGGTCGGAAGGTGGATTCAAGATCGAACGAAGGTGACTATATTTTGAGCTCTATCGGCGGAAGGAGGCTTAGGTTTTGTTTGATCTACGTATTGTGGATGGAATTAGGGGACCGGGATGCGAACTAGTGATACGGGTTTTTATACATCTTATCGGTCCAATTTGTGCGCCATACTGTAGATATACCTTCTGCCAGTCAGAATGACTACATTACCAGGGTTACTGTAATTCAACCGTCGTTGTTATCGGGATATCGGAAGTTATCGGTATCATAACTAGGATCATCCCTGTATCGGTAGGACAAGGAAGAAAACAATCATATTCAGGAGGATTCGGATGGGAATATTTATACAGAGGGAGCAGATAGTTTAGAATTCACACCCTCATTCATTCGTTTTATAACCATTAGGTGTGTATGAGAAATACTAATACAGTATCTTGGTTACATATACGGTCCGTTGGAGTCGAACCCTTTCACTGTTCATGATCTGTTCGCACTCCACATTATTATAGCATAAAATTTCCCAGGGTCGGTTTTTCCACATCTTTTGTTCGGCAGTCCTCAACCTGAAGCCCTCCGTGATACGAGCTATTTGGTCCTCGTCAGACATCCCCTCAGAACACACTTTGCATAGAGTGTACAGACGTTCCGGAAAACGCCTTCACCACCTACTCTCTTTTCTTCTTTCCCAAACCCTTCCGCCAAAACACATCATACCGTATATGGCTAAGTCTGGACCTTAGTGGCCAATGAACATAATGGAATTCTGTTGGTCCACAGTCGAAACCCCCCAGGCAGAAATCTCTTCCCTTCACTGACGATAACTCGGAAATTGCTGCGAACGCCCTGGGAGCACAAGTAGCATTTCGTTCTCGTGCATATCTTCGCCTTTGGTGAGGCAGCTATAGTATGATCCGTGCGGTGGATGATACTTGAACAATCAAGGCGGAGAGTTGATCCCTACGGCCGTTCAGAATCATCTTGTCAACTCGGCGACTAATTGAAGCATGCGCTCAAGAGCTTAGAGTTCAGCGAGTGGTCAGCATCGTTGGATTTCTTTAGCGTTAGGTAAGGAAGCGTTGAAACAATGATGGCAACGTTGGAAAATGGCCCTCTTGCTGCACAATCCGTCGTAATTAAAACTTAGTGGATAAAGCCTGGTGGGGAACGGAATGTTGATTCTGGCCAATCCCCTTTCGTCACCACCCTCCATCAAGCTTCGAGTCCTTCCCTCGCCTGCCCGCTCGCCCACTTTGGTTGAACTACTATTGAACCAAATTTTTGAATACTTTTTTCAAGGGCTTACTGTAATACGAGCGTTGAACTTTGAAATTAATCTTGCTTCTGCGAAATACCTTTTTTTTTCCGGCAATACCACTATGTACACAATCCTACGTCTCACTATTCCAGGATTCATTCAGTCCTAGGACTTCTTTGACTAGGAAATCTGGTGTCCTAGGAAAGCAGGGCTCCTAGGTTTCTGTTGTTTTTAGAACAACAATTCCTGAAATACGAAATTTCCCAGGATTATCTGAATCAGGAATTGCATTCCCCTAGAAACGCCCTATCTGGGATTGATCAAGTCCTGAGAATTATAGTTTCCTAGGATACTCTGATCCAGGAATTCTATGATCCCAAGATTGATCTTCCTAGGATTGGTCAGCCCCGGGAAGCATTTAGCGCCGCGTTATAATACGCGACAGCTCGATCCTTCAATTCAACCGAGGAAGCTCCAGGGCCAATTTCCATAGAATCCTCCAGAAGAAAAAAAATAGTTTCCCCGTTGATCGCCAAGGTTTCAAATGTGTCCGCAGTTATATTCCCAAGTTTAGTTCTCTCTGTATTAAGGCAGTAGAGAACGCCACGCCGCGTAAGCTCTTTCCCTTTCTGGAACGATTCTCCCTGCTTGACAGTATGAGACTCTGATTCCCATTCACCCTCTCGCTGTATCTTAAACACACGGATATGCTTCGTTCTCCCTCGTCGGAGAACATCAGCACTCTCTTCCGGTTCCTCTACTTCTTGGAGTTTCCGCTTGTGTTGTCTGCCTGTAGCTTGTTTCTCTATGGCTGTCTCTGCCGCTTTGTCGGCGGCTTGAGCTCTGAAATATGCTTTATCGAATAGTTGTGCTCTAACTTCGAAATAACTCTCCGTTCCCTCACAAGCTGACAGGCGGGATGTTGCTTGTTCGTAAGCTTCGGATGCTAATTTGTAAGCGACTTCGGCTAAGCTCCATTCCTTCAGCGACGGATCTGGATTTGTGAGCTTGAATTTCCTCTCAGCGACGTCCCATTCGTTTTCCGCTCTGCGTTGATTTCTGCTCGCTGCTTCCATCCACCAAGCGATTTTAGCCTCCATATTTATCCCATTAGCCTTAGCCACATTGCTGCGTAAACCTTGTATGTCTTGCTCCTGAATAGTGTTGATGGCGTGCCGTGGTAATTCTTGAAGCCAGGTTGTATGGCCAAAACGGGCACGAATTTCCTCAACGGCTGACCGTGCGGCCTCGGCAATTTTTTCTGTTCGGTGAATGGATTCAGTCATTTGGTGGCACTTTTCGACACAATTGCCATATTTTTTCTTCTCTTCTGCCCTAGCTGCGTTCCTGGCAGTGTCTCTCTCGGTGACTAGAGTGCCACACGCAGCGAAGGAGTTTTTCTTCACATCCTTCACTATCTGGCCAAGAAGCGCAATAGAGGCCAACATCACCTGCGAGCAATCTTGTATCGCCTCCTCAGCTGAGACTCCACCAGGAGACAACCGTAACGCATGCAGAGCTTGACCCGTGCCATCTGCCTCGTTTGCACAGCTTTTAATGGCGGGAATGGTCCCCTCCACCGCATGGAAGTCGGACACGCGCCATGCGTTGGCATACTTTATTTCTTCCTTGTTTATCTCACTTACCAAGCTTTTCGCACTGCTTATAAATCCTTGCCATGCAATTTTGTCAGTCTGCATAGGTACATCTTGCAATACTTCGGGGGACGAGTTAGTAGGATTCGCCGTAGAAGCCTCGGCCCTCACGCCATCGGCGAAAGGGCTAACCTCACTACCACCTGTGGGTTCGGATACGCTGTCGAGAATGCGGTGCAAGTCTTTGACTATCATTTCTGCCCCATCCTTTTTTTTGACAGCACTAGCGATAATGTGATTGATTTGAGAGCAGACCTGTTGGCCTTGACCAGTTGCCCAACCGTCGAGTTTGCACGTCTCCACCTTCGACTGCTGTTTATTCGCGCAGTTCATTGACTGCTCTAAGGAAGCAAGGTAGCCAACAATTTCCTTCATTGCCAGCTCTGCACCTTTGATAGCATCACCACATTGCTGCCTCTGCCCATATTTGGCAAATTCCTGAGCATCTTTCTGTATTTGCTGGATCCGAGTCGCCTTCTCTTTGATGGTCGTCTTCAAACTACTTGCAATGGACGTATATAATTTAAACGCGATGCTGGTGGTCTGCGCAACACCCTTTTTTGTCGTATCGACTGTCACGAGGAACTCATGCGGCACAAAGAGAGCGTTATTTGGAATATGCATCGCAAAGTTATCGGCACTTCGGTAAATCGACTCAGTCGCATTTTCTACACTCACAACAATACCTGCACCACGGTTCGCGAGTGTCATGTTGTTCATTGTGTTAACCTTTGTCGCCATTCGCTGCACCGCTGCAGATTTCAGCTTCATGTTCGTCAAGAACGGCTCCACGCTCTCAACTAACTTTTGGGACAGGGTGTTTTGTAAGTCGGAAACTGTTCCACTGATGCTGATCTGGGCTTCACCCACCCCTCGAACTTGTACTTCGATAGAACTGCAGGCATCATCCGAGATATTCCCCTTCTGGGCTACTGCCTGCACCGACTCCGCAAGACTGACACAATCCTTTGAATCGGCTTCCGCGCTTTTTGCCATTTTAACTGCCTCCTGTAGGTCGTGAATGTTGTTATGTTGCGATCCATTCATCACCTGCTTCGAGGCCTCCTGTGCCTTCAAATTGAGACCGCTTGCTAGCATTAGCAGCCTCTCTATCAAGCCATGGAAGTGGCCTTCCAAGGTCGTATTGAACTGTTGTAACTCTAGGGAACATTTTTTCACGTGGGCGTCCAGCCGTGCCCCCTCTTTACATGCGGCAGTCAAGGCATCCAAGTCCGCTGGCTGTTCCAGTCGCGACGAAAAGGTCTTGACCTGTCCTTCATCGTCAATGCAAGCAGCTTGTCTCTGCTGAATCCAATTATGCGCAGAGTCCCAGCTTCCTATCTTCTCAGGGACATGGAAAATACTCTCCCTGGCCTCATGGTCGAGGAAGCTGCTAAAGGATTGCTCCGAATTGAGCATATTAAGTATAGAAGTGTGGAGGCTTCGGAGATTAGCAAGCTTCGAAGCTATGTCCTCACAGGATCGAGTGGTGGAATTTGTAGCGCCCACCAACTCTCTTCCATGCGACAACGCTACAGGGCCATACTTATCCATGATACCGCGATTTGTGTCATCGACAGTCAGTTTCCATCTAACAAAGGTCTTTTGAGACTCGTGGCGAAAATCTTTGAGCCTCGTAGAACAATGCAGCACCATGTCGCGTCCCATTAGGTGGGAGGGCACTTCAGTTTTTAGATCTTGTACTTCTTTCAATGTTTGCTGCAGACCAGCAAGTAATCCAGCAAGGCAGCCTGAAGCTTGATCGAGAGCCCTGAGCCTCAAGCAATGCCCCTCATCGGAGTCACCAAATTTCTCATAAAGGTAATTCTCCCACGTGCAAAGTTGACCTACCTTTTCAGAATATAAGAGAGAGGCGTTCAATAGACCACCGATGCACATGACGTGCAGAAGGATCTGCAAGTTACCAAGTTCACACCATAACCCTCGAAAGGCCTGCTCTAGAAGGCTCCAACGTCGTAATCCGGCTTGCCTTTCATGACAGGCTTCATTGTACACCTTTTCGGCTTCCTGAAGAGCGTTCGAGGTATTGTCTATTTCAGTGGACCCCTGCTCGCAGAGACCTATGCGATTCACTTGTTCTTGAACTTTCCTGTCTGTGTTGATGACATGTGACCTGAGATCCTTCAGCTTGTTCTTCGTCTCATCGATCTTACTTTCAAAAGCCGCCGAGCTTTTCCTTATCTTTTCTATATTATCTATCACGTCTTGCTCCATATCCATTGCATCGGAGGCGTCTGGCCAAGCAAAATATTTACAGGCCTCTCGTATCTCACCGAGACTCGCGTCCCCACCATCGGTGCACCGTAGATCGTGCTGAAGATCGTTATGAAAGGCTTGGAGGGTTTTCTGTATTTCTTCCAGCTCCGTACTCCGCTCCGTTCTATGATCTCGATCTCCCAGGTTCACTGGTGGCGCAGGATTAGGAGCCGATGTTGCCGGCTCATCGCGAGGTATGGAAGTAGCCGATGGGTTTCCACCGCTGGTTTGTGTTGGTGTGGCGGCAGGCATCTCGGTTGCAGCTGCAGGGGTAGAACTTGCCGTGGTAGAGCTATCCCTATGTGCGTCCGGAGACATAGGTCTGGATTCGGACAGGGGCTCTGTGTGGGCCACAGGGGTTTCATGGCCCGGATTCTCGGTTGCAGCTGCGGGAGTAGAACTTGCCGTGGTAGAGCTATCCCTATGTGCGTCCGGAGACATAGGGCTGGATTCGGACGGGGGTTCTGTGTGGGCCGCAGGGGTTTCATGGCCCGGATTGGAAGTATCTGCACTTGCGGGGCCGTTATGACTATGAACAGGCTCACCGCAAGCATCACCAGGTGCAGCATTTGGATCGCTCGCTTGCTGTTCATCTACCTGAATATCTTGCAAGAGGCCAAAGAAGGAATGATAAATGTCACAGAGTATAAAAGAAGACGGAAGCTTCCCACATTCTCCCAGATCCGCACCCACACGGTCAAGGAAAAGGACTTCCCTGTCCGTCTTGAATGTAACAACATATGGGATTCCACAACGTTTCAGGGCGGGTTCCTTTTCTACCTCAAATGCATCCCAAAGCGGGGATTCCGGCTGGGTATCACTGGCGATGGACAGTGCTATTCGGTCCGAACGAAAGCCCACTTGATGGGCGAGCTGAGATAGGCGATACTGGGCATGGGGGTGATCCCATGCGCGAAGCACTGCTGGGCGCTTACTATGTCCTGGGCTGCCACCGCTGACACGCAGCGCGCATAGCCACACCTGTCGATATGCAATATCAAATGCCCTGTCGTCGGACCTAATAGACCGACTTCCATCTTCCGATGTTTGAATGATGGTATTTCCATCCTCTGCCCCGTGAAACATAAAGTCCATCCTGTCTCTAATGCTTGGCTTGCGTCGATATATGTTTCGTCTGTTAACTCTTGCTAGATCATAAATCCGGTCAACACACGGGTCGATCAACCGCTTCATCCGGTTAGCGGCAATGGTCAAAAAATTGGTATCCTCAAAAAAGAGTTTGAGCGACGGAATCCTCCCAGTGTGGCGCTGGAGTTTCTCATTTATTGCTTTTCGCTCTTCGAAATTGAAGTGTCGAAATACGTCGCCTCCCAGCACTAAACCGCTCACGTATATCTTGTCAACTTCACTCACTCCCGGTGCAAACCCTTCAAGCTTGCCCACCGTCCGTGAGTCTATTTTGCTCATTTTGGTCGGATCATTTTCCATAAGTGATGCCCAGAACTTATAGATGGTTTTTTCGAGGTAATACACTAATTCCTATGGACATCAGCAGATGAAGGTGAAATTATCGGAGGGAGCAGTACATCATTACACCGGAGGCAGATGAACTTGTTCCATACTGTCAATATAGTACCGCTCTCAAGGATCCCAGGCATGGCCATGAACGCATCAAATGCATTATACAAGTCCGGATTCTTCTGCAGCATCTCCAAGCGGCTTACCTCACAGGCGGTCAGCCTTGCTCGCCATCTTCTTTCGGATAATTCGTCATTGGCGAGCTGGGCTTGTCGCATCTTGACATATATTTCACCGGTTGAGTGCCGAGATTCATGACTGTAAGCCTCCGCAAGATATCTCTGTAGTTCGTTTGACGTGTCTGTAGTCGCTTTCAGCATCTGGCATGGCAACTGCTGCGCGGCCACAAAGACAAGACAAACCATCCACATAAAGGTCCACTATCCACCACCGACGCCGAGGGGGAAGAAAAGTCCGGGCTGCTTGAACGCGATGTCTTCCATGCAGGCAGCGCAGCGACTGGCTAGGAAAATGCAAAGCTGGATAGTTTTCTGGGTCTCTTGCTCGAAATTCTGCCACCGGGAGACCTATCTCGTTAAGAGCTTGCGCAAGGCCTTCCCGGCTCACGATCACGTCAACATGATTTTCGAGTCGGAGAGGGTCGATCCCATTTTTAAACACATGAATCAATTGCTCCAATCGCCGTTGGTCCAGTTGCCATTCCGGGCCAATGTCTAGCGAGGATAGGTTTACCTTTGCAGACCCCTGAAACCCAAGGTGCCGTTCTGGAGCAAATCTTGATTCAGCATACTCTGCTTGGTTAGGAGACGCCATTGTCACAGATTTTTTGTTTTTGATTAAGGTTATTTGTGACAGTATCTAGGAAGCGCTTCAGGCAGAATATATGTGAGATTTTAGTCACTCAACCCAACTTTAATTCTTTTCGCATAAACTCTCTCGTTCAACACAATGCAAATAAAAAGCGCTTGGAAAAAGGAGAAGAAGAAAGGAAGAATGGGCATATTAGACGGCGGGAAGGTATTTAGGTCCCTTCTATTTTTGAGGACAGGCTTTAGTCACAAGGAAGAAATATATAAACATACTATTCGCTATGGACTCGTCTTTCACTTTGCCCATCCCACGATCAATACGAACATGTCCTGTACAAATGGAGAGACAGAATGTCATTTGACACAACAAAAGTCACCATGGGATATATACAACGTGGAAATGAAGGTAAATCTTGATGTATGGGTCGCAAAGGCAACACGTAAGGATAGTGTTGGGGGTGTTGTCGCAGTCCGCACATTCCCGAAGCATGAGGCTACCATCATCGAGCAGCGACATAAAACTCTCCATCATACAAATCTGCTCGCTACGTTGGAGATATATCAGTCTAGTCTTCCTGATGCCAGGAGACACATAGACACGGAAAGTGAAGCTAAGGAACATCTGTTTGTTGTTTCGGAATACGCCCCTTTCACCCTCGAGCACGTACGAGCTTGCGCAAGGCCCCCTAGCGATGGGCAGATAGCTTCGATAATGGGCCAGGTCCGTCTGATCGATTATTCCAAGATAATATGACCAATGATACTGACAATCACAAGCTTTTAGCTGGGGTGGAATATCTTCATACTCAGGGCCTTACGCATGGGGCACTTGGATGCACCAGCGTGCTTGTCACCTTTGAAGGCATTTTAAAAATCGGTAAGCAAGATGATTTGTATATCGTCTCATTGATGCTAACCTACCTACTAGCTGGGTTTGCCAATTCTAGAGAGAGATACGGAAATATTGTCGATTACGAAGACGAAGAATCAGCTGGACAGATCATGAGACTTCTCATACACGATGAACACACCGTTGATAAGAAGGCACAGGCGGTGGATTACCCCCGCGGGGAAAAGCTTTTGAGTTTCTTAAATGACATAAAGGGGGCATCGGCGAGCAAGCTTATCAAGGTACATTCTGACTAGTGATAATAGGGATATTTGCTAATTTGTAATACCAGCACCCCTTTCTAACAGCATCGACTGGAACTTCGACATGGGATGCAAGGAACCTGGAGGCACTGGTGATCGATGTGGCCTATTCGTGCCAGGTAGATTACTGGCGGGTGTAGTATGTATGTATCCAGGCCTGTGTCTGTGGGGTTGGCGGGCACGGTCCATGAGGACGAGTGAATAAACCAATAATAGAGGGCGGCTCTAATACATGGTATGAGGGACAAAAATATTAAATTGATGACTGTTCAGGTTCAGGGTTTTCATTTCAAGGATATGCTACTTTGGCCTAAATGGGTAACGTGTAGTTGAAGACTGGTCTTGAGCACCAATATCTGGCACCTGATTCGACGGAACGCCAAAGTATGGAGCAATACCTAAAGCTAAGGCCTCATAATGTGTACATCCTGTCACCCATGAATGAACTTGGAGCTTAGACCATGTAGGACAGTTTCAATGGTCATCTTTCTAAATATTTGTATTAACTCATAATCCACCCATTCTAGTATCCTATACACCGAATGGCAGGTTGCCGACATTATCCATTCCACCTGGTCTCCTACGTAGCGACAGTAGAGGGTTCAGCACCCAACAAGCTGCGCAAAAATGAGTCACCATACGTGTGTGATACTGTACAGTTTCTTTATTCGGGTAAATTAATCCGCGAATCATACAATGGAAAGAGGTAACTGAGTCAGGGATGAATTGCTAGCTACAGAAGCCGGTTTTTCTCTGGTGGAAGGCTGGTTGGCTCTCTCGATAGTAGCACTGTGGGAATCTTTTTCGATAGGCTTACAGATTATGCTCACTGAGTCTCTGACAGGTAGCACCGTGCTTTTTTAATTTACCCCTTAAGGTCACAGCCTATAAGTGGGGTGTTCCGCTCACGTAACTTTCGCTTATGATGACATTGGTATATATATCTGTCTGCCTTCATCGCTAGTATCATTTCTTGGTTGTGATAAGGACTCCTTTAAACGTTCGTTTCCCTGCTAATTTGGCCATTGATCTTTTGCTCGTACTAAGTGACATTACTTCACCTAGCCATGGAGAATTGGGAAATCTTTGAGAACAACCTTCCTGACATTACCACATCTATATCCCCGCATCATCCGGCCACGAGCGATGACAATGGGTGGCTTGAACATGTTTCTTCAGGAGCCAGCCCCTTTTGCAAAACGGGAGATGCGAGTGATGAGTTGCAAAAAAAAGACGGCATGTCTGCGACACCCCCTGAAGAGTTTTGCGAAACATTTTACACGACGGACCCGGAAATCGATCTAATGAACGAAAGCTTTTACATCGATGGCAGCCTGGGAGAGACTTTGGAAAGTTATGGGAACAGGCTCTGCCAGTGGAAGAGGACACTTGGTATTCAAGCCATGATAAACGCCCATGCCCTTCTTCATTTAACGTGGGTTTTAGGTCTCGATGGAGGTTCAAGTTCGATTGACTCAGGTGCAACTACGATAATTGCCAGCGAACCAGGACAGATAAACGACGGGCAAGATATTTATCTGACTTCTTCTACAACGCAGACACAGCATCCACCCGTGTTATCAAGTATGCGCTCTAGGTCAGGAATCAAAAAGAAACCTCACAATTCACGCAAAAAAGGGACGAAAAATGACCACTGGACTACAAAAGCCGCCACATACATTCTTGAAGGTGAAGGTCACGCGCAGATGGTCAATGGTACTTCCCATGGCTAAACCTTGCACGTCAGCTAAAGGGCCTTCAAATTACACACCCTGAGAAAAGGGAGATTACGGAATATTAGAATATATGGAAAAAAACCTTTGTTGTCATAAATATATCCTAATGAAATGAATAAGAGCAGCAGATGATGTTTTGTAAGTCAACCTTTGGGGTGACAGAACGGCGGCAATGTCAGTGAGAACTTCTGCACCCTCCCGAGTATTACGACAGAAGACAAATAATATGCATATCACTCACACCTCCACCAAAACTTTTCTTCTCTTGAATAGTATTCTATACATTGTACAGTACAGGGGTCTGACCACCCTATGGAATATATAGGCATACTCATGACCATTTACGAAAGTACTATACCATGAAAAGCTAACTTGAAAGATTAAAGAAACTTGCAACGGTGATATATTAAATATTTAGACAAGATGATGTGGTGATCAAACCTTGGACGGCATTAGCTGTTGTTCACAGCTCTACGAATACCGAGAATCACTGATATCTGATACATGAGATAGTGTAGATAATGATAACCAATTAAAGTGATATTCTTGTATTTGCAGATAAGACAGTTGAACGGGCATGAGACTTGCCTTGTAGGCGGCCATTGCTGTCGTCAAGTGCCACTTCTAATGTTGTTGAAAACTGCCAATGCAACGGGGGAAGCACGGGAAAAATTAACCAAAAAAGACGGATGCTTATCGTTTGCTGCTTATGATCTATGTGTCTGTTTCTTCTTATCAACCAAGTTCAGCGACGCCACATTGATTGAGGGCCGATCAAACCAGGGACATATGTGAGGGGTATGAGTGACCACTCTCATGGAAACCTAGTCCCATTGCATGCTGCGTTGGGACCATATTGCGACCCATGATAAATAACAATGTAAGACTCTACATAGATGTCTATACGGAAGGACCAGTGCAATTCAAAAGAGATAGAATATCACCATATGGGCATCATGGGGAAATCAAGAAGACTACTGTGCATGGCAGTACCATATGTTTTGTCGGTGGCCAGTTTGATATGTTTAATTTTCGTCGGTATTGGCTGCACTCGGGTCTCCACCCCTCAAAGTGAGTTGTTCTTTATGAAAGTAAGTGCTATATATTTCTTTTGTACCAATATGATGAGCTTCAAGGATGATCGTAACGGTCGTGTGTCCTAGGCAAACACTACTGCCTTCATTTCAACGCTAGAAGAAACGCTGCAAAGTATGATTACCGAGCGCTCATTCATCGAAGACGATATAGCGGATTCTGCCGCAGCAGCCAAAGATGCCGTCAATGAATCTGGTGACATTACTGGGAACTTACATCATGATGTTACCAGTGTGGTGACGGGGTCGGTGGAAAGTGTGGCGGACAACGCTAAGGATCTCGCTCAGAGCGTGTCGACCGAGCTGGCCAATTCCAAATCAAACGCATCGGACTTTTACACGGTTGGGTTATGGGGATATTGCAAAGGGAATATTGAAGGAGGCAAATCGAACCTCACAGAGTGCACAGATCCTGCTGCCTCTTTCTGGTTCAATTTCACAGAAGTCCTTGATCTTCGGACCTCGTGGGCCGAAAAAATGTTTCCGAACCAGGTCGATAGATTGGGTGGTGTTTATAAATCCTCATCCAAGGGGGTGACAGCTACATACATCGGCGCAGTGGTGGCAACAGTGCTTCTCTTGGGATCAGGAATCATATCCATTGTCTCTGGGCACTTGGCATCCATTGTGGGCACACTCTCGGTGGTACGTGGCCAACGCTACCAATTCACATCAACCCTGACTCACAATTCTGTCTTAGGTAACGGCAATCATCAATATCGCTTCGTCAGCTACGGCGACTGGAGTATATGTGTCGCTTGTTGGGGTTCTGAGAACAGTTTTTCGGTCATCAGGAATCGCGGCTACACTAGGTCAGCGCATGCTGGTCACCAGCTGGCTGGCGACGGTATTTTCTATAGGAGCCTCTGTCGTGTGGTTATTAGGTTGTTGCTGCAGTTAGCGCTGGAGAAAACTGCCAGCAGGCTACAATGTGGCGTATACAGATCTATTATCACATTTATCTCGCCATGCAGTTGATGAAGAGTTGAAAATGCTCGGAGGTTGCTCGATGTACAAACTACTATGATATGCACAGGGGAAGGATGGTCGAGTGTCACAGTTAGAATGCGCGTGATCTGTTTGTGAAGTCATTTATGTAAGTGTTTAAGCAACATTATAATCAAATGTCGCACAACTTGTGCAAGAGGTTCGAGGATATGGATATTGTTCGTGTGATCGAGGACTCTATGTAGCAATGCGTGAGAAGGGTTAAAATTCTAGGGACGGGCGTCAGGATCAATATGGCCCTGAAATGCTGAGTCCAAGTCTCGCCAAAGCTCTCCGTTTGGGTACATCTCCTTACGAGGCGGAACCGTAGACGGCCTCTCGGTACGTGAGTGTTCCCTCCCACTTGCGCTCACCAACCACAAGCCTACAATAGCCGCCCCGGGAAGGGCAGCGCGGATGCTGGTAGCGCATAGTTGCTAGATGAACCAGCAATTTATGGTTTCATAGGCCTTTTATATACACATCATTTGGTGGTCGTGAGAACCCTATGGGGATTCGAGTCGGACTGGTATGGTGTGGAGAACGGTCGCTACGGCAGACTGTTGGGAGAAAACCGAAGAAATTAAAATTTCATGTTTTCACTGTGTATACCGCCTTGCAACTTTTTTTTACCATGCATGATTTTTATAACACTGCCCCAAAGCATATCTGCAGTTATTAAATCATTATTTGACGTCCCGTCGTTTATGGGTCTGTCGTCGTGTGAAGTTTAATTGTCATCTAGAGTTTGGACAGGAGGCGACTGATTGGAACACCCCTGGCCAACACGCTGTGCAACCATTTTTGTCATTCGAAAATGGCTTTTAATTCTTCTTGTAACTCAGGGGTGATGGTAACTCTGCCTTCGACAGGCTCTTCTACGCCCAACTGCCAACTGCTTGTAGTCGATGGCTCTTGGCCGTTTGTTGTGCCGACTTTCTCAACTTTCCTAGTTGTCGGCTTTGTCTTTCCGCTTTTGGGGGGCATCTGTGGTCCAGATTGCCAGTTCCCAATGAGCTACGGGAGGTGATGAGGATTATGTAGATTTTATTGGGACCCTAAAAACAACGCCCCTATAGTTCCTATGTCTAGTTCATTCAAGGGTCTGCGCTAAAACCAGGAGCTTCCCACCATTGATCGCAATACCTATAGAGCCACAAATAGATTTGGCCCCGCGATCCCGCAAATAATGGCGGACTACTTATTCGTGTCATCAGGGATTATCAGTCTTCCAATCCACCGGCAGTCTTGTGACTGTAAGTTCGAAATGTTCACCCCTATTTTGTTCACTGTATCTCTATTATTACCTATATCTTGTTGTGGGCCGTATAAGCGTTGAAAGCTTCTATGAAATTGTGATCTGCGAAATCAGCCTGCTCTGTCTAGCCTGTTATTAAGTGAGAATTGATATTTGTCCAAATGATAATGGCTTCGGAAAGGCTACCCTTGGAACTTTTGCTTCTTATCGTCGAATTACTGAACTCCATCACACGAACATAAAAGATCTCCGCGTCAAAATTAACAATATCTTACAGTGATCTGCGAAATAAACTTCCCCCCCTCCACAGAACTATATCCAGCTTTATAATTCCATGGCAAGTTACACTAAGCCTATCATTATAGGCAGTGCCGAATATATATCATTGTACTCTGTATCTTATAACGATACAGATTCTACGTATGTACATAGGAAGCGTAAATAAATTACAAGGGGTTCAGGAACCTTCCATGTAGATTTGATATAACTTGACGGACACTGCATCAATCTTCTCGCTACACATAACAGATGGTAAGCTTTCTTCAGCTTATCGTAGAGATGTAATTTATAGTACCCATCTGCTGTTTCGTAAACTGAGAAAAGCATGTACCTTAATTCTCCCCTCAATCTTTTTGCGGCACATATGACATGTGACAAGGCTGTCGCCGCACTCAGCACAGCAGACATGTCCACAGCTTGAAAAACAAGTATCAAGTCTTCTGTCCATGCAGATCATGCATAGAGAGTCAACATCTTCACTCGTTCTGTGAATTTGGAAATGCGCACTCCGTGCAAGATATAGTTCGTTTCTCAAACGTTCAATGTGCGAAAATTTTGCAGTGAGTCGTCTCCATACGTTGAGGCTCCGCACAGTTTCTCCTAGCTCCAATAGCTCTTGACTAATGGTGTCGAAAAAGGAGAAATTCTCAGGGTTCTCATGGAGTAGTTGTTCCAGCTTATCAACCAGAATGCCTTTGTTGTGGCATGTTTCGAGAGCCCCCCTGAATCCAGCAAGTAAATTGGGGTTTTCGGGCCTAGAGCGGAGAAGTGCTTCCCAGATAGGCAGAGTCTTGTCCGCTTGTAAATGGCCACACTGTGTGTGTAGAACTTCACAGATTTTGGCCAAAAGAGCTTCACCTCGTTCACCCTGTGGGATCTTGATCCAAAGCTTCGCCGCTTCTTCGACATGCCCAAAGTCAAGGAGCAGCTCACAAGTGTCGAGATCAGATTGTGTACCTCTAGATACACACACACACACACACACAATTTATTAACGCCCGGCGGCTAAGCCGAAAGGGCAACTATCACTGATCTATTATACATGTCCAAATATATATGCCATGTCTCCTCGAAGCCCATGCATGATTGCGCACCATTTATGTCATATCAGCTGTCAGTATCGTAGTAGGTCCTTGTGGGTTAGTAATTTGGTTGGTAGACTAGCTTGAAGGCGCTTCTCCAAGTGTTCAACATCCTATTCTCGGCAATTGAAGCGCGTCTACCGTCTCTAGCACAAGGTGGTTGTTGTAGGTTAGTTTGGGGAGGGTATCATTGGTGTTGGTTGAAATTGTTAAACAGCTTCGAGTCGGCCCGTGGCGATTGCAAATCGTATTGAGGCTCGTACCGCTTCCAAGTTCGGTGACCAGCCCTGATCATCGGAAGGAGATTTTCCGCCTAGGAAGAAGGATAGATTCCCTCGGTGGGTATGAGTACATTGCAGCATTTCCGTCCGTTGTATGGTCCACATCCGACATCGAAACAGGAAGTGCTCAACTGTTTCACTTGCTTGTCCACATGCACACTGATCCGTCTGTGATATCTTGATTTGATAGAGATATCCATTTAATCTTGCCATGCCGGTTCGGAGTTGAGCCAGCACGCTCGCTTCTTTCCACGATAATCGGTCGTACAGCTGCCGGGTGTGCTTGCCTGGGAGCGCTGCATCCACTCGTTTCGCGTGTCTCCCTACGCTCTCTGGCAGGCCATTGCTGGGGACTGCTTGGGAACGTGCGATATTCAGTGTCGTCGACTTCATCCTGGGGACCTGTTCTTGCGGAACAACATCTTCTTGTGTCGCGGCTCTGGCCTGTTCTTTCGCCAGTCCTAGCAGTTTGTTGTCTTCGTTAGTGGGGACCCAACGTATATTGATCTGGTTTCCCTTTTTCCGTAGTCTTCTTATCAACTTGTACAGTTGGCAGACGAATTCCTGGCCCGACTGTTGTCGAGGGTTCCTTAGTGTCAGAGCCGCCGCTTTATTGCTCGTGAGCAGCGTAATCCTGTAAACTTTCGGTCCCACTACCGTGTTCAATGCATGTGCCATTGCTGCTAGCTCCGCAGATAATGGATTTTGCTCTGTTCTTGCACCTAATGTGACGGAAAAGGTCTTCAGTTTCAGTTTTCGATTTCGAGGTGGCTGCTTCTCGGTCGCTACCCCAAATCCTACCACCTTGTTCCGCGCCGAGCTGCTGACTGCGATCTGTATTGATCCACCTGGTTCGGTCTGTGACCCCGGGATTGCTTGTACATCAGTCTGCAAGCGCGCTTCCCATGGTGCTAATGTAAACGAATTGATAGTTTCAAGTGTTTCCATCTCAATGTTTTTCAGCGCGTCCGCCACCTGGTACAACGGTGAGCGATGGAACCTCCTGAATTTCTTGATCCGAGCTGTATTTCTACGGAGGGGGTTGGTTTCCGGTAGCGTGTGGATGTCCGTCCACATCTTCACGGCCCGTCTCCAGAATCGCTGTTGTGCAGTGGCAATGTGGGCCTCCGCTTCTGCCACACTGGTCGCAACCGTGAGGAACGTTCCTACAATGGCCTGCGCTCCTACTCTTTGGACACGGTTGATCGGTCCGATGGCCTTATCCTTGCACGCGTGCATCCAGACATTAGACGCGTAGTCCACCACCGGGGCAACCGTCGATGTGAAGAGCTGCCGCGCTGTTGCGGGGGTTAGACCTCGAAGTCGTCGAAGCTCCATCACCCCCTCCAGGCCCTTGGATGCTGCCCTCGCGATATGTTCCTTGTATTTGAGTCTCGTGTCCATCAAAACCCCCAGGATCTTGACATGGTCTTTTGGCTCAACGGTTTGTCCCTTGATAGTGAACGGATCCTGGTCCAATTTGTGCGCCTTGGGAGCAAAGTGTATGATGGATGTTTTGTCTGCTTCGAAAGTCGCTCCGCTCCTCTTTTCCCAGTCGAGTGCTTCACTGATAATCGTTTCAATACCTTCCCGGTTACTCCGTGCAGTTGGCCCGGTCACCCATGCGGTAAAATCGTCCACAAAGGCGATCGCTCCGCCCTGGCTGTCGATCTGTCGTTGCACAAGGTCTGCATTAAAGAAGAGGAACAGGATCGGGGACAGGGGCGAGCCCTGTGGCAGTCCAGCCTGTGGCAGACTTTGGACCTCAGATAACTGCCCATTGATTTGGATATTCGCTGTTCGTTCTGAGCAGAACGCCTCAATCCACCGTAGCAGGACCTCCGGTATGCCTCGGGCTTTCATCCTCTGAATCAATCGTTCTTTACACACTCCGTTGTAGGCTCCTTTGACATCGAAGCTGATCAAGCTTAACACCCGTCGGCCGCGCCACGCCGTATAGATTTGCTCCTGTAGGAGCACGAGTGCTTGTTCCGCGGACCGTTGCTTTCGGGCTCCGAAGTGGCTGGTCGGGAGCAACCTGTGAGTCTCCACCGCATATGAGATCCTTTCTGCGACCACTGATTCTAATATCTTTCCTAGTGTCGCTAGTAGTGAAATTGGCCTCCATGCCTTGGCAATTGTATAGTCCTCTTTATTCGGCTTTTTAAGCGGTATGATCTTCGCGTGTCTCCACTGTCTTGGCAATGTGCCTTCTTCCAGCGAGGATTGGAATAGATCAAGGACCCTGTGCTAGACCGTGGGCCACGTCATCTTCCAAACTATCACTGGTAGGCCATCTTCACCAGGCGCCTTCCACGACTTCGCCGCCAACAGTTGCCGCTCTACCTCCTCCATCGTGATGGCTGGTATCTCTATACAAGTTGATAAGAAGACTACGGAGAAAGGGAAACCAGATCAATATCCTTTGGGTCCCCACTAACGAAGACAACAAACTGCTAGGACTGGCGAAAGAACAGGCCAGAGCCGCGACACAAGAAGATGCTGTTCCGCAAGAACAGGTCCCCAGGATGAAGTCGACAACACTGAATATCGCACGTTCTCAAGCAGTCCCCAGCAATCGCCTGCCAGAGAAGGTAGGGAGACACGTGAAACGGGTGGATGCAGCACTCCCAGGCAAACACACCCGACAGTTGTATGACCGGTTATCGTGGAAAGAAGCGAGCGTGTTGGCTCAACTCCGAACCGGCATGGCAAGATTAAATGGATATCTTTATCAAATAAATGTATCGCAGACGGACCAGTGTGCATGTGGACAAGCAAGTGAAACAGTCGAGCACTTCCTCTTTCGATGTCGGAAGTGGACCACACAACGGACGGAAATGCTGCAATGTACCCATACCCACCGAGGGAACATATCTTTCTTCCTAGGCGGAAAATCTTCTTCTGATGATCCGGACTGGTCGCCGAACTCGGAAGCGGTACGAGCCACAATACGGTTTGCAATCGCCACTGGCCGACTCGAAGCTGTTTAACTATTTCAACCAACACCAGTGATACCCTCCCCAAACTAACCTACAACAACCACCTTGTGCCAGAGGCGGTAGACGCGCTTCAATTGCCGAGAATAGGATGTTGAACACTTGAAGAAGCGCCTTCAAGCTAGTCTACCAACAAAATTACTAACCCACAAGGACCCGCTACGATACTGACAGCTGATACGACATAAATTAAGCATGATCATGCATGGGCTTCGAGGAGACACGGCATATATATTTGGACATGTATAATAGATCAGTGATAGTTGCCCTTTTGGCTTAGCCGCCGGGCGTTAATAAATTGTGTGTGTGTGTATAGACCCAATATTGATGGGCTGTTCGCTTTGGTTTGATGTTCTGAAAATGTTCTATAAATCGGTATATCTTCATCTATCGGTCTTATGGCCCATGGGGCGCTGGCTGTTGCTAAAGTTGATATCTCGTTTCCGCTTGTGCTATGTCTCATGGGTTCCTAATAGAAATTCTATATTAGTATAATATTCCAAGGAAAAAGGAAACTACCGTTAGCTTACCGGTATAGTAATTCTGTCATGGTTTCCCAAGTTCATTGGTGGCCGGGCATGGTAAACTGAAGTATCGATATCATCTTTGTCTATTTCGACAAGTTGGAGGTTTAGATGCTGAGCCTCATGATATCCTATTGACTGTATAGGATTGTCCATGCTATGCCGTCCTGACAGCTACTCCGTCTTAACTCAGTTTCGAAGGAGCAGCTAAATAGAAGCAGAAAAATAGACAGAACACTGTCCTGTGTCTGTTGAATGGGGCTCTGGAAGAAAAAAGATGAAGTATAAAAGATAGACAGAATACTGTCCTATATCTGTTGTATAGGGCCCTATAAAAAGAGAGACAAAGTATAGAAGATAGACAGAATACTGTCCTATATCTGCTGCATGGGGCTCTATGAGAAGAGAGATGAAGTATGGAAGAAGAAGAAAGAAGAGGAAGAAGGGGAGGGGGGGAGGGGTTTATATATAAACCTGGCCCTATTATACTTCACTCTATCTATTGTTCCTTATATATTCACCTTTTTGCTTCTATCTTCTTCCATAACCTATATATTCACCTTTAGATTCACAGTTTTCAAGAACTTCCTGGAACTTCCTTCTATCTCTTCACCTTTGTAATCTGTGAATGATTAAATCTGTGATTTATCTCTCCAGTTATCAGGGTGGAAATGCGCAGAATAATGAAGGAGAAAATACTGCATTACTGAACTTATTTTAATCGATTTTATTGGAGCGGACTTAGATTTTTGCGGATGCTGCCGCAGCCTACTGAAAGTTGGTATAACCAGAACAGATGTAAAGAACAGTATGATATTTTGATGACTGAGCAGCTTTATGATCAAAATTATGAAAAGGTTGGGTCAAATTGGGTCTGGGTTAGAGAAGTTCAACCCGGATGCTGGGTTGGGTTTTGGGTCGAGAACTTCGACCCAAGTTGGGTTATGCGGAAGTCTAGGCTTCGATACTAATTAAGAAGCAAAGGCAAGAAAAAAGGCAAAAAGAAACAGGCAGTAAATCATTTGCTATCTCTTCACAAGGTCGTACCGAAGGCCCAAAAAAAGCAGAGAGAAAGAAAAAAGAGAGACAGAGCGAAGAGCTGATTGATGTTCCACCAGGAGCCTATGGGCATCCCAAAGCCTCCTCAGATAGGATTTCTATTCCTCACACAGTCTTGTTACTAGCTCATGCAAGTACAGGTTGAACTGCACTCAGTGCGCATAGTAGTGGATTTGCTGATAGGCGATGTGCTAGTAGCGGGCTTACCAGTAGGGAAAGAGGTAGTGGAAGATGAGGTGGTGGAAGATGAGGTGGTGGAAGATGAGGTGGTGGAAGATGAGGTGGTGGAAGATGAGGTGGTGGGAGCTGGGCCGGTGGGAGATGGGCCGGTGGGAGATGAAGTTGCGCTAGATTTTGTGGATGATTTCTCCAATTCAGCAAGGCACCAGCTGCCCTTTTTGAGCCCTTTCTTGAGCGTGCAAGATGACTGCTCTCCACCCTGATTTTTAAAAGTCACTAGGCCCGTTTTGCTCACTTCAATCCAAGCGGCTGGCTTTCCGTTCTTAGTACCACATGCGCCGACATTGGCCATTGATTTGTCTTTGCGCTCTCCGTTTATAACTTCGCTGATAGCTAGCAGAGATTTAGTTTTGGTTACAGATGTGTATTTGGGACCGAATCATTGCCTACTTGAGCAATCATCTCCATCAAGAAGGGCAAAAGGCGTCGAATATCCAGTGCATCCATAGTTATTGTTCGAATATATCAAGCATTTACCACCATAATCTATCACTCCCAAGGTGCCAGCCTGTGAAAGCGACGTGTGTGCTGCTAGAAGAAGAAATGTAAATAAAATATGCATCCTGGAATGTTTCTGGGCTTTTCGACCTTGCTGGGAAGCACAAGCGATCGAAGTGCGAAAATCATAGGCTTAAATACGTTTCTGTTGACTTGAACAATGGACTCCATATTTGAAAATCCAATAGTGGTGGCCCAGAAGAAGGCCTGGTATTTGATAAGGGGGGAATTGTTTGAGGACGGTCAGAGTATTAGTAGCTAATTCTTTGTCTCCTGTGACTGATCAACTAGTATTTTGTTACTTTCGGGGCCTTCAAAGATATTTTTTGCGGGCTAAATCGCTATTTCTATTAACATTAAGGGTCATCTTTCCCAGTTTCATTAACGCTTGCCTCATTCTCTGTTTGAATAAATGAGGAAACCAGGTTTTACTTGGTAACTTTACCAGGTGTATGAAGAGGCATAGGCGACAGTCAGAAAAGAATCCTGCATTTGACGCTCATACAATAATTAGTTCCTAGATAGTCTGCCTCGGCTTCTTACTCTAATCTCATCTTTAGCACTGTTCATTAAGATGTCAGAAATCGATCGACTTTATAATCGACTTTAGTTCTCTTACAGCGCAGTTTTTTCCCTCCTTTTTCCTTCTATCATTCGATTTTCCTTTTTATTTTTTTTTAAATAAATATAAACAGTCACTAGCAAAATTCGTTTTCCCCCTATGATTACTTTTCTTGTTTGTGATCCCGCTATGCACCAAATCTGAGTTTGGACCTGAAACTGAATTTCACTACCTGTATAAGAAAACACAACTTTTCAATCGTATTCAAAAAATACAATAGACGAAAGGGCTGACGCGAATTGTGATGTATTAACAAGTGACTATGAATAGCTATGGAGGGGAAATTACGTGTCAGCACCTCCGCCATGAGATTTTTAGAACAATGCTGAGGTTTCTGCAACCGTTATACTTTCAACTAAAGAATGATATTTAATTCTTCGAGATTTTTTGGCATGTGGACGAACTTTAAACTAAAAACCCTAGTGCTTCCAACAGGTTGGTCAAAGCGCTATTTGAGCCCATTATGCGCATATGTACCTCAATTTTAATCTTATCCAAGGCTTAACGATTTGGTTCCCTTTACAGTATGCAAAGCTCAACTGTATAGCTCAATTCAGGCAGGAGAATTAGAGCAGCACAACCAGCAAAAGAGAAAATGGCGGAAGAATAATCATCAAACAAATGATGAACATGCGTAAGGACGTGGAGCTACCATCATACGGTTCCGCATTCTGAAAGAATACGGATAGGCCAGGGTCCCCTCCAACAAAAGCACTATCTTCCATCGGACCAGGAAAGGTATCCTGTACTTTATGACCATCAGAAGGCATTGTATCTCTTTCTTCGGTCGCTTCTGTTGGCCTTGACTTTAATTGCTGTACTTGTTGCATCTGCCATTCTTCTCCTCGGTATTCAACAGCTGTAGAGGGATCTGACCAGAATTCCTCGTTTGTCTTCGTTTGTGCATGGCTGTTATTTCCATGCAACTCTTCTTGGAGAAGAGGCGTAGACTGTAGTTTATTAGAATGATCTTTGTCTACTCAAGAATACTGTACTCACTGAATCTTCATCCTGGTTGTCATATTGTAGGCTCTCCATATGATTTTAAATAATCTTTTGGCTGCTCCTATCTTAATCCTCGCTTGGAAGAGAAGAATAGTGAATAATTACATCAAACCCATTAGTTAAGTACGTAGGATTGTTTATGTACAGTAACGGAGTCCAAAACCAAGTACAACTACTAAGCTCTGGAACCTCATTAGATGCACGACGATAAGCACAATGTACATGGTTCAGCCGGTCAAAATTCGTTAGATGTATGAGCAATCTTGGTCAAACAGAAATCATGGCGTCTCCGCCCTTCCATGCTGTGGCCGTGTTGTCGACGAGATAACTTGGTCATTGTAGTTAACATGAGCAGCTGGCCTACTCTGCTACTTCGTTCACCCGGGTATTCCCTTCAGCTCTGTTTGCAAGGATCACCGAGCAACCATCGTAAGGATACCCATCGTCACCATTTACAAACGCCGCTTGATTTTACTCAATTCGCTCCATTTAAATTCCCACATTAACTGGCCTCCACACCAAGGAGCCGCCACTAACAGACTGCTGGGTCTTCTGTCTCAACCAATGACAAGTAAAGAATCCATGCCATAATGTTGAATATCTGACATGGCATTTACGTGGGTAAATGTAGAAAAAGCCCGGGCAAAACAGGAGCGAAGGCGCCCGCCGATCGTGCTTTCCACCAGGGAGGCAAGACCACTAATCCTTTCGGGAATTTGATCAGGGGGTACGACTTTGGGTTCATCCCAGATCTCGAACATGTCCAAACAGACATTACGAATACGAACTCCGTGAATCTAGGTGGATTTACATGACAATACTGGGAAAGGGAAACCAAGTGGGAAAAACCCATATCGAGGCAACAAATAAGAGAACTATTCCAGAAAAAAAAAAGAAAAGAAACCCAGGTATTAGATCAACAGATACATGCTTTAAAAAGGTGGGCATAATGTTAAATGAGTCCAGAAACCATCAAATCAATAATCGCATACGCAGGGTGGATGTAAGACTGTTGAACCATCCCATTCTTTCCCAAGCCGCCAGCGGGCCCGACCTCATTCAGAAGCCGAAGACAAGTTTCTTCATAAATTGGTGGACAGGAGGCTTCAAGTGGAACAGATCGAAGAGAAGTTCGGTCGAACGTTTGCCGGAAGGGATCTGAAATCCCTGCAAGGACGGTGGTCAAAAAAAGTGAAGTTTGAATCCCGGCTGGCACATGTTCAAAACCCAGAGGCAAATATCGTCCAGATCTTTGTTTTGTGCTCTGGGACTGTACGGGGTCTGCCGAGATACTGTGCATGTTAGATGTGTTTCGGGACTCAAACTAGTATATTTTTCACTTTGGCGTTTGGAGTTAGTCGCTGCTCTCAACCCTTTCCCTCATGTCCAGGAAACGGAGGCTGTACGCATCAGGCAAAAAATTGTGTTTTAGGTCTAGTCATCGAACGGCCATGCTTCTTCCCACGCAACCTTTTCCGTTTCAGAATGTGCTATCTGGTTAATTAGCTCCGCCTTTGCTTGCTTTAGAAGCTTCTTTACTTCCTCGTATTGCTCTGGCCGCACAACACCTTTTTCAGGCCACATCTGGCCCAGCGACTGCCTTAGGCTCCGCATCAATTCCATACCTCTGATTGCGCCAGAAGCATCCTCATTAATCAAAGCAACCTCATCTGCAGAGAACAGCAATGGAAACTGCGGGTTGCCAGAGGCTTGCACACCCGGTAGGGCTGTCCAATCCTTTTCGAGATCAAGGCATCTTGATCGATATAATGCCTCCCCATCTATAAGGAGGTTTTGAGCAAGAAGTAGCATCTCAAAGCTGGTAGTCTGTCGAAACTCCATGGCTTTGAATAATGTTATGTTATTGCTGTAGGTGAACCTTCGGTATAATGCTGAGAGTGACATTTTCAGATACAGATCCTGAGCTTCCGCTTTCTCGGCAGGATTGAGTTTGTCGAAATCCTCCGGGAATGCTGGTGGATCAATACCTGTCGATGGAGGACCATCGTAATCAAGAAAGTACGGCTGGCGCGCGTGGTCAAAAAGCGGTAACAGTTCACTTGATTGCCAATCTATGATCCCTAGCACCTCTGCTGGCTTTTCAGGGTGAACAAAGATGTTCTCCGCGTGGAGGTCAGGGTGCCATAGAAAGGCAGACGTGATTGATGGATCTGTTGGTAGAAGGTATTTCACAAGACGAAGATAATCTTGAAGAGCCGCTATCTTTTTAGAACGAGAACGGCGGTATGTGCCGGGTCCATATAGCGATAACTGTGATCGAGGTAATCGGGTCATATTTTGCACACATGCAATCTCTCGAAGGCCGACTGCCGACTTGTACTGCTCTGCACTATTCCCTAGAATAATCAAGTAAGCAGATATCTTCAGAATGGCATGTTACGAAGTCATACAAGGGCCTCTATCAAAATTCAATGCCATCCGACCATCATCGAGAAATTCGCGGCCTGTTGACGGGCCAACAGCGAACCGATGGTGCTTAGATATAGACAGAGCCCCCTTCACAGAGTCAGATGCATTGGAATCTTGCATGTCAGTCGAGTAGTAGAGGCTTCCATATTGAGTGAAAGGTATCGACATCCAGGTTTTTTGATATCCGGAGATTGTTTTCACGAGTTCAAATCTTTCCTTGATACCCATTGTAGGCCAAACTTTACTAAGCTGGACTCCGGCAGCCTTCTCCATTATAATGTATTCGGCGCCTACCGTGTTGTCTTCTGCTTTAGAGCTCCAAGCTAACACTTTCGGTACCGGGGTGCGTAACTCATTTCGAGCCTAGGGGTGAAGCATTAGATAGAGGGTAATCAGGGTCAAGTAGAGTTCTGCTTACAAAGTCCATTGTTGCCACTTCACTGGCTGTCGTGTAGTGAGCTCGCCCCGCATTTGGGTTCGGCACTTTACCTACGACTTGCGTCCCATCGTGCATTGTGAAGAGGAAGGTCTTATTAAACATCCCGTCAGGGAACTTCTCCACCCGAGAGCATTGTGTAGATGTCAAGCCGACTGATTCAGTAGCGCACTTTATTAACTCGTTCATATTGAAGTTGATATAACGTATTGACATTTCCTGAGCCTCGTTGAATAGAAATCGGCCTCTTGTGTAGCGAAACCAGTCATCGTTTGATTTGCAATTTGTGTGAGATGACCGGTTGAAGCTGTTTGCCGAATAAATAGAAGGATAGGACGACATCCGTTTTTGCTTCTTGAATAGAGAAAAGGTGCTGCGCATGGTATCAAGTAACAGTAAAGTAGAATAGTGAGGAGGAGAGGTGTAAGATGCAGAGTCCTTTGCACTGACTGGGAAGGACGTGAAGTGAGGTACGTTCATGTGACATGATGAGTCAGCAGTTGCCTTCGCAACGTCAGTGCCGCTAGCCGCCACGGTTTGACTTCGCAGGCACCGAGCCTTCTCAACCATCCAATGATGCATTTCACAGAAAACAGATTCTTGAAGCTGAATGCGAGAATACCACTTCTGTCGCATACTTAATAATGCCACGGCTGTTGAAGGCTCCTGCTGTCAAGAGCTGACATGGACGCCCACTAGTACTTGTATCTGGGGTGAGTATTAGGCGCCCGTCCCGCCCCCTTCAAGCTGGATTGTTAAGCTGCAGGTGTGATTTATCCTGCATCAATCCAATCACTTCTATGATTGGGGGTGGAAATTGAGCGAACCCGCGTTTGGGCCCTTTGCTTCTTCCAATGATTTACTAGCATACATGCCGACAGCGGTGGCCTGTTACTACTTAAGCTGGCCTCTTGCCGGAGCCATTTCACTTCCTTCAAAGCCTTCACACTTTTTCTCGAAGAAATATCACCTTCCCACCTGAAATTTGCGAGCTTTTCTATTCTTCTCCCCCCTTATCTGTCCGTTTCGTGGTCTATTGCCAGGTATGGACCTAGTATACATTGAGAGATCATATGCTAACTCATTCAGCAACAACATGAGCCGCGCGAGAAGAGAGTCTCTCGAAGCCCTAAAGAACTGGGTCCTAGGGAGAACATCTCAAGTGACAAAATTAGCCTCAGGTCAAGGCATCGCTGGGACCAGAGCTGCTCCCTCCCAATCCGGGTCAAACGATACGACGATTGGCTCGCGCCTGGATAACGGCGAGAAGGTGACGAAAGATGGCAAGGAGTACAAGCGGTACAAGTGGCAAGTCAACAAAAACGCGGAAAACGCTACACTTAAAGAGTTAGCGAACAAAGATTCCCACAAAGTATGGTCGGAAGCGGATATCCCAATTACTTCGGATGCGTCCGGGGCGAAAGAGACAGTTGAGCAGTTGTTTGAAGAACTAAAGAAAAACATGAAGGAGTAGAGCTTGGAGTTATTCTTGGCTAGTTCCTGCATGGTTGCTGGTAGTCAGCTTTTTGTGTCAATAGAGAATCTCCCTGCATCTTGAAATGGGTGCATACCATGAATTAGAATGCGCAAGTCACCGATCTCTATGGGCTACGTGGAACCCAATGATTCAACAGCCGATCCTTTTGTAAATCACAGTCCATATACGGCCGCCAGTAGAAACTTAGCTATGTCGCATTGTGCGAGATACGGTCGAGCAAAGACCAGCCGGATTATGCCTCTCACCCTCGTTGAGAAGATCAAATCCCGCGTCCAACATTTGAGGGATGGGCGAAGTAGCCTTGGAGGTCAAGGCAGATGACGCTGAAGTGGGGTTGTATTTGGACTCTGACTGCGCAATATGTTGGGAAGAAAGAGTCAAGGGCAAAGACAGAGTTCGCGCTGGCGGCTAGTATGATCCTGGGTCGCCAAAGCAAGAACACAATTGAGGCTCGTAAGTTGCCTGAGCGGCCAATGAATTGAATAACTGTGTCTCCGCACCAGCTGGTAATTGCAACAAGTCTTAGACAGTCTATGTAATAGCCAGTCTTCAGCGGGATTGTTAACGCAATGCTCCTGGTATTATCAGTGATTACTACACAGCTTCTGTCAATTACGAAACAGAGCGTTATCACAGGGCGATACCCTGAGCGCGTCTGAGCCAAGTAGATATTTCAAAAATTTGTCGGGATAACCAGATTAATTAAATGCAGTGAAACATGTCGTTGAGCTCAACACGCCTCAAAGCTTTCTCCGTGACGCTTACGATGGAATTTTACCGTCTGGGTATGACCTAGAAACCCCGCTCTGCCTCGCGCGTATCTCAAAGCGCTTAATACCCCAATGTTGGTCAATGCCCTCCAATGATAGGTGGCGATGCATCATCAATTCCTCTAACAAAAATCGTGAATGCTCTTGGAAGTAGAAGAATTGAGTAGCACTTCCTTGTTCTTCTCAGAGGCGTGAATAGCGTAAAGAGTCGATAAGGCACTAAAAAAAAGTCTCTCAGTTCATTTTATCATCTTTTTGCTGATCACTATTCCAAGTGTGGCTCACAAAAAAGCCTTACGAGTTAAACACATGAACCAGATAAAATGACCGGAGCATGGAAGTTGAGATTTCGTTGGACACTGGACCGCGTTACGTTTTCTCCGGGCGCTAAATAACCAAGAGTACTCATCAACGCCGAGATGTTGGTTCAACGGAATAAACAGCAGCTAGATGAGGATATCGATGATTGTATGCCCATGGGAGGCTGTGGAGCATCTAGGGTACCGTTTGAAATCACCTGTGCAGCATATGGCTATACACGTAGGTAAAGGAACTACTTCTTTTCTCTGGAACGAGGTATCACGCGAAGCAGACATCTATCGTATCCTTTCGCGAGTGCAAGGTTCGGTGGTTCCGGTGTTTCTCGGAGCGATTGACTTGGCTAGTATCTAGTTCTTGCTTGGAGCTGGGGAGATTCGAATAAAAAGAAGAAAAGCAGTTAAGTAGATACCATAATCAACAAAATGGACGAACGAGCAGGACAACACATAGGTTAGGTAGAGAAAGAATCAGATCTCTAAGAAGCAACAGGTGAAGAGCACAAAAAAAAACAGCCGGTATTTATCTTGTGATACTGTCCATTCTAGCCTGTATTACTATGGCCATGCTTCGTGCCTCTGCCCGTTCGCTAAGCCAGGTGAAAGAAAAAAAACATTTGAGATACAATTATCCGCATATCCAATCGCCTCAAACCGTAGGTATTCAATTCGTTTACCGAGTCATTGACGGCGGTGATGGACCTCGCTTTTTCACGCCTGTGGTGTCGTATGCACCTCGACCGAGCCCGCAATTTCGAATGTCATGAGTGGCCATTGTTACCAAGGCAGTAAGACTTAGACTATATTGCTTGGAAGAATCGAGGAACTGGATACTCACTGTACAAAGGGGTCGCATGCATGTATCAAGCGCCACTGCATTAGCCAGACGGAGGTTTATCTGCTCATCCTGAAATCGTCACTATGCCCCGATTCAAGTAACTTAGCAGGCTAGTCAGTCTCGCGCCACGATAGAGCCAAGGCTCATCCCAATCAAACTAGAATGCATGTGAAGTGCTCTGGACCAGGAATAGGCTAGTACTGCGAGAAGACGTATGTTAACCACCGCAGCAGGATCTAGATCTCTGCCCCATTGCTTCGAAATCTCTGGTGCAAAAAGACACTTCACAGATGTATGATGAAAGAATCCCGTTCCTTCAACTGAGCACCATCCCGGTTACTAGGCCTACGGATTTGCTGATCAGATGGTTACACATCTTTGGTCAAGTATCATTGCTGTGGGGGCTAGCTAAGCTTGTTCTCTTGTCGTTTCCAAGCACTTTCGACATCTCTCATGACCACATGCACTACAGCATGCGTTTTCACAGATCACCCCGGTCCCTCTCCTGCATACACAGCGAAGACGTCTCAGGCACAAACGAGGGCTTCTTTTCACCCAACTACTTTCCGAGCCTTCTCCGGCCCTCCGATACGCTTTAAGCTGTGGCATCCTGTCAAAAATCTCCGGCGGCTCATATTTAGCATACTACAAACTTTTAGCTTCTAGGTGCTCTCTTACCAATATTTCAGAAAATGCATTCTTCAATGCGAAAATACCATCTCGCAACAGACGCCGAACAAATCCCGCCTCCAAAAAAGTCCAGAACCTCTAAGCGCTTGGGTCACAGAGTCTTGCCGTGCAATCATTCGCTAAGGTCTCTTTATGGCTGTCGATCCGTGATTTTTACGCATAAGAGCATGCACACCAGCAATGAACTTAGGGTCTGAGGGGTCATACGTGCAAATAATTAGGGAGACGAGGTCTAGCTGCTGGAGCTGGTTGGCAATTTGTTATTCAGCCTTGCGCTAAGCTCGAAGCGTGCGAAACCCTCCCCCTGGGGGACGCTTTTTACTCTGTGCGGGGTAAAAGCAGGTCATGTCTCATGTCTACTCGTTCCTTTCCACTGTATCCTACCTGGAGTAAACCGAAATTCGTTCTCTGAGCGAACATGAACGAGATCCGCCTGCCGACACAAACTTCTGCTAGATCCGTGGTCGGGGATGATGGCTCGGAATACCTTCAAAATGTAAGAGAAATACTCCCTTATGTACGACCAAAATTAATAAATTCTTGTGTAGTGTGTCGATTTCATTCTGCAGAATAAAGATCGTCTTTCCGCAACTCTCAAGAGTCGCTTGCAGGACGCATTTGGCAAGCAGCCTGTGCAACGAAACTTTCCTTTGCGAAATCGCGAGGATGCTCTCAATCGTGTGCGTGACGTTAAGCATGAGGATATCACAATCCCAGAATATTTGAGTGGTGCGATTCCTACGTATGAGCGGCAGGGACATTCATTTTGGTCCGGCGAATCTTCCGTCTCTCTTGAAGCATCTTCTGACCACCACACAACATATGTCACCAACAATGTTCTCGGCTATCTATATCATGCAAACAAAAGGGGAACGGTGGCTAATAGTGTCCGTCGAGCCTTCTACTGCGTGGCCCTCTATCGCGTCATACAACGTATAATGAAGCTCCACAAGGCAGAGACGTTATCGAAGAACATCAAGTCACTCTGCGCTGATTTGATTTTGAACGGCGCTGATACAATCTCTCCTGAAAGAAGAGACGAAATTGAAAAGGAATTGGTTAATGATTACAAAATTGGAAGTGTGTATGAGCCTTATGCGCGAAAAGAAGGTAACGGAATCATTTTTTACCTTTTCGTCGTACCACCAAATTTGTGAGTCTGCTTTTTCTCTCACCACGACTTCCTTTTTTCCACTAACTGCTGTCCAGATATGAGAAATACTTGAATAAAAGCGACGATGTGGATACAGTTCTCGGTCATTACAAGTCGACGGGCTTTCAACAAGAGGGCTCCATAGTAATTGCCGCAGCCAATATAATGAATGTCATAAACGACCGGTTTGAGTCGCAAATATCCCTCTTTGAAACGACCGTACCTCGTCGCCTTATCAAGCCCAAACCTAAGCGCGGCAGATACAAGTCACCGACAGGGCCGTCAGCCTCGAAAAGATTGAAGACGGGCCAACGCACCAACTTGCCAAGGCCGAGACCTGTGGCGCATTTCGATAGAGAGCGCAATGAAACAGCATCGAGGAGCAATAACACTGAGAGCGGTGAAACTTTTCTACAGCAAGCCCCATTTCAACCTAATAGGATATGCTCTATCGACCCAGAGGGTATGTTTCACATCGCCAGTCTTGCTTCCCACCCAAGCTTACAATCGTTCAGGAAATTTCGCGCTGAGCCCCTCCACTGACTGCCTAGATGAAACAAACTCGGCGCAGTGTGCCATTAGTGGTTTAAAAAAAAAACATGGTCCCTCGAGTACTCGAGCCAACCGCAGCCCCCGCCCCCTCAGTTCAGCAGATGGATTTCCGCTCGCAGAGCCCATTCCCTTTTGGCGTGAATACACCCACTGACGCTGCTCGCCTGATGGATCAATTTCAACTGGAACCGATTATTCATGATATCAATGCTTCCCAACTCATGCAGGACTTTCACTTAGAGACATTCGACCTAGCGGACCAACTAAATGCGGCTCAGCTTATGCAGCAATTTGACTGGTTTAACGGAATTGATGGCCTGCAGCTCAATTAGGGTGGGCAGAAAGTTGCCATATAGAAAACACTCAATTAAGACTTTACCCTCCTAAATTCAATATATACATGTGAATTGCCCGCCATCAGACATCATTGGATATCCGACATAGCTAATGTAACTAGCCTGCCATTGTCCTGAACGTGGACATCACATTCCTTCAAAATGATATAGTAATGATCTATGTCCACTTCGACATCGCCGATTTTGGATTTACCATAACAAGCTATTGGTTCGATTATCATGAAATTGGTACCTATTGGCGTTTTCCCGGGTAGGAATATGAGTCCTCCGCGCCTACACCGGGATATCTTCTGGGGGCGTCCTGGGAATTCCTCTGCATTCTAAACCAACTGAATAAGTAGGTAATCAAAATTAGGGCGTGAGATTATGCGAACCTTTTCGTAGTCCTGCGCTATGCCGCGCGTGACTTCGCTGCATGCACTGACATCGGTGAATGTTGGTTGAAAAGCAGCGGCGTTTATCTTCTTTGCAGATGCGTCTTTTACAACGTCCTCCACATTCCCTTGTATTTCTTCCCAAGCGCTCATTTTATTGACCGAGGTGACGCTTCTGACCGGCAGAACAGCGGTGGAGGGGGCATGTTTTGCAGACATCGTGAGTGTCGGGTCAACCGATTTCGAGATCAGACGAGCTATTCTGGCAAAAAAGGGTCTGTTAGTTAACGCTGTCGGGCTGATCGGGAAAGTTAAAGATTAAGAGTTTATTATTACGTACCCTCTAGTTCTTTCTTTTTCCCTGTCCCTGTCCATGCTTATTTTGAGCTTTTAGAGGGTTCATTGAGGGGCAATTGCGGGCGCGCGGGCTTGCTGTCACCTGACCTGGCAACTTGGGTAGCCGTTGATGCCTAAGCACCGCACGAATCTTAAGTTAGTTACCCTTCCCGTCACAGTCATACATACCATCAGTAAGGTATGCCCTGTAACATCGGGCGGGATTTGTGAAATTTTGAGGTGCGGGGCGCTTTTTCGGCCCGTTCTCACGTATGACAAATACTCGCTAGTTAGTTAACTAATGCATTGGTAGTCACCTTTATGTTTGACTCTTGCAGATTTGTCGATGGGAAACTATTTTGAGCTTGACTGGCTTCCGCTGTTCAAATGTCGAGGTGTCAGGATATCGCTAACTCAATGAGACGGTTGACCAAAAGACCCAGCCTTGGGAGGTGGGCAAATTTTTTCTGACTCTAAAATTGAACATGACATTTACCTGAGATACGGACCCCACTGACAACTAGTATAGTCTTCAACCCGTTCTGGCAAGGGATGATTGTAGTTGGGACGACTTTATATAGCTTTCCTCGCCATGAAGACTACATGGATGGACCTAATAGACACATCTAATAGACAATTTAAAAGGCAAAGTTACATGAATTAACCAACAAAGAAACCAACCAAGCATGCACCAATGACAATGGTATCAACCATATATCTGCCTGCAGGATCACATATCTAGCACAACTACATAATGCTCATATATTATTCCTTGCCCTTCTTGGAGGTCGACTGATCAGATCCAGACGTCGAACCAGAATTCCCAGTCGCGACGCCCTCCGGCGGGATAATCGGCGCCCCGGGCATCGGGGGAAGCTTCACAGGCTTGAATGTCGCCTCCTTGGAGAACTTGACATACCCGTTGGGATAGGCATGCGCGGATGTAACCCGTTTACCGTCCTTATCCAGAAGAATCACGGACCCATGGTATGGGTCGTCGCGATTGGGCGTGGGGTGAGGGTTTCCGCTATCCACGTTAGCTGAATTCATACCTTCGATCCGAGGGAGTGTGCAAGTGTCTTACATTACCTGCGCGCTGACAACGCGAGCCCTCAGCCCGGGGACTTCATCGATGGAGTGCTCAATTTGCTGGATCAACCAGTTGACATCGATGTTTGTCCCCTGGAAGGTCCAGTTCAGCTGCTTCAACTGTCTGGCGGTGCTTGAGAATGTTCGCAAGGCCATGATTGTCGACTTTCGTAGACGTAGATATAGATAATGCGGGAAGAGGGTGATTCAATTGTGCGAGTTGTCTTCCAATATGAAAGTAATCTGATGAGTCTGTGTTGACACTGAGGAGCTGTGGTATGCACCTGTCTTATATACCTTCATCAGGAGCGATATCAACTAGTGCATAATTTACCCTGACTGCTCTTCTCCGTGGATTACACAAAGCATTTCCGAATCCATTGGCAGAGAGACTGCGAAACGGCATAGGGCAAATTGCGCTCCCGAAACATCTTTGGAACTAAGTATAGGTGCTTCTAATTATGGCTGTTTTTACGTGTCTACTCACACCTTGATCTACATCGGTTGCATTGCCGCCTTCCCCACCCATCTATCTCCATGATTTTCAGATTTCTGCCGTCCGGTAAAACTCGAAAATGATAGGATATAATTCGCGCTCTATAAGGCTATAGTCAAGGGTCTGAGGCTCAGCTAGAGGCTGACACAGTCCGCGTTGCAAGCAGGCGCTTACTCCTTGGTCCTAGGTGAGTTTCCACCACGGCGCCAAATTCGGGGCAGTGCCTGATTGACAACTGGTATCCACCAGTAGCAATGCAAAGAATCGCTGGCCACCTACGCGCTGTTGGACTGTACAAAAGCAGGAGAGACCTTCTTGGGCGTCGCCAATACGCTCTCTCGGCCAACTGAAGCGTGACCAGAGCCATTCCGGCATGCTATTATTGTTCGGCGTCAAAGTCGAACGAGGATGAGGCTGGTATTCTTACTAGCCTACTATGCCATCTACCAGCTGAGCCAATCACTCCCAAAGGTCTTGTCCTCTCTACACGGCATAGTTGTGGCTTTTGGCAACTTATCGTACTTATCGTTGTCTTCCTCACTGTCTTGATCTCACTGGCTGACAGCTCCTAGTCTGTATCAGGAATAGTCACCTGCTGTGGCCGCGGGGGTTGACTAAGCCGGCATTTCATCGCCTTGCTCAGCCAAAATGATCGATCGTCAATTATTTAACGTAATTGCATTTTATGGTGAAATGAATGATGAACTTGGAAGCTCTAGAGATTGCATAAAGATAAGCTGAATTCCATAGATAGAATAACCAAGACCATTCATATTGAATCAGTGAAGATCACGTAATTCAGCGCTCTAGTCATTTCCTGCCAAGCCCTCCGAACTGCCATACCCCCTTAGTACCGTGCCACGTGATCAAGTTCACCGATGCTCGGCTTTTTCTTGACCTTCTTCTTTTTCGACAACTATTAATATCACATTCTCCCGTCGGGTCACGGGGAGTAATTCTGGAATGAACATCATAAGGCCATCCATTCCTCATTTATCTGCCTTGCTTCGCAAGAAACCATTTCCCATGCATTCTTCCGGGCCACTTTTATCGCCTGGCATACTCGTTGACGAAGAGATCTCGCCAGTGTACGATTCCAAGTACTTCTACCCAGCGAAGCCTGGAGAGGTACTCGCTGATCGTTACCAAACCCTGGTCAAGGTTGGCTGGGGCGTCTCTTCAACAGTATGGCTCGCGCGTGATTTGCAAGGGTAACCTTCAATAATTTCTGTTCAATTCGAAAAGCTCTCTGTCTCTAACAAATATACAGGCATATCGAAGAGCCAGATAGCGTCGTGGCACTGAAATTCGCCAATAATAATGCAAGTTCCGCTTGTCATGAGCGCGAGGTTGAAGAGCACATTTCCACGGCAGACCCATCACATCGCGGTCGCTCAGTTATCAGAACATTACTAGACTCTTTTGAAGTTAAAGGTCCGGAAGGATCTTATTCGTGTCTTGTGTATCCGCCTATGAGGGAGCCATTGTCAATGTATCAGCGGCGCTTTGACAATAGAAAGATGCCACTGCCCCTCATTAAAACATACATTCGTGCTTTTCTTACGGGGCTTGAATATCTTCACAAAGAATGCAGGATAGTCCATACGGGTAAGTTCATCTTCGGCCTTGCTTCCGTCGGTGATACTGAGCCCAGGCGGCTGCCTAGATCTAAAGCTTGAAAACATCATGGTCTCATTCGAGGATCCAACCGTGCTTGCTGATTTCATGGATTCTCAGCTTGAAAACCCGATGGCTTATAAGATTGATTCTACGGGACGACCAGTGTATCAGTCCCGGAATGACTTTGGGCCACTCAAGACTCTGAGAAGTATACCACAGATTGTCGACTTTGGCTTGGCAACCAGACTTGAGGAAGACGATGACTGGGGCGTCTGGCCTATTCAGCCAGACCACTATCGGGCGCCAGAGGTGATTCTGGGTAATGGATGGCAAATGCCTGCGGATATTTGGAATCTTGGTGTTCTGGTGCGTCCCGTTGTTCTCCAAAGTTGTTGCATCCGCTAATGCCAGACCAGTTGTGGGATATGATCGAAGGCAAAGAGCTATTTCGGCGTATCCATGATCAACAAGGTCGCTACGATGCTAAACTGCACATCGCCGAAATGATAGCCTTACTTGGTCCACCCCCTCCAGAAGTCATACAAAGGTATCAATACATGCGAGAGTACTCATGGCCGGAACCTGTCAGACGAGAAGATGACAAAGTATGCGAGACCGCGGAGGAGTACTTCTGTGGGCCATTCTTTGACAATAATGGTATTACTGGGTTTCCTATCTCGAATAAATCATTCTCAGACTCACGAAATATCTCAGGTCGCTTTCTCTACGAAGACCTAATCTCCGACCGGAAACTAGGCGACACAGTTTCCTTCCTTGAGGAAGAGGAGAGGGAATCGTTCCTGGATCTCGCCAAGGGAATGCTTGTCTGGCATCCAGATGCGAGAAAAACGGCAGGTGAACTGGCGAAGCATCCTTTCCTTCAACTAACGCAATAAGCGCCTGATTTCTGCGAGCGTTTGCTAGCAGAATGAGTTGAACTCGTGGTTGATCCCAGTTCAGCGGTGCCATAAGATGGCCGGTTGAGGCGTTAACGTAGTTAATCGATTTCGTCGTCCACGATCCCCTTTTTAGCGTTAGCTAGTTTTTGGTCGTCATCATGGTTCCAGCAGTCAACGTCTGTCGGTCTAATATCTTTGCCTGGCCCGTCATAGTGGGTACATATTTAGAACAAGACCCACAAGGACTCCAAATAATGCCAAAAAAGAATGTTTCTCTCCTAATAGCAATTCTATAGCCATGAAGGGTCTTGTTCCAGTCTTAACCCTTGCGCCAGATGCTTGATCTCTGTGTTCCCTGATAGCAAGGCCCAAATCAACCAGGAAAGCGGGCCAGGAACAGTTGTGCTCCTGCGCGTTGATGATCAGGTTGCCGGTGGAGATATCTCCTTGTAGAACCCCCGCTTTCTTGTGTAGCGACTCATAACCTATTCAGAATCAATGAGTGGTATTCGGGATCATGAAAAATTATGGGGCGCCACCTTCAACAAACGCCTCCAGTGCATTCAGAAGAACGACGCGAGAACTTGCTCTATAAATGGACTTGCAGTAATCTCGGACAAAAACACGACAATGGACACGGTTTTGTAATAGTTGATCATCTCAAGGGACCGGTGAGCACGAGCGAGTTCTTTTACCTGGTGGTAGGGATGACTCAGTACAGTAAACACTCCAGCTTCTCTTGATATAGGCCTTCAGCTCAGCAAAGAGCTCTTCGATGGGGTTCAGGTCAGGCGAGTATGGTGGAGGAAAAAGCAAAAAAGCGCCTTTCTCTAAACATAACTGTTCTACTCGCTCAGAGTGATGGAAGGACGCATTATCCATCACAAGAACTGACCTTTCTGCGGGGTACTTCCCACCACGCAGAAGATCTTCAATAAACTCTTCAAAAATGACGGCATCCGTGGTACCACTGAAGATTCGGGCCAGGATAGCGGACAACACCATCCTGGGAATATGTAGGGAGTACCTGATAGCGCTGAGCCCGGTGAAATTGTGTGACTTGTACTGGTGTAACACCGGAAGGCGACCAGCCCGTGCGTCTAAATCCTATTCGTTTGTCACAGCCGGATTCATCACCGAAAACTAGTTGGTGCGATTTTAATTCGGAAATATCATGGATATACTCGTCCCGTAGATCGGGATTCTGTTATTTGGCTTTTCGCTGAATTATCTTCTTAGACCAGCCAGTGGAGGAAAGCGCCGGGCTTATGCTGCTGTTTGTTATTGGGAGGCCGAACTCGTCCCACAGAAAAACCGCCATTTCCAACCATCTCCTGCACCACTGCAAGGTATCCGGGTTTTGAGGTTCGCAGGGTCGAGGTAGACGCAATCGTGCTGGATTGATGGGCAGTTGCCTGACTAGGTTTAGCTCCATGCTGCAGAAATTCTGGAAACTTTCATGCAAACACGTCAAACAGAAGGGAGATGGTACCTCTACCAAGTGAATCCTCGCGGGAAGGAACGACCCGTTCTCCACGCCAGCCCGACTCGAGTTGGGGCAGAGATCTTCTATACTGTACTGTGTACCCAATCATGCCTTCATAACAAGCACAAAGCCTACAGCATCATTCCCTACTGTCTGACTCGAAGGAACGATGCGATGCCGATATCCGCGCTGCCCCTCCTCCGGGTAGCTAATGTAGCCCTGTGGTTGGTAAGTAGAGATTGTGAGGCTGTGAACGCAACTGCCTTAACTTCCCCACGACTTTAGCTCTGCTTACCCTCCATTTCTAGCTCTAAGCCTTCTTATCCGAAAACTTGAGATAACAAACCTGCTTGAATCTCTAATCAAAACCCTTCTATAACCTGTGCTACAAAATGCGACTGAGAAGCCGCGAAGACTTTGCGATCGCGATCATCTGTGTCTTCCCTTTTGAGGCGGAAGCGGTCGAAGCCCTGTTCGATGATATCTATAATCGGCTTAGAAGACACTATAGCAAACAACGAGGCGACGCGAATATATATATAAATAGACGGATTGGCAAGCACGATGTGGTTCTGTGCTCTATGCCTGGAATGGGTAAGGGAAGTGCGGCAGGTGTTTTGTCCAGTCTGCTGGTTAGCTATCAGGACATCAGACTTGCTCTAGTTATTAGGATCTGCGGAGGCGCGCTACTACCATCAGAGTATTAAGAGATCTTTCTTAGTAATATAATTATCAATGACTTGATAATCGAACATGACTTTGGCAGACAATACTCTGATAGGTTTTAACGGAAGACTGAAGTTAAGAACACGCTGGGCAGGCCAGATTGCGACCAAGATCAACAAGTCCGATGTCGCGAGGCCTCGGAAGCGATATGTACCAACCTTTATATATATCGGACTAATCGCTTCTGCGGACACGGTCATGAAGTCTGGACAGAATTGGGATAAAATTGGTCGCGAAGAGAAGGTTCTTGGGTTTGATCTAGAGGGGGCAGAGATATGGGACAATGTTCCATGTATCATCACCAAGGGAGTGTGTGACTATGCCGACAGCCACAAGAGCAAGGTGTGGCAAGCATACACTGTAGTGACCGGAGCGTCGGTGGCAAAGGCGTTCTTAGAGTACTGGATGCCAGCAAACTACAAAGGTCAGTGGATTGTCTAGTACAGTATGATGTGCTACTGTAGACGAGAAAATTCCTCAGTTGCAGAGAGAGACGGGTTAGGCTGGAAGCCTGGAAAACGAGAGAGGAAAACCTCCTCCATTTCTTCGTAAGTAGGGCCACAGGACCCACTTTAATACAGCTTCTGCCTCTCCATTATTGTGATGACGAGGTATGCTGGAGGGTGGCTTTGGAATTCGTATGGCTGCTTTACTTGGTATCTTTGTACACCTTCCGAAGAGGAAAAGAGGAGACCAGCGATTGGTAGCCCGGCACCTTGTTACGTGGTCATCTATCTTTGACCCATGCAAAGCTGACATATCCTCTCGCGGCGCCTCCCAACTGTTGAATCCCATTGGAAATTATTACATCGCCCCTTTCTGCGCCAGTAGTCCGAGTTAAGCTGTCGAGCTGACCGCATTATTCCTCCAACCTAACCATGCAGCAAGCCCAAAGCAGACAGTAACATAACTATTGTTACAAGTACACGAACCAACCAAATTCACGACGAAATAATCTCTGGTGACACAGCCTCAAGGCCTGATGAGGCTGATGATTCTTGATCTCTATATTCAGCCTAGAGCCTTTACAAAATCCCCTTATCAATATAAACGGACTACCTTCAGGCTTCCCCGAGAGTCAAATTTAAACGCCCCGGTTGTTTTATCTCGTTCTACAAATGTTTGTAAGAAACAGGTCTAACTATGATTACTCACAGAAGATAACGTAAATAGTATAGAATTTGGAGAAATTATAAAACCAAATCTAGCATGCTAAGAGATCTTACTTTCCTACTAAACCGCAAAAGTATAGACTGGTACATAGGTGAAACAAAATAGAAGAGTTCTGGCTGGGTAGGGCAGTTGTGTAAGGCAGTATATCAGAAACTGTGTCGCGTAAGAGCTGTCCTATGACTAATAGGCAAGAAGGCCACCACAGGCCGTGACGAGGCTCTAAATTCGTCAGGAAGTAACGGTTTACGCACTCAGATGTATATATAAGGACTAGAAAGTGGGATCCTGCATATCGTCCAGGCGAGGGGTCAGAGTTTGAATACACACACACACACACACACACACACACTATGTACCGACTCCCACGAAAAAAAATGATTTATTCATATGATAAATCTTGTTCTCATGAAGACTAGGAGATGCGGAAATGCCCCTTTTCGTGGTATAGCAGAGGCCTAAGATCACCCTTACCGCCCACAAGCGGTGATAAAGACACCGGCACCGACACTCTGGTCTCTTCAGTACACCGATATCGGAGCAGCAGTTCGTAAACGTCTGTTAACCATTTATTCCACCAAAAGTATATAATAGTTGTTGGTAGCTCGAAGTTTTGGTTTCCCGCGTTTACCACGAATCAAACTGCCCTGCGGCACTGTATCCCTGTTAGGTGGATGACATACCACATACTTACGGAGAGTAGTAGGTAACTATCGTAAGTCGGTGAGTCGGGCAACCACGAAAAGTAGCTATCGATATTATTTGCATGCCCTCAAGCCCCCTAGGCTAGGTACTGCATATAGAGTAGGTACGCATTGTTCGCCTCATCGCTCACCGCTCTTTCCGGAGAAGTCCAAGGGTCGCAACACAGCTTGACTCGTAGAGCATGATTTTTAGGGGAGTCCATGCTCTCAGCCCATACCAAGCCAAGGTTAGATCCCGTGCCACGCGCTCTAGTGCAGCGTTCAGACGAATCATCCCTTATCAATTCCGTGATTTCACTGTGGCTGCGCAGAACCTTTTGCTTGGACGGATTTCGGTCAAAGAGCATTGTCTTTCTCGTGTGGACCCAGAGATTGCGCCAAGATTGAATGCCTCTTATGCTTGAATCCACATAAACATGAAAGGTAGTAACGCAAATTGGTCGGCCAGATGGCTTTTGTTTTAGGTCGTTAACATTTTCTCTTTTTCCCTAATGTTCTGGGCTCTTCTGTCACGTTCCCCACTCGGAAAATTTCTTTTGTAATCAACTGTTTACATGTATCGATAGGATGTTCCGTCTGGAAAGAGAGACAGGGACCGGAAAAGGCCGCAGGTAAAAGAAGGTTCCTTGGGTGTTAGTGTTCGACGGATAGTTCCTGGGAGCAAAAATCGTGGTGTTTGACAAAACCATGGCACAGGACTCGAAGAATCCCTACCTGCCAAAACTAAAACGAACGCCATTGTCTGTCATTGGCTCCTACGGGTGTGTACGATCCGCACAAAAGTGTACCTGAGACATAGCTCCACAACTAGGCCACTTGAAAAACTCCGGAGGAATTCCATCTACAGGGTTTCCGGATACTGGTGTCACCACCTACACACTTCCATTGTCTCAGCAACCCTGCCATGAAACTGCACTAAACTACTTTTGGTTTTCGGATGGGAACATCTCTACTCCGTGCGTGTATGGTAAATTACCTTACCATGTGATAACAAGACATCTCGGAAGTTCGTGCCTTCCAACCAAACGGCAGATATGGATGTAGTTGGCTAAAAGCAAGTTTCACATCCTTGTCCTTCAGCCGCGCCAGCTCATCGTAGGGCGGGGTTACTTTTTTCCATCTAAAGGAGAATAGTAGCTGGCGATTACCAACAGTCAACGATAACCCCGCACTATCAATCTTACCCTGTTCCTCTCGAGATTCCTCTGAAACCTAACACCTTCCTCAGCCTATCTGCTTAAAGAGTGTCATAATCCAGAATCCTTATATTGTTATAAGCCAACAATAAGATATATTATCTCCTCAGCATAAGCATGACCGAATCTCCACGAACTTTAACGCATGGCGACTACACTGTTGGCTGGATATGTGCTTTACCAGACACTGAGCTGGCAGCTGCCATGTCCATGTTGGATGAAAAGCATCCTGTTCTCCCAGCAGTTGATCCACAACATGATTCTAATACATACGCTCTTGGTCGAATTGGTGATCATAATGTGGTGCTTGCTTGTTTACCAGCGGAAACAACAGGCAGTGTTTCTGCTGCTACTGTTGCTAAAGACATGATCCGCAGCTTCCCCGCCGTCAGATTTGGGCTGATGGTGGGCATTGGCGGTGGGGCACCATATTATGGTGCACGGGAAAATGATAACTCTGCGAGGATTGAAGACGAGGGTTATGAAGATGACAAAGATTCTGAGGAATCTGAAGACGACCCAGAAGATATACGAGATATACGACTTGGTGATGTAGTAATAAGCGTTCACTCAAAGTCTTCTGATGCCGTTGTGCAGTATGATTTTGGAAAGTCATTACAGGAAAGAGAATTCATCCATACCGGCGGTAGACTGAACAAACCACCAAATATTGTTCTAGGTGCCGTTGCTCATCTCAAAGCACAACATCAGCTGGAAGGACATAAAATCTCTGAGACATTCTCAGATACAATTTCGAGGTATCCAGCACTAGCGACAAAGTTCCAATATCCAGGATCCAAGAAGGATTATCTTTTCAAGTCCACTATTGTTCATGAAGAGGGGAAGAGATCATGTCGAGCTTGTCGCGGACTTTTAGACCAGAACCTTGTGAAAAGGAAAGACCGTCCTGACAGCTTGCCTCAGTTACACTATGGGACCATTGGCTCAGCAGATCAAGTAATGAAAGACGCTATCTTAAGAGATAAGTGGGCACGGGAGGAAAAAATCATCTGTTTTGAGATGGAAGCTGCTGGTCAGTAATATACTCTGCCCGCACACAAAACTCGATATCTTACTTTTCATCAGGACTCATGGACTCATTTCCCTGCCTTGTTATTCGAGGTGTCTGCGATTATGCTGATTCACACAAGAACAAGGTCTGGCAACCGTATGCTGCAGCGGCGGCAGCAGCGTATGCGAAAGAACTTCTTCAGCTCATTTCAGGACAGGGAGTGATGAATATGGATCCAATCAAAAAGAGTATGTAATTTTTGGCTGTGTAACATGTTTTATCTTCATATTTTTGATGGCATGTTTGTTAACCACTTTTTAAGTTGAGAAATCTATAAGAGAAGTGCATGATGCTGTTAAAGACACAAGTGCTGCAGTCCAGACTCTAAGTATTGACAGTAAGCACAAACGAGTCTTTGATAAACTGCCATATGCAAAAGGGTCGAATTTCGATGCATTTGAGAATGAGCATGATTCAATATGCCATCCAAAAACAAGGGTTGGCCTGCTCCATCAGATCCTGGAGTGGGCAGATAGTCCAGGCCAAGATTGTATATTTTGGTTAAATGGGATGGCAGGTACTGGGAAGTCAACAATTTCCCGAACATTGGCTCACTGCTTCAAGGAGAAGAACAAACTGGGTGCCAGCTTCTTCTTTAAACGTGGAGAGGGTGAACGCGGTACTGCCAAAAGATTCTTTACCACAATCTGCGCACAGCTTCTGCTCCAAGTTCCTGCATTGATTCACGATGTGGAAAGGGCAATTGAGGAAGACCCATACATATCAGGGAAATTGATGAAAGATCAATTCACTAAATTGCTCCTTGAGCCTCTTCTCAACCTAGATAAGAATGACCTCACAATTATCGTGATCGTTATCGACGCATTAGATGAATGTGACGATAAAGATGATATACGAACTCTACTCCAGCTTTTGCCGCAGGTGCAGAAATGCAAATCTAGGCACATCCGAATATTTCTGACAAGCCGGCCTGAACTGCCAATTCGTCCTATCTTCGAGGAAAGTCACAATCATCGATGTTTAGTCCTCCACGAGCTTTCTAATATAGTAATTGAGAGGGATATACGTTTTTTCCTGGAAGACGAGCTTTTGATGATTAAAAGAAACCGAAAGATTTCAGGTGAATGGCCAGGAGATGATATTCTTGAAATTTTAGTGAGGAGGGCGGTTCCGTTATTCATTTCCGCAGCCACTGTCTGCCGTTTTATTGGTGACCTAAGATGGCCCCCCAAAAAACGTCTTCTGACTATTCTTGAAGACCCAGCAGCATCTTCAGGCTCTCAATTGGATAGAACATACTTGCCCGTTTTGAATCAACTTCTTGCAGGTGCAAATCACACGGAGATTGAGCAGCTGAAACAAGAATTCCAGGATATAGTTGGAGTTATTATCCTTCTTGCTACTCCACTTTCTGGTCAAAGTCTTGCAAAGCTGATTGACTTACCAGTGGATGACATTTATAATCGCCTGGATGGATTTCACTCAGTTCTTAACATACCAGAAGATATTAATTCGCCAATCCGTATTCTCCATTTGTCATTCCGAGACTATCTCTTGACCACAGAGAGCCCCTTCCATGTGAATGAGATAGGAACACACCACAAGATCGTTCTTCGTTGCCTTCATATCATGAAAAAAGGCCTCAAACAGAATACATGTGCTTTGCCAAGTTACGGGACACAAAGAGACGATATAGATGAGCATACCCTTAGCCAGCATCTCTCAGCAGATCTGCAATACTCTTGTCAGTACTGGGTACATCATCTTCAGCAGACCAGATGTTGCACCTCTGAGTTTCCAGTTCTTCCCTTTTTGAAAATCCATTTTCTCCATTGGTTGGAGGTACTGGCTTTGATTGGAAGTATATCGGAGGCAGCAGGAATGATAGATATGCTAAAAACGAACTCACGAGTAAGTCCATGATTCTCCAGTTAAGCAGTGGCTGATGTATATCACAGAGGAGTATAGATACTGAACTTTCAGACTTTCTGTATGATGCAAAGAGGTTTACTCTTCAATATGCTTACATGGCTGGCATTGCTCCACTCCAACTCTACAATTCCGGGCTCGTGTTTGCACCTGTACAAAGTATCATCAAGAAGACTTTTCTTGGTGAAATTTCAAAACCGATACAAATCCTCCCAGTAGTCGAAGATTTATGGAGCCCAAGCCTACAGACGTTAGAGGGCCATTCACGTTATGTTAATTCAGTAACCTTCTCTCCTGATGGGCTCACCCTGGCGTCGGGTTCGAGCGATAAGACTATCAAGCTCTGGGATACAGCCACCAGCATGCAGCGGCAGACGCTCGAGGGTCATTCAGATTATGTTAATTCAGTAACCTTCTCTCCTGATGGGCTTACCCTGGCGTCGGGCTCGAGGGATGAGACTATCAAGCTCTGGGATACAGCTACCGGCATGCAGCAGCAGACGCTTGAGGGTCATTCAAATTGGGTCACTTTAGTAACCTTCTCTCCTGATGGACTTACCCTGGTGTCGGGGTCGAGCGATAAGACTATCAAGCTCTGGGATACAGCTACCGGCATGCAGCAGCAGACGCTCGAGGGCCATTCAGATTGGGTTACTTCAGTGGCCTTCTCTCCTAATGGGCTTACCCTGGCGTCGGGCTCGAATGATGGGACTATCAAGCTCTGGAATACAGCCACCGGCATGCAGCGGCAGACGCTTAAGGGCCATTTAGGTCCAATCACTTCAGTAACCTTCTCTCCTGATGGGCTCACCCTAGTGTCAGGCTCGATCGATAAGACCATCAAGCTCTGGAATACAGCCACCGGCATGCAGCGGCAGACGCTTAAGGGCCATTCAGGTCTAATCATTTCAGTGGCCTTCTCTCCTAATGGGCTCACCCTGGCATCGGGCTCAATGGATAAGACCATCAAGCTCTGGAATACAGCCACCGGCATGCAGCGGCAGACGTTCGAGGGTCATTCAGATTTGGTTAGATCAGTGGCCTTTTCTCCTGATGGGCTCATCCTGGCGTCGGGCTCAGAGGATAACACCATCAAGCTCTGGAATACAGCCACCAGCATGCAGCAGCAGACGTTCGACGGTCATTCAGATGATGTTACTTCAGTAATCTTCTCTCCTGATGGACTTACTCTGGCGTCGAGCTCAAGGGATGAGACTATCAAGCTCTGGGATACAGCCACCGGCATGCAGCAGCAGACGCTCGAGGGTCATTCAGATTATGTTATTTCAGTAATCTTCTCTCCTGATGGACTTACTCTGGCGTCGGGCTCAAGGGATGAGACTATCAAGCTCTGGGATACAGCCACCGGCATGCAGCAGCAGACGTTCGAGGGTCATTCAGGTTATGTTACTTCAGTAATCTTCTCTCCTGATGGGCTTACCCTAGCATCAGGCTCAGGCGATAAGACTATCAAGCTCTGGGATACAGCCACTGGCATGCAGCGGCAGACGCTTGAGGGCCATTCACATTCAATCATTGCAGTGGCCTTCTCTCCTAATGGACTCACCCTAGTGTCAGGCTCAATCGATAAGACCATCAAGCTTTGGAATACAGCTACCGGCATGCAGCAGCAGACGCTCAAGGGTCATATAAATTGGGTTACTTCAGTGACCTTCTCTCCTGATGGGCTTACCCTGGCGTCGGGCTCAAATGATAGGACTATCAAGCTCTGGGATACAGCCACCGGCATGCAGCGGCAGACGCTTAAGGGCCATTTAGGTCCAATCACTTCAGTAACCTTCTCTCCTGATGGGCTCACCCTGGCGTCGGGCTCAAGAGATAAGACTATCAAGCTCTGGAATACAGCCAACAGCACGCAGCGGCAGACGCTTGAGGGCCATTCAGGTTTGTTTACTTCAATTCTGAATAACTCTGATCCCAATTTCCCAATATCTTTATCAGATACCTGGATTGCATTAGCAGGTCAAAATATACTGTGGCTGCCTGCTGAGTATCGCTCATTTTCATGTCATGCTGTTAAAGACGCCACACTTGCCCTGGGGTATCCCAGTGGTCGAGTTTCCATTATAGGATTCTATACACGTTAGATTAATATTCTTTGTATTCCACTCAAGTCTCTTGTTTTCTAATTTATTTGTAAAAGGAGGACCTGGGATAACTGAGGCTTATATATTATTGTTTGAGATAAACAAGCACTCTGCAGTGGTTTCTAGATGGTTCCATAAATATGGCCAGCTTGCCACTCGTTCTGAATACAGAAATTTCCATGCCAAGGGACAAGCGCGTGGATTACCCGGTCACGTGATTATGGTAATATAACTAGTCTTTACAATACGTTTTCTGTCACGGGAAAACCATTATTCCCATCCATTTCGAATTCAGTGTAGCTTATTTTCACTCCAGGGTTACTGAAACAATCAAAGAGTATAAGTAGTGACACCAGTATCCGGAATCACTATATCCCACTGGAGGACTCTGAAGAGTACTACGATGGTGCTAACAAGCAAATGTTTATGCAGTTCATTAGGAAGATGCTTCGATGGGACGCAGATGAGAGATAGAGCGCTCGTGAACTTTTGACAGGCCCTTGGTTAAACAATCAGTAGTAGTAATAATATGTTTTCGCAGATGGTTTCTAAATGTCTTTTTTTTTTTGGCACGCTAATCCCTCGCATAGAGTTGTCCGTTCGATCAGCTGGCGAAGAAATGGGTGGCTGCTGTGCGATGCGGTACATACCCACATCCCGCAAACACTTACCCAGATGGTATGAAGAGCAAACTGCGGAAAGCCCCCAGCCCTTTCCCATGAATCAGACTCGGATCCAACAAGCAGCTTCATAAACGCCGAAGGATTATCAAACTCCCAACCTCTCCGTAAAAGGTTACATTGTCTTCAGATGATAACGCCATGTCCTTCCTTTCTGCAACTCCAAAGGTTTCGGATAAACCAGGCGAACCCGTTGAACTGCTTGCCCGCCACACATCTGCATTTTCAGTTGTTGGCGGATCGGGCTAAGCCTGTGATTCCGCAGGAGCATGTGAGAGGGAGTTACAAACATTCAACAAGAAGCAGAGATAGGAAGTGAGAGCGTGGTACCGCAGACGGATTCTCTGAGTTATGGAAGTAATCAGCGCACAGTAGTACAAGCATCGTTATGACTGCCTCCCTTTGAGCTTCGTACTCCAATATACCTGAATAGAACCCTGGCTCCTTCCGGGGTATTGATCCGAAAATAATCTCGTTACATCAGACCAAGGTAGTCCCCGGGTATTCCTCAGTTCTAGCAAAAGACTCTCCTCCTCAGGTACCCATGGCATTCCTTTCCTGGATTTTTCATGGGAACCACTGTTATCCAGAGATCCTGCATTCCCTTGAGACGTGTCCCAGCGGACTTGTTTTCGGACTCCTGTATTGAGATTCCTCTTTGCAGGTGTGATGCTGGTGGCGATTTCAGGCTCAAATGTGCATTGTGGGAGTACTTCATCAAACAGCCAGGAGAGAAACTCTAAGCGAGCGTTTGTCGGCAATGATAAAAATTGAACACGGAGGCTGGCGCAAGAATCCCCAGCAGGCGAAGATGTTGCGTCAAGCCTTTGACGTTCAGATGGCCGTCTTCTATCTTCGATCGTCCCGGTGAGTGGCCGTTTGCGCTGTCCAGATCGGTTGACGTTGATTCTGCAGTGCTGTTGCTCTGAGCGTTGAAGCGAAGATCCATTACTTTCATCGCTATTATCCAGAGATGTCTCTCGAGCGTGTTCATTACCATGAAGACAGGTGGCTGGTCGATGGTCATCAATCAGCCCAAAGGAGAGATGATCATTGTCGAATATGCTCTGTGACAACATAGGAGGTTCGGGATACGGACAAGCTGTTTCTTCTTGACGGAACCAGATGTCATCACCATCATCAATATTCTGACACAGCTGGCTCGGTTCCAATTTAAATTCATCACTTAAGATGATCGAATCGATTGGAAGGGCAGTCTGCTCGTCTGGAATTGGAGACTGTTGTACCGAACTTTCCGGGCTTTCTGATACAGGGTGGTATCCACCAGCACACTGAATGGAGCACTGCGATCCGATGGAGGTACCAGTGGTAATGGCATGATGGAGACAACTTCGGTCCGAGGCTGGCGAGCCACTCGGGGTTTGCGCTCGTGCAGACATTGTGGCGCGGATTGCAGAATCCACAGGCGACTTATCAGGTTCTGAGAATAATATGCCATTCGATCCGCTGGTGGTCGAGACAGACTCCTCCCTAAACCCAGAACGTGCACCCTGTCTAATGGCTGGCTGGGAATTTCCATGCACAAAAACTTCGGCAGGTGGCCGTGCAGGGAGCGAGTGCCGTTGATTGCTTTGCTGGCCATCCAAGACATCCGGAGAAACAGGGGCATGATACGGGCTGGGAAAGGCAGGACTGCTTCTGACAGGAAAAAGGGCTTTGTGAGGGTCGGCATGTGAAGGGCATGGCCGTGGAATTGATTTGGGGAGTGAGGGATTCCATGGTCTGATGGAGTCAATAGGAAAAGCAGTGGTGCTCATGTTCCAGGGCAGAGCGTGGCAAGGTCAAGGAATAGAGAAGGATGGAGGTGCTCTGAGCTTTATATGCTGTATGTTGCGAAAGGAAGACGGATATTCTTGATAAATGCTCCGGGAGGTCCTATCGACTTCCTTATAAGTCCGATCATACCTTTCATTTCAACCGAGAAAGAGGACTTGACTCCGTAGGTCAACAGGCAACAGACTTTCTCCTAGCAGCTCGCTCGTCTCTGCCTCCCGAGCTAGAAAACGCTCCGGCTTGAGCCTGCTCACTCGCGTGAGATCATTCCGATCAATGTAACCCCTTCGCACTGCCCCAGCCAACGGGACAAATCATCTTGTTACAAAGACGACGAGAAGCTGCGCCCAAGGCAAATGGCATTCAAGGTTTGGAGCTTTTACTTCTCAAAGCCGAACAACTGCTGGGTTTCTGGGCACACCCGAGTCCCAGCTAGCAGTGCGGGATTTTCGCCATTAGCTCATAAGCTCGTTCTCTGAAGTCGAGCTGGTGACGGGGTGCAAGTGGTCGAGCCTTCCCAATCTGGGAGTGGAGACTTGGTCGCACCATCGGCTGACGCGAGCATGAACAAGGGCAGACGAGGCATGTTTTCGATCTGCCTCATGGCTCCCAAGGGAATTTCGGAGTGGACAAGTGATCGGAGAAAACGACGAAGACATAAGGACTCTTTCGCTGGCCGAGGTAAAGGCATTAACATTCTCAAACGACCATGACAAAGTAGCGCTCGCCGATGGGCAACAGGAATAAAAATTTCGCCACGAATCCAATATGATGCAGAATGTGGCGTAAGATGGCACACCGCAGGAACGTTCCCAGTGAATCAGCCTGTGGGCATGTCGGCGGAGTCGCCATGAGCAAGTCTGTTTCCTAAGATCCTTTGCCCGACTTTGGGAAAGGCATCCCGCATTATTCTGGCATGGGCCTCCCGATAATAATGCAACAAGACGCTGTATTGAAGATCTCGAGTATATACGACAGACGGAGCCGTCCAAGAGGAAAGTCCTTCTCGTCATGCTTTCCGAAGCTGTCAGCCTTGAACAGAAGCGCAATTGTACGTGCTCTAACGGGATGCACGAACAAAGGGGTGATGACGTCCAATCTCTACGAGCGCCTCATCTCAATATTTCTATCAAGAACCTATGCCAGAACCTTTATCCTGGTATGAGTAAGCAACAGAAACGTATCAAGAAGGCCCGAATATCTTCGGAATCACTTTATGGATGGAAATGGAAACTTCTAAAAAACGTCGCTTTGATATTATCATTAGTGAACGCCAATGTCAAAGGGTTAGTAGTTCACACAATATCTATTTCGGATTCAGACGGCTGACTCAATAAAGATATGAGAGGAAGGCCTGGAAGGCCTTAGAAGTCGATGCAATCAATGCCTATATGCAAACGCTGCCTCAGTTTGACATTCTCGATGACCTCGAAAAGGCCTGGGAATCTGTCGTTACGTTCTATCGTGGTAGTCACCAACAACGTGTTCAAGCCTCAGATCATTTATTAATTCCCACCAACGCTCAAGGTAAACAGTCTTCATCTATTGAACAATATCCAGTCAGCTAATGTTAGATTATAATCATAAGATTTGCAGCCAATGGTCACTCAACCGAATAATCAATCACCACTCTCTGCTGGGATCAATCAAATTCTCGAAATACCCCTAGTAGATGGTCCTCGAAACGGAAAAAGAAAAAGACACAAATATCGACACAGGGCTTCACGTAAACGGCAATGCATGCAAAAATCGCTGGCATACGATATTGAGCCTCAGTCGGACTTGCAAGACGAACTAGCGGGATTTCCGCTTCCAAATGAACAACTTCCACCTCTGATAAGTCAACCAGGCGACCGAGTATTTCAAACAACCATTATTGACCTGAGCGCTTGTGAGCACGTCGGTAATGATATTCATGAAAACGACGGTCATGCCGAGTCATTAGTCCCTACATTAGCATCCTTGCACGAAACCTCAGAGCCTTGGAGTAACTATTCGCAAGACGTTCTGCCAAACCTGGGCGGTATAAATTTCTCTTCTGAGCAAGAAGGGCTCACTCTTGAGGATCCTGGAGACCCCGAGTCCTTGGTCGCAACACTTGAGTATCTTCATGGTACTCCTCTTTCCTCAAATGCCTTAATAGAGGCCTCGCGAACGTTCTTTAACCCTGTAATATGAAATATCTCTTCAAATAAATCGGAAGTCATCCAAAGGAAAAGAATCAAACTATTTATTCCCGGCTGTAAATATTCAATTGAAACCGGAGATGGGTAAAGTGGTGAATTGTTGCTTGGCGGTAATACTTTATTTACCGCCTTCTTTTCAATATCAATATATACTTAAGCTTTAATGACTCGTTTTAAAGAGCTATGCTTCATTAATCGTCAAATTGCGCGCTAAATAAGAAAGAGGGTGTGATATCATAATAAATACTACTCTTCAATAGTCACATAAGGAAGGGAAAGAAAACAGCATTTTTTTTCAGCCTTTCCCACGTAAGAGAGCAGGTTTCCTCCACGTACCACAATTATTTCACCTTCTCTCCATTTATCAATGAGCGCGGAATTTTCACGAGCGCCGGTTTTATTTTTGACCTCGATGCGTGTATCCTTGTCCAGCTCTATTAACGGCATAAGAATGGCAAAGAAGCAGCCATCAAGTATAATGTCGCCGTCTTCAAGCATAACAGCGCTTGTGTGAAGCCGTTTGACACGGGGAGGTGAGTCGGCGGGTAGGAAATGTCTGTTCAGAGCGGTTTCTAGAACCTTTTCTGGGTTAGATAGGAACATCAATGTTTCTATTAAGCTTACTTACATGTGGAAGATGGGTTTTATCGAATAGCTGTGCAACTAACACACAGGAAGGTGGTGTTGGAACAACGGCGAGAATTTTCGAGTTCTACTTTCGACGCGCATGTTGAGGGTTGATCTCTATTGAGGCTTTGCTCGCAGCCTCTTTAAATTTGTCATCAGTTTTGATATAGGTGAAAAGCTGGCTAGTATTTCCTTCGGACATTGCTCTGTTCTTATTGTTTCTTTTATTTTCAGGTTAAAGTGGGCGAACTGGGTGTGAATGTTGGGCGGAATAAGGGCGGTGGGGTGATTAATGGCAGAAAACAAAGGGAACCCCGCTCATTAAAAGGAGGGGCCAAAATTTCAGAATCTTCCTATTTCAAAAGGAAGGTGTGTAACCACTAAGTTTTTCCTCCCAATATTGCCTCAAATTGGGCAACTTCGCACTACCCATGGCACGTACAGATAAATAGCTAGAAGACACGGCAAATAAAGCCAGGCTACGTTTTCAAGTCAATTACAACGAGCAGTACTTCATAACCCTGTATTTAAATACAAAATACGAAGGGACAGTATCATGCGCTTCTACTGTAATCAAGTTATATTTACGCCTAATCCGTAGGTATCTAACTACGACCTAGAGTAGCTAGGGTAGATCAGATCGTTATTTTCTTCAAGATTACGAAGATCCGCAGGTTAGTTATTGATTTCTCGAACGGAGCCTTGGGAATAAATCAAGAAATTTAAACGATTAAGTTTATTTTACAGTGTGTTTGCTATTCATAAGGGATATCGGGTGTGTGTTCCCCTGTCCCGATAGCTGGCCTCTCTGTGAGGTACCTAATCATAAAATAAAATCAGTAAGATTCTGGCCTCTGCTAGTATAAAAGTTTAGAATTAATAACCTACTTCCAGTGAGTAAAAGGCGTTTCGTTATTGCTTTTGAACCATGCTTCTGAAAGCCGATTCAAGAGACCTAGAAAGGTAATATTAATGCGACGTGATTCCTCGATATAACCTTCTGTCCATTCAGAAAACTGCACCTTGCCCCAGTCAATATTTGGGAGTTCTGAAAGAGGCTTATAAAACCTGGTATCTTTGGTGGATGATTCATGATCGAAGGTAGATACCTGGATACCAAGTGTTTTGAGGTCGTGATCGGCAAAAAAAAGCTTGCTCGATGATACTTATGACATTTGTTTGTTCTAGGCGATTGATGATATCTTCACGCAGATTTAAGTTCTGGTTTCCAGGGAAGAACATATCCGAGGCGGATGTAATTATTTCTGGTGCTACCTCTTGTTCTTTGTTTGTAGGAGAACTTAGAGGAATCAAGACCTTTAATCAAATCGTTGGAGATCACCTTCTTCCTTCAGACCATCTAGTCATCCATGCCAAGACCCAAACTGCAATATGCCTCCGTAATCACGTGTTCCAGGAACGGACTAAACAGGGGGCCGTCCATAAACCAATTGAAACAAATCAGACCAGACCAACTAGACAAACAACACGGCTGTTGAATGATGGTCACGCGATCTTTGCTCCTCCTTTGTTGCCTGATAGATATTTTAGATGTAGTTTTAAGACCGTTCCTTAGTGAACCTTTCGAGGATGCCCTCTTCTACCCAGGTTCATCCACGTGTATCGCCATAATAAACGAAGACTCACCTTACCGATTCAATCTCGACCTGTTCATCACGCATTGCAATGGTGAACTAAGTGTTGCGCATGGTACTACAGTACACCACCAATCCGAAGAACGTCGCCCTCATGTTCCTTCGGGCGATCAACTCTGCGCTGCTCAACCTGCTCAACTTGTTCTATTTGAACATCCCATCTCTGTATTTACGGTTGTCCAAAGGAATTCAAGTCCAGCACGTTCATGAGTTGTTACCCATTTTAACAGGGGCCAAAACAACAAGGACTGGTAAGTAAATTGGACGGCACAGCTTCGATCTCGAGGCTGTTTCAATGGTACCGTACATTACAAAGGGTTTTTCAATACGATAATTTATTACGTTGTATGTGGCGGTGCGTATATTACGATGATTATATACGAGCGGTATGAGTGTCATCAAGGATTCGGATAGTTCTAATCCTCTGCACCCTACATACATACATCCTTAAAACACTCTTCACTCGACAAAGAGTGCGAGCTGGGAGTCTTGGGTATTCGTGCTAAGCAAGATCATAAAGCTACACTAACACAAGGCTCTCTACAGATAAAACGAAGTCTTAGCTTGATCAGAGGCACATAATGAGTTAAGAACTTAAGACTTAAGAATCTAGCAATTATGTTAAAGAGCGCAAAATAAGATTGAGGAACTAAAAGACTTACTTGTGAGTGCATTCGCCCTTGGCGTAGGCTGGAGTGGTCCTGGACAGGGATCTTCTTAGCCTTACATTGGACGGGCCTGCTCGCAGCTCCGCTCGGCAGGACGACGGCGATCTTTTTCTGGCATGTATACCAGCCATCCTTCGTCGGCCAAGATGTACTTAATAAACTGCGAGTAAGGTTAGAATGTAGCAAAATTCCATTATGGAATAATTTTTAACAAACCCGATCTAGTTCTTCAGTGGTAGCCGCGGGAATCTGACACCTGGTCCGCCATTCAAGAGCCCTAACAAGCCTTTGTGTATACCTTTGAATGTCCCTGACTAGGTGTTTGGGTCCGGTTTTTCCCTTTGTCGACATCACATATCATCAGATAAAAGATATCAAATTCAATGATGAGGGGGCAGGAAACAACTCGTTGACACGAAATCCATCATTCTTTTCTTCTGTCTCGACGAGAAACCTAGCTCATTGGCGTTAATTTCACATCTAATTATATAGATATCAAGGCAGCATACTCCTCAAATATTTCTATCCTATATTGGTACCTGTTCTCTCGTCGTCGATTTCTTCCCCGTTGGCGAGCAATTGGGCTCGTCTGAGGGTCCATTTCGATGGTACGTTCAAGAAGAAAGCCGTGGGTTCCACGGTTCCACCAAGAGAGATGATTTTGAAATTGGCCCGGAATACCAATAAGACGGGCATAGTTCGCTATTTTATAAAGTCAGTCTACGGCGAGCCATTACGACCATTCAACAATAATTTAGCTCGCGATATTCTTAGCTGAGACTATCAGCATATGGTTCCAATCGGATGTCATCATGGACGTCTTATGAAGCAGTACGACCTGCTTAGGTTGGTTTATTGGCTACTGGGCTTGAGCATCATGGGAAACCGGAATTCTTTGCGCATCTGTGAAGATGTGCTCCATAGCTCTTTCGGAATTTCCTTCGTTTTCCTTCTCACCCCATAGAGTGACCCCTGAGAGAAGAATATATTTGAGCATTGTTTTCTCTTATATGTACACGGCTTTGATGTAGCCCACTATGACATTACAAGACAATGAGCCATTGGACAACCTACGAAGTCGTCGATCTCTACAGTTGCTTCGTCAAAAGGTGGTAATCAAGCTCTTGGGGATCACGAATGATTATATTTGCCAATTGAAAGTCTCCTGCACGACTATAATTCCGGCATACAGATTCTATACTAAACGCACATGCGCGGTCTAATTGCAGAGCTAGCCGATGGACAGGACAAGTTCATCCTATGACACTGATTATCTTCTGGAGATCTACATCGGTTCAAATAACTACTATTCAGAGGTTTCAACATTAGGCTAGTTCATTGTGGCACCATAGCTAAACACGACCCATTCGACTAAAGAGATCTTGCAATCGGCCTTGACCTGGTTGAACGTCGAGGGGACGGTTTTATGAGCGACCACCTTTTTCGAAGTGAACGGGGGTTCCGACTGAGGAAATATTTTTGAAACTCCGGTATGGCCGATTCGAGAGATCCCAGTTCCTTCATGAGCCTCTTCAATAAAGTGTCCTCTTCCTGGCTATAAGATTTACCTGGAGATGAGGTGCGCAGATCCGTAGGTTTATGATAACTCTGGGCCAAAGCTCTGGTCTGGGCCCTTGTGGTGGGCCTTGTTGAGTTTTCGGCTTTCTCGTGGCTTTGGGTATCGGCTGCTAGTTGCGTCATATGGCCGACTTCACATGCCGATGTCAACTCACTGGTTGTCGAGCCAGGTGCTGGCTGGCTCGGCTGCGTTGATAATGTGCTATCGATGAGCGTACCGTTGGCTTCGAAGAAGGCGGTATCTTGGCAATTCATTATCCCCTGGGTAGGGTTCGCGAGGGGTTCTGGATGGGAAGAATTGGTCTCTGTTGGGTCACTGACGCAGTGGTTTTCTCCATACTTCTCAGAATCACTTGTAATGTCCTGTTCACTCTCTTGGGCTTGTTGGCATATGAAGGGAAGGGGGGAGTGTAAGATCTGTGGGTCGATAGGGACTGCACTAAGATCAGGGCCCACTGATGAATGACTTGAGCAGATACTCTCATCATCTATCAGCCCGGGAGGGTCGAGTGAGACAGATGGAGAAGAATAGCTATCCTGAGATATATCGGACACAACGATGCTTGAGCAATGGCTGGTTTCATGCCCACATAAGCTGCGGCGGCAATTTTCGATTTGTTTTTTCTTCTCGGCCACGGCTGGGTTTGTGGATCTGGGCTGTATCGAGGAAGGTTCCCAAAATTTGAACCTCAATTCTTTCTCACCCTGTGGTGACTTCGGGGCGATCCTTTGGCGTTTGCAATGTCTTTTCAGCTCCATATCCCGGTTTTTGCCTGTGGTGAATGTCTCATCTAGGGTAGAGGAGGATCGTTTCTTGCAGGCCTTCTCGGGACGCAAACAGATAGTTTTATGATAACGGTGCGCGTCGTGGAGATGTCGCCGGTAGGCAACTTCGTCAGAGGCGACGTGACGACACAACGGGTCAGCACACTGCGAAGGCCATTTTTTCTGTTCAATATGGCCCTCCAGATGGTCTCTCAAATCATTGCTTCTGTCGAAAGCACTCATCCTAGAACTAGCCGACTTCGTGGTATCCCAAAGGCATTCAATACAATATCCGGCGCGTATTCTCGTATTGCGGTATAGCATCACTTCATAGTGCTGGTTGGTCATCGAGGGGAGGTGACCTTCGCAGTGTTTCTCAAACTCGGCAGTTCTCCCATCATGGAAGGTGTAACACTCCCAGCAATACTTTACTTTTCGAAACGGGATCTGATATTTCTCAGCGTGTTCGCGCCGACGGCAAACATGGATATGACTGCTCCAACTGGACCTTTGGATTCTGCTAAATGTTAGTAAGAGAGCAGCTAGAAGATCAAGGGGTGGCTAACAATCGTAAGTCTTTTTTACAGTTTTCCACTGGACATCGGCCTTTCACGGGGTCTTCTCCCGGGAGATATACCACAGAGAAGTCGCGGAGACAGTGGGTGTGGAGATCCTCCACCACACTGGCTTTCTCATGAAAAGTAAGCGGTTTATTGCAAGACATAATTCCCGTCAAGCGACCTAATTCGGGCATGATCTTTCCCAGTGCCTGCTTTTCTGCAACCTCCTCAACATATTCTGTGCGTTCTCTACCCCCAGATGTAATTTTCCGGTCACGTCGTTCCCGCACCCATCGGTCGTGATAATCATGCAACGCCTTGGGATGGAGCTGTCGCTTAAGAGCACTTCGCTCCTTCTGTAATCTTCTTCTCTCGTCAGGTAGTGCCGCATTCTCAATTTTCCGGTCTATGGCAACCAAATCTGGGTGCTCATCAAGTTTCAATTGCTCTTCGAAAGGCAGCCGATGGGGAAGGCCATTTTCATGAAATTGCTCGTAGCCTTGCAAATAGTCAATGAGGCGATTGTCCACGGCATTTCCCCTCATTGCATTGACCACATCTACACCCGAGCAGCTGGCAAGATAGTTGTCACCATAAATCTGCTCTGACCTGTGCGTAAGAAGCTGCGCCACAAGAGCCGGTGTGTATTTGGCTGCGCAGGTCTTAGCAAGACTCCGATTGATGATATAGGATGGGGAAAATCACAGACCTGCAATTTTCTTTCCTAGAAAACGACGCATGGCATGAACCGTGGCAGTGATGGAGTAACCAGCCCACCTCAAGATCTTGCTGAGGTCGGCCTGATACTTCCACTGTGTTAATGGATCCTCACTGACACCTTCGCCTGTGACACTTCGGACAACGCATCTTTCTAATGCTTCATCTTCCCATCGAAGTACCATCTCGTTTTCTCCTTCCGGAATTCTTTGTTCAAACACATCTTTGGCGCTCTTGAAATGAAAGAGAGCGCCATCCGCAAGAGCCAGCGCAAGAAGATATATTGCTCCTGAGTACATGGGTTCATCACAGTCCCAGATAGCAGTACCAAACCTATCAAAGTCATTATTTGGTTAATGCAAGGGACCGGATAAGACAAGCTGCATACACTGTATTATCAGGGTCTTTATTACCCTTGACAAACCGTTGGTCCAGTCTCCATCCAATTAGCCAAGGATCATCCTGGGTACGAAATAATACAAGCTGGATATCCTGGGTTTGTTAGCATTCAAAATGCAAAGAGATGGAAATAGGGAAGGAGGGGCCCGCACTTTGTAACGAAGGCCGCGTTTGGTTTGATTTTCGGTTTGATCTTCGGTTTGATCTTCGGTTTGATCTTCGGTTTGGTCTTCGGTTTGATCTTCGGTTTGAGCTTCGATTTGAGCTTCGTTTTCATTTTTGGTTGAAGGTGTAAAGTGAGAAACTCTGGCAGCGGAACATAGAAACTGGAGAGTAATGAAGTGAAATTGGACACGATGTCTCCCTGGCATGAAACATGCGTCATCAGAGGTCCAGAAAACAGCAAAAGTGCGCTCAAAGCTTTCAAGTCCGAAGTCATTCAGTGGCTTCGTGGCTGTTGATAGGAATCCTTCTTCGACTAATTCATTTTCTATGAACTGCAATGGTCAGACAAATGTTAGGTTGATTTATGCAAGAGTGAACTTACCTCATAGAAGGCTGAACTATCGTTCTTTGGTATCTCATTCCCAGTCACGAGGTAAAAGCCAGCGACGAACTTTTGAGCCCAGTTCAAGGTCGAGTTTCTTGTAGGCCGCCCATTTCTAGCAAGCCTGCCCTTGGTAGAAACGGCATACCAGCGAATAAACTCTTTAAGCTCCTCTAGCGTAGGTGTCGGATGTCCCTCTCCAACATTGTGATCATCTGGCATATTCTTCTCATCCTGGAGAAACCTAAAACACCACAATGAAAATAGCTCGGCGCCGAAAAGGATGAAAAACTTACACCTGATATTTTCTGACATGATCCTTGTAAACAGCTCGTGATTTTCCTGATGCTCTTTTTCTCCTGCGTTCGGAATCTTTCTGTCGATAGTCGTCAGGATTGTATCCTTGTTGCTCACGGCGTTTACGGGCTTCTTCTCTTTTCTTTTGTTGCTGCGCGACCTTCCATTCCAAAGAGCGTTTGAAAGAGCGTTTAGCCATCGTGCACAGTGACAGGGATAAATATTATGTGAGGTAGTAGGTACGGTAGAAAGTACATGTAGGAGGGAGGGAAGAAGGAGGAGGGAGAGAAGGAGACCATCCCTGGGGGTAAGAGGCTGTATTTATCTTGACATCAGGAGCGAAATGCATTGTAGCTACCTTTAATGTCACTAGTGCATTTCTAATCTGCAGTCAGTGCTCAACACGTTCATCTGAGTGGGTATAGTGTGGGATGAGCAGGAAAATTCCATCAGCCCTTGCCCAGATGAGGGCCTCAGTAAAGTGTTGTGTAATCGGTAATGGATATAGTTCGAAATGTCTTGGCACACACACGGTTTAGAGGCCCTATGTTGGTCACGTGATTAATGATCTTGGTTGGGCAAGAGCTCCTCCGGTTTTGCTTCCTGAGGGCTCCGGGACGATCCGGGACTCGGTGGATCGGCCGGTGCGTGCGCCATGATCAGGGAGGGAGTGGCCGGAGCGGACCAGGAGCGGACCAGAAGTGCGCCGGGAGTGCGCCGGGATCGATCACGTGCGCCCCTCATAAAAGCGGCGGCACCTGAATCGGGCAATCAGGCGAAAAGCGCAGAAAAACACTTCATACATTCACTTATACAGAGGACATACCTCCTATACTTCGTATACCTACATCTCACTGGCTCGGCTCACCCGCAGGCCGCAGCGGACCCTTCCCGCGGCCCGTGGGGTGCAAGCTGGAAGGAGGCCGGGAATGAGACGCTTAAATGGTGGCAGTCCCCCACGTCGGTTCTACTCGAGAGTGAATGCGCTTTGCGGCTTGTGTTGAATTACCAAGATACGCAGAGTCGCTACCAGTCATCAGAAGATTCTCAGCAAGAGTAGAGGGGGGTATAATCTCACTAGTATGAAAAACCAACACCCCACATCAATTCCCGCCGGAATGTATTGACAGTTAACCCACCTGGCAGTCAAGAAGCCAAGTGCCTTTCGTTCTGGCCTGAAAACCGCCCGGAATCCGTCCATTTCACCATGCGTCTCCCATATGTGCCCGATGCCCCACCAACCAACACTCCCGAAGAGGCCGATATCCTGGCTCGAGTGCAAGCCCGACGTGGCCCGGGGGGCCTCATCCCACTGGACCGCGCTCTTCTGCACTCCTTCCCCGTCGCGGATGGTTGGAACTCGTTTATCGGGGCCATTCGCACTCGAACGAGCCTCTCTCAGGTCACTCGCGAACTGATCATATGCCGCGTGGCCGTCCTCAACGGGGCATGGTTTGAATGGGAGCACCATGCGCCGTTGCTGCGGGACGGCGGGTACAGTGAGGATGCGATCAGTGTCGTTCGCGATACGCAGGCGGACTTGTCTCTGCTTGTTCGGGACAATGTCATCAGCGCGGCCGAGAGCGCTGTCATTAAGTATACAGATGCCATGACGACGACCGTCGCAGTGCCCGACGATGTGTTTCAAGAACTGAAGGGGCTCTTTAACGATCAAGAGGTTGTGGAAATCACCGCCACCGCGGCGGCGTATAATTGTGTTAGTCGATTCCTGGTGGCTTTAGATGTGGGAGAGAAGAACCAGTAAACTGTATATATAACTTGTGTTGTGGCTTCTGTTGAGATGTATGAACTACTGGGCAACGGCCTATGATGGAGAATATCGAGACCCACTAGAAGTATAGACAGCGGATACCACTTCCAATGGTAAAGGATTGGGTGAAGTCTCTACGTACCGTCGACGGAAAGTACCTGGCAAGTCCTTGGTGACAGAGGATTAATTGAAAACCAAGGGGTTTCCGATTCTGAGCATCCAAGAACCTACCAGGTAAGTGGTGTGGTGTTAGTAATGATAGTGGATTTATAGGATCTAACCTCTCGTGAATGTTGACACTCAAACCACCTGATTAGTAGGCATCTACCTAGTAGATCGAACCACCTCCTTCTCCCCCGTTTGCTCCCTTTGTTCTCCTTTGTAAGACACACTCCCGCACCCCTTTGACCTCTTATTGTACCTTAGTCTGTCTGTCTGAGACAGGCGTAATTCTGGAATGAAAGAGTAACCGCGGATACAAAACATGACTTAGAACCAAGTATACAGCGGGAGGTGCGGACACGGAGACGAGTTTAGCCTTCTCGACCTACTTTCTACGAGTCGAATGATGGCGAACAGGCGATGATGTCAAGGGCCGCAGGCCGTAAGGTAGGTATTGAGGTGACGGTTAAATTACTGATTGTATATTCGCGCCAATAACAGGGTGTGAAGTTCTGGCCAGATTACTAGACAGAGAAACCTGGAACAATCATGGCTGGGCATCCGATAGAGTGCTAAAATCTCAGAGAAAAACTTAGAAGAAAAGGAAGGAGCGAGAAAAGGGGATGCAATTTCATCGTTCGATACGTACGTCAATAAAGCGATACGGCATACCGTCGGGAAACGGACAGATCCGGAGTTTCAACACTTCCACAGACATACAAATTAAAATACAAAGTTACACTTGACCATACCATACGGTACCCGCAGGACGGACCACCTCAGCAGCGACACCTCAGGCCAACTCGGATTACCTTTAATGTTGTGTAGGTCGAGGTAGACTTGGACTTGGCTATGCTCAGGCAATTTTTCCCTCTGCAGAATAATTCCATTCTCCAGCTCCTCTCTACTTTACTCGTTCCCTCGACTGCTCTTATTCTCTGTCAAGGCTTTCCCTCTTCATCTGTTTTCAGAGTTCAGTCCTTCAGCCCCTTCTTCATCCTTTCACTCCACCTCCCCACGTTCCCGTCGACTTAGCTTCATACTTGCTCCGTTCTTCCCATACTACACGACTACTTCCACTTCTACAACTCCTACTTCCCTACCAACCCCCGTCTGCAACGCCAGTCCTCTCTCTCTGCTCAACATCCCTCCTGGATTTTTCCTCTCATCTATTCAGACTGGCTCTTCTCAATTGGAGCCTTTAGCCTTCTTTTCTGCCCTCCGTTTGATCTTCTCTCCCGGGTTGACACTGGAGAGCGTGGCTAAAACGCATAGTAGCATTTTTTCCCTCTTCCTTTCTGTTGCTTACCCGCTCGATTTTCTTGTTACTTCTATTCTACCTCTGCCAACTACAACAACACCACGCCATCTTGCTAATTAAGCATCGCAATCTCCCTTTCCTCGTCGATTTTCTTTCTTCCCGTCTCAATCTTCTCTCCGTGCCTTTCTTCCTACCATCGGAGACGTGGTGGACAAGCATACCGAGCTTTTTTCCCTGCTGACCCGCACCCGCACCCATTTACTTGCTCTCACGTTACCAAGTTGCTTCTGGAAGGGAAATCCGTGTCAAAGAAACGGCGGATCTTTGATCGCCAATTTCCTTACTTCAATTTCCCAGTTCTCCACACCGCGAATCTCGCTGTGATCCTTTTCAGTCCGTGGTGGAAGGCCGATAGAACCAGTGCTTCAGTCATTCTTCGGCCCACCCGCTCGGCTGTCCTACTTTTCCCTTTCGAGAGAGCATTTCTACTCTTCCTTTCTCCCTCCCTGGCAGCCGTTCGCGACCATCTTTATTGTAGACAAAACAACGCTTCACCTCTGCCTCGTCAACCATCCCCCTACGATACAGGGTCTGAAATCCCTCTTTGGCTCCTTCCAGTCGACTTTCCTCGTCACCGCCAACGGACTGGCTCTGTTTATCTTTTCCCGCAAGGTACGTTTCCAATCGTGTGCGCCGTTCTACATCTACTCTCTCTCTCTCTCTCTCTTGCCCGGTTGTTCTTTTCTTTTCTGTTCTTTCTTTTTTCCCTCTTTTCTCTAGCACGACCCCGAAAATTCTACATGCCTCCCATTCATATTCCTTTCCTTCTTTCTACCCGTCGTTTTTCTTTCCCCTGTTTTTCTCAACTCTCGCTTCCTTTCACCCGCGATCTCTTTCTCCATTCCCGTCCGTCGTGCATTTGCTTTGGACTATTACGCTGCATTACTACTGGTTTCTTGGCGCCGCAAGCGAACTTTTCAACCCAAGTTTACTCCATTAACGCTGTACAGGCATCGAGGTCCCGTTCTTGGGCGCCGTAGAGATCGGCTCTCTCTTTTTTTTTTTTTTTTTTTTTTTAATTTTTTATCTCTATTCCCTTTCGTCGCCAGCGTGCGAATCTTTTCCATCTTTCTTATCAATCTTGTCTATCGTATCTGTCATCGTCTGTTTCCTCTCTACCAAGTCTATTTGGCCATGGCTCCTGTCGCTCAAGGCGACATCGAAATGGACAGTCATACTTCGGACATGGCCAGCCAGGACTCCCCGCTGCGCCGACAATTCTCCGAACCTCTTCATGGCCTTTCGGCCTCCACACAGGCATCGCCATCCCCTTCTCCTGTACCGCAGAAGTCGACATGTGATTGGTGCGGAGAGGACTTTGAGTCGTCTCATAAAGATGCCCTCAAACAACATATTGCCACCGTGCATCCGCAAATCGCTAAGCGGTCGTATAACGAGGCTGTCAATGGAACTCATTCCTATGATACTGATGAGCAGCTCGACGCCGACGACGATGATGATGATGATGATGAAGAAGAAGAAGACGAAGAAGACGAAGAAGAAGAAGAGAACGCTGCTCTCGATGATCAAATGGGGGATGTAGAGGAAGCGGAAGCTGAAGATGAGGAAGAGGACACGATAGAGGCCACTGAGAATGGCATCGCGGAAAGTGGCGAAGCCACCGCGACGTACGAAAACGAAAATGACCAGAATGACATCGACGAAGAGGAGGCCGGTGTCGACGGTGACGCTGAAGGCCCCGAAGGAGAGTCCGACCTTGCCTTATCAAACCAGCTGCACGAATTCTCCCGTGAACAAGATTCCGTCACTTTAGAAAAGCGCCTGCACAATCTTTGGAATATTCATGATATCCGCCGATTCTCTACGGACTACGATGAGACGTATGCCGGACTGGAGAAAAATTGGGCGCATGTCTTTGATGATGCTAAGCGCGCCAAACAACGCGACCCGTCCGATTCTTTCACGAGACCGGAACCATATAGGAAGCCCAAGGTGGCTAAAGGGGAATTCTTGGAAATAACCCCTCTTGAGGATCTCCTGGCTCAGCTTCGTGACGCCGAGAAACGCTCGCAGGATGAGCTTTACGCCATCACCGAAAACGTGGCCCATGTATTGAAAGCATGGCAGGACGAGTATCTGGCTATTGAAAAGCTTCACAGGGTTGCAACTCGTCACAATGTTAAGCAACCCAGCGGGCCGCGAAAACTCGACCGGCGGGAAGTTTTCGAAGACAAGAAGGAGGCGATGTTGTATGGGTACAAACACGACCCCAAGGAAGATAAGGTTGGCAACCAGAACCCGTTCGTTCAGGGCGGGTTCAAGCCAACGCCCGCACAGGCGAGAAAGATCATCGCCAAATCGAGTTTGCATTCTAGCGAGCCGAATCCTGACGGCTGGCCGACTATCTCCAAGTTCGGCGTGGAGCATGTCCCCAAATTTCAAAATCCTCCGCGCGAGGATTTCGTGGGAAAGGCAACTCGCAAGCGCAAGGCTGCCGAGCTGGAAGCCGCCAAAGCCAATGAGACCGACGATGCACTCACCGAGTCTCCTGCTCTTGCGGACCCCGACGCAGAAAATGCAGGCAGGCGACGCACTCGCACCCGCCGTTCGGCCGCAGAGGCCGAGTTCCAATCTCCGGCCCCAACGCGTGGAACTACTCGAGGCCGTGGAAGAGGCCGCGGACGGGGGGCAGCCCGCGCGGGCTCGCGTGCGGGATCTGAGGCTCCTCAGTTTGAAGCGGCCGCGGGCCCAGCTCGTGCGTCGGCTCGAGTACCTGGTCGTGAAGGGGCGGCTCCAACGTCAGGGTTGTTGCAGGCACGCACCGTAACGTCCCAGCTCGCGCCGCTTGAACCGGCACCCAGCGGCGCGCAAGTGCGCGCCTCGCCCGGCGCCATCATCATCGCCGCGGAAGGACATCCGGACAGTGCCTTGGACCCGGCGGAACAGGCTCGACGCGACAAGATCGCCAACTCCAAGAATCCGAAGCGCACGGAAGCTATGCTGAACCACTGGGCTCGATTCAATCGAGAAGGGCGGACGCGCAATCCCAAACGGTCGAAAGCCCAGATTGAGGCTGACCGGGCCGCCGAAGCGGCGAGAAAGGCAACCGAGCCCCCAAAGATTGTGGGCAAGAAGAAGAGGTTGAGTAGCCCGACGTTTGGCGATACTCCGAATACCGACCTTGGTCTCGCTGCGGCACCCACGTTACCAGCACCCGCCTCGCTGGCGCCCGGACCCCCAGGGCCACACCCTCAACTGGCACCCATGCCGGCCCCTCGCGGCTCAATGGCCCCGTATGCTCCTATCGACCCCCGAGCTGTGGCGCCCTTCCCTCCCGGCCCCCCGGGCCCTCTTCAGCCCCCGCCTCCGCAGCCGTATCACACGCCTTATCCGGATTTCTACAACTTTTACGGAGCTCCCGGCGCTGGTATGCCTCATGCAGGGCGTGCTCGGCCCAATTGAAGCCTGCATCTAACCTAGGATATCGGTTGGTTCATACCTCGTGGAGGTTCTTTTCTGTCGATATGTATTAACCTGTTCGTTTAATTATCTGTGTTTTCAAAATTATTAGCGTGTTACATGCTAGCGATCGGCGCAGGGTTCTGTTTTCATGTTCTTGTTTTTGTTTTGAAAACTGTACAATTTTGGAGGCTCTATGGCTTCCTGGCCATTTCCTTTCTAAGTTTTTTTCACTTTCATTGTCTCTGACCAACATTGGTGAATCGAGGTACTTGTACATTTAGGAAGGAATAATGTCTTGGGGGTTGGGTGCCGATCGTTCTGTATTCTGGTGGATAACTGAACTTGGGTTTAGAAGCGTTTGGGATGCCCTTTGATTTTGGGCCTGGCTTGGATGGGTCTTGCATCTACTAACTTGCTAAATAAACCTGCCAAAAATTAATTGATTTGAATCTTGCTTCTTCATTCAGTCATTGTAGCTCTATACTTGGTGGCGGTGAATGGCCTCCCATGTCACGTGAAGATTAGCAAATTCACGTGACGTTGCAGCCTCACTTCCGGGCCAATTTCATCATCTGCCGATGATTCGGGCGACGCGCTCGGCACACCGGACACCATCACCACCAACCGACCTATCCTCTCTCTCGGTCATACTCAGACTGTTCAATACCCTTAACTTTCATCGCCAAACACCGTCACAATGGGCAAGAAGAGACGTGGACCCACCTTGGACGAGGTTCTAGCTCGCCCGTGGTGCTACTACTGCGAGCGCGATTTCGACGACCTTAAAATTCTCATATCCCATCAAAAAGCCAAGCATTTCAAATGTGACAGATGTGGACGGAGGCTGAATACGGCAGGAGGTGAGTTCCCATCAGCTGACATTTCCTTTTTTTGTGTTTCGCTTTTCGCCTTTCGCTCACGTCCGTCACCACAGGATTGTCGGTGCATATGAGCCAAGTACATAAGGAACAGCTGTCGGCCGTTGACAATGCGCTTCCTAATCGATCTAGTCTTGATGTCGAGATCTTCGGTATGGAGGGTGTCCCGGACGACATCATCCAGACTCACAACCAACGGGTGATGACCCAGTTCCAGCAGGCGGAGGCGGAGCGGCAGGCCGTGACGGGAAACCCTCCTCCAGGAACCACCGGTGCTGGCGGCCAGCCCGCGAAGAGGCCGAAACTCGAGAACGTGTCAGATCTGAAGAAGCGACTGGCCGAACACAAAGCCAAAAAGGCGGAGACTCGCACTGGAGGAAGCAGCGGCGAGGCGACCCCCGTGGGCGCGGGACAGACACAGAATATCGGTGGCTTTGTAAGTTCATGAATATTGGGCATGCGGCTCGATGGAGAATAAGCCATGGTGACTAACACATATGTTTTTCTATAGGGTCAGCCAGCTGCAAACGCGGCAGCCGCTCCAAGCCAGCAATACTCATACCCCCAGCCATACGGAGGTGCTGGTTCTCCCTATCAACAAACGGCAAGTCCAGTTTACCAAACATTCTCACCAGGCGGGCAACCGCAGGTTCCTCCTAGTACGCAAACACAATATACTCCTACAGGGTACTCGCCACAGTCGTTCCAGGCCACGCCGGGACAGCCTGCGTATGGAAACACCCCGTCGCCTTTCCCGTCGCAACAGCACCCGCTTCCTCAGACCAACACGCCCCCACAGAATGCCGCCTTCGTGCAACGGCCCCCCAGCCTGCCGGCGGCCCCGAGCCTTCCCCAGCGACCCGTCGTTGGGGCGCCCCCGGTCAATGCCTACCAGATGCAGCAGATGCACATGGGCCATGCGCCACCCACGCCTGGAGGTACGCCGCATGGTGTTTCCAATGGTGACAGACCCGCAGGAACCGGAGCAACGCCGATCTCATCCTCCATCGATGACCTTATCTCGGGCGCGGCCAAAGAAGCGGATCAAGCTGTGGCCAACAACGCAGCACCCGCCAAGGAGGCGACCGAAGAGAAAACCAGCAAGAAGGACAAGTCCAAACAGGCCAAATTGGTATATTCCGACAATGAAACCAGTCCGGAGGAGAAGATGGCCAAGTTGTCAAGGTACGCATTCGTTCCTGACCAACGAGGGGAAACGGCACTTGGGGAGCTTCCTTCTTCTACAGTAGTGGGACCCATCCGAGATTCGGAAACGGTTGTCGACCCTACGGACTAGATGTCGAACACTTTATGAGAAATGGTGGGTGAAGAAGGGGAGGGAATGCAGTCGGTGCTTTTTTCTTTTGCTTCTTCAATCAACATGGTGGAAGAATTACTTATTGGTGCGACGAGACCCGCGCGGTCAGAAAAAATTCGGAAGATGGAAGATCTACAAACTCCAGCTAAGTTTGATTGCATATCAAATTCTCGCAAAACGTTTTGATAATCCCTCTTCTATCTTACTCCCTGGTCATGTGTTGCCGCTTCCTGCCCTGATTTTCATGTCAGTAGTTGGCGAAGTGCAAGACAAACCCAAACCCAAACCAAAAGCCCACGACATGATTGCACCACACTACATGCTTCGGTTTGGAAGAAAGAAGATAAAAAAGGGGCCCACTCAGCATCACCGAGAACAAGACTGCAGAAAGAAAGCATTACACTGCGAGGAGAGTTGGTGAGTTTGGTCATCACCTTATTGAAGGAAACTGATCTTCGAGGAAATCGCGATCTCGTCCTGACGCCGAGAGGGGCTGGTTTAAATCTTTTCATGTTTCTTCATTTTGACTCTTGTCTACTGTAAGTGCTAGTCAAGGTAGGCCAGACAACCCATGATCTAGGGGTATTTATTAGTACGAATGGGCAGATATGGTAGATATGATTCTACAGGGACTGCATTGCATCTTCAATCTCAATTCACATCGCCCCTGGCCAAAAAGTAAAAGTAAAGACCCTCAATATGATATAATACAACAGACAGACAAACTACCCATCCTGTAGGCACTGTTCTTCCTCCCCTCCCCCTCTATCCCCCAAAATCTAACCAACCAACCAATGGAACAAAATAAATCAAGCCCTCTTCGCACCCCCCTTCACCGCAGCCCCAAACACCAAAAGTCCATACGCAGCCACCAAACTCAACGCCACGGGCACCGCCTTCCGCGTCTTGATCGCGCGCGGCACCGAGCTCCCGCCTAGCACGATCGACGCCAACAGACCGAGCTCTTCGCCGTAGGCCTGGCCGCTGCGTAGTCGCGCGAAGGAATACAGGTATAGGGCGCCGACGGAGATGCCGGCCGCGATGGAGGGGATGGAGCCAGTGCGCGCGAAGCCGATTATTCCGCCGAGGGAGGTGAGGAGGGAGAGGATTAGGGCAGAGTTGGTGGGGAGGGTGGTCTAGAGGGATTTGGTGTTAGTGGTGTTGTCTAGGTAGGTAACTTATATTGATGAGGGGAGGGGGAGGGGTTTACCATTTTGATTGTTTTTGTTTTCGTGGGGGGAATTGGTAGTTATGGATTGTGGATTGGACCGGTTGGTAGAGGAGGATAGGTGAGAACTGGGGAAAGTGATGATATGGTCTGATGCCAAAGTAGAAAGGTGGACTGAAGCTAAGCCAAGCTAAACTGAGCTGAGCTGATTAGATTAGAAATCCGCCGCTCGTCATCGTTTCTGTCAGATGATGTCAGGTGATTGCGGGTGTTTACTGGCGGGAGTATAGGAGTACGTTCCATCTACTTTCATACTTCTTTCCTTCCATCTAATTGTTCTTGTATTCATCATCATTCATTGTAGTCCTCTAGTTCATCTCTACCAGATATAGACCTCAACATATTATCTGTCATCAATCAACATGAACACATACAGACGCCAATCACATGCAGTCTCATCATCACCATGACCATCATTATACTGAACAAAACCAAAACCGAAAACAAAAACAATTTAAACTTTTCACATCGCTGCAATATCCTGAGAATATCCCCGCCAGCAAATCACTGTCGTCGACCAGTCTCAGTCTGAGGTTCTGTCTCAGTCTCCGTCGCGCCATATCCACCTCCACCGAGCGGCGCGTCCGGCTCCGATTCGTCGTCGTCCGCCGAATTCTGGAATCCATCCGACTCGACGACCCAGAACACTGGAACCGCGCTGAGAGTTCCAAACACGCCCAGTATCCACCAGGGGATGATAATCGTTCCGCGCTTCACGCCGAAGGAGAACGCCGCGCCGACGACGGCGGGTCCCACGGCGCGACCGATAGCGCTGACGCTGGTGCCGACGCCGTTCAGAGTGCCCAGGACGCTGAGGCTGGAGGCCGAGTTGGTGAGCAGGATGGTGGTGCAGGGGAACCCGAAGATCGAGGCCGAGAGCTTGCCAAGCATGAGGAGGAAGACAGTGACGTGACGGAGCGATTCAGGTACGAGGGCCGTGAACGGGGTTAAGAAGTATAGGACGGGGAAGATTAGGGCAACCACTTTCAGGCAGTTGAGGACGCCGTATCGCTTGGCCGCGGTGGGGAACACGATGAATTGCACCAGCATGCCGATGATGCCGATGAGGGTATAGTAGATTCCGATCGTTTGAGAGTCTGATGCATTTAGTTAGTAGGTGGATCGGGGGTTATGGATGAGGGAAGAGGATGACATACCCACGCCGAACCCGCCTAAGAATTTAAAAGGCAACCGCACGTCGGGGTTATCATGCAGACGCTGCACCGGGGTATGTAAGAACACGGGGAGGACGGAGTCGAAGGCCATCGTGTGCATCGACATCAAGGCATATGCCAGCAGGACCAGCCGTGACTGCGGCGCAAAGATTTGCTTCCAGCTGGGTCGCTTGCCACGACTTTTCTGTCCCGCCTGTCGCGATCTCCTGTCGCCTAGCAATGCGGTCGACTCGTCATCTTCAACAATCTGGTAACGGCGCTTCTCGGGTCGCGAGATGCACGAGCGCGTCAACATCTCTCCTAGCACGAGCCCGCAGTCGCGACGGTCCTTTCTGGATGCCAATGTTTCCTGTCTACTGTCAGAGGTGTTCATCTTTGTGCACATCCTCGAGAACACTTACATGGAGAAATAGAAAGCCAATGACAATGCCCACGATGAACAGCGCCGCAGCCGCCAAGTTGGGCAATACGAAAGGATACTTCTTTAAGAAGTCCGAGTCCCCAAAGAGCTCGGGATGCTTTTCTGCTGGCCGCGCCAGCGCACCTCCAAATGCCGGACCAAAGATACTGCCAATGGTCCACACCAGAGGCATGATACTGAAGGCTCGCGGCTGGAGCTCCTTCTCGGGCACCATCTCGGCTACCATGGTACGGATGATCCCCACGTTTCCGTTCATCAGGCCCAGGAACGCGCGCGACACCACCAGCATCGCTAGCGTCTGTGACATTCCGAACATCACCGAAAAGATCATGGTGCAGGTCAACCCCAGCAGGATGATATACTTCCGACCGGCATAGTCCGATGCAGTACCCCAGGACACCGCCATCACGGCCTGACAGATCGCCGTCACGGCCGAGGTGATACCGACCCACTTGGCGACCTCATTCTTAGGGACGCCGACATACTCGATCATCTCGGGCTAGATAGACATGGCGTCAGCATAGTGATACCCGTGACACATCCCCGATAGGCTCGACCAAAAGTGGCCAAACCACACCAAACAGAAAGAGAGGGAAAAAAAAAAGAATTCATACAAGATAAGGCAAAACGGACGTCAAGACGACTGAAAACAGCGATCAACAAACCGAACCACCACTCCTTGAGCTCGACGATCGCGTCATCGGCGGTGGATCTCGCAAATTCAGAATTGAATCTGCTTGCTCGGAGTCCAGGTCATGGCGACTTACCAGGCTCAGCAAAACGACATATTGCTGATCGCGAGCTGGTTAGCTTTGAACACCATCACTGCTCCTGGCAGTTGAAGCTTACAGAGAATCAGTAGCTGCCGGACCGGCAGCCTCGGCGTTTTCTCCAGCATCGGATTCGGCGGTTAACTCGGTAGGGATTCAAAAAATCTTATACTCGGGTCTAACAAGCTGTACCAAACAAAACAAGGGGCTGATAGGTCGCAAGGGGGAGAAATCACGAAAAAAATCAAATGCTTGATAGACCAAAACCAACACCAAAACAAAGGTAGGCAGCTAAAGAAGGAGGAATGAAAAAAAGAGAAGAAAAAGAATAGAGGATAAGAAAGAAAGGAATGGGCGAGTGACGCCGTGCATGGAGCTAACGAGGCCCGGCGAATCCACTAAGCGGGGAAACCGAGAGGCCTGCTTAGTGCTTTTTGTCCCCATGATCGTCCCTTGAAGGTCACTGCAACTTGACCCCGTTGCCTGGTTGGGACTGTGAGTCAAGGCTTAATGCGCGCGAGTATCCTCCCTCGGTTCTTACTGGTCCCTCGGCATGGTTGATCCTATCAGATTGGAAAAGGAAAGAAAGTAAAAGCATCGTCATATTCATCAGCTGCTAAGCTAAATCCGCCTATTTTGTGCAATCTATATACCTCCATTTACCGGCCTGCTGCAGGGGGTGTTTCTCCTACGCTGGTCTTATTCGAAATTGTTCCTCTTGTATATTTGCTAGTGTAGCAGCTTGGTAGCAGTCTCCAAGCGCTCAACAATGATCGCGCGCCATTTCTGATTAGTAGTTAGCATCTTGACTTAGGAAGAACCACGATATCTCTACAAAGGACGAAAACTTACCTGTGCATTGGACACATCGCCCGCGTCAAAGCTCTCCACCAACCCTGGGTACGTCGCTCCCGCGTAGCCGGTCCAGACGCCGGGCGCGAACACGACGTGTTTGAACCAGCTGCGCCCGTCCAGGCCGGGGGCGTACAGGAACGCTCGCTCGAGGAACTTGTACTTATCGTTGACCAACCGGATCTGGAAATAGAGCTTCACCTTCTTCCACCAATGGTACCACGGGACGTCCTCGCCCAATTGCGAGGCTAGGTCCGCCGCGTACGCGTCGAACCGTACGGCCACTTCCTGGAACTCGGCGATGGCCTTGTCCAAGGGGCCAAAGTTGAAGGAGGCGCCGTCAGGCAGCTGCTTAGCGTCCGGCCGAATCTTGTCCAGGTACGCGGCGAGACCGAGGCCGTAGTCCGTGGCATTCAGCGACAGCACGGGAGTCTCGACCAAGTTGGCTGTGATCAAGGCCAGGACCTTGGCGCAGGCCTCGTGGTAGAGCCAATGCGGGTCGCCAAATCTGTCCATCCAGTCGAAGCTATCGTAATTGGAATGGTAATGATACACGGCGTCTTGGCCCCGATTAGTGAAGCCCAGATCTAGACTGGCGATTCCGGCAAAGTCCTGGAAAGCGGTGAAATCGCTCCCACTTCCCATGGTCCCAATATATTTGTTCGCGACGGCTTCCCAGACATCGCGGACCGTCTGTCCAGCAACGGTCTGGTTGGGGGACTGCACCAGGCCCGTGGCCTCGTAGATGGCGCTGTTCAAGAGCGGACTCGCCGAAGTTTTGAAGTTGGGGCCAGATGCGGCGCCATCAAGGTTGAGGTACGCGATGTTGGCCTTGGAGAGCCACGGGAGCTGTTCCTCCACCCACTCGGTAGAACCCAGGAGACCGTACTCCTCGCCATCCCAGCTGGCAAACACAATCGTACGAAGCGGCTTCCATCCGGCCTTGAGCGCCTCTCCGAAGCTGCGGATCACCTCGTTCAGGGCAGCGGACCCGCTGTTGGGGTCGGCTGCTCCACCGGCAATCCAGGCATCTCGGTGGTTACCCACAACGACAGCCTCATCCGGGATGGAACCCTTGATGACGCCAATCACGTTCCACAGCGGCGTAGTCGTGTACTCTTGCTCGTTGTAGAGGTTGATGACTATATCATCAGGTGTAGGACCGATGTTATACTTGACGCCCTTGTAGCCGAGTTTCCCACCTTGCCAATACTCATTGAAGTCCTCGGCCTTAGGCCCATGGCCATTGAGGGCCTTCAAGAAGGGAAGAATCTCCTTGTACGATACAGGGATGGAGGGGATGGAGGGGATCGAATGGCTGGGGTCTTTGCGTTCACTGCCCGGCTTCGATGGGTAACCAGGCGTGGTAGGATCACCTGGAGCGATACCTAGAATGCAAAGATTGCCATTCAATTAGCTTCATGCAATTCTCACTCTACCAGAACGTGATTAGAAATCAACTCACTCAGGAACTGGACACTTCCCCGCTGTACGGCACTCGGGTTCCGAGCAGGACCCTCCGGGTACGGCTTGTAGCCATTTTCCTCGGTGATGTCGCCATCCGACTGTGGATCATCGTACAGCACCACGCCGACCATGCCATGCTCCTGCGCTGCCTTCACCTTCAACCCACGGAAGATGCCACCGTACTTGGCGATCGCGATCTTGCCCGCCAGACTGACATTCGCATCAACCAGGTCCTGGAAATCCTTCACGGTTCCAAAGTTGACGTAGATAAACGGCGCCGTCACATTGCCGCTGGCCGAGTAGCCGTGGAACGTAGGCACGCGATCCGGCAGCCCGCTGGTGTGATCCTCCTCGAGCACGTCCTCCTCCAGGGTGGCCTCATACTGGACCTCGGCTTTCTCGCCGTCGGCCTTCTGCTTGAGCAACCGCAGGGCATGATCCACGGGGTAATTCAGGTAGATGTCGTAGGCCACGATGCTGGTGTCCGCGACGCCGAACTCCTGCCAGCGTTCCTGCGTCCAGAGCGCCTGGCTGAGGTTCTTGCCAGCGAGATGCGGCCCCGCAGTATAGTAGCTGCTCCATTCGCGGGCCTTCGCGGCCGACGGAGTCTCCTGGAGGATGGCCTGGAGTTCCTTGTAGCCGAGGCCGTTGCTCCGAGGCCAGGCGGCGTGCGGGAAGGGACGGGCCCAGGGGAGGTAGGACCAGATGGAGCCGTGTTCGCGGGGCAAGATGGCCGTGGGGATGAGGAAGAGGGTGAGCGAGCAGAGGAGGAGGAGACCCAATGCGAAGCTGCAGATGCGTCGGAGGGTGTGATGAGGATAGCGCGGACGTCGGGGAACGACGGTCACTGATGTGAGGAGGGGAGTGGCCTCGGAGGGAGACATGGTTTTCTTCTCCCTCATTTCCGGAGCCAACATGGTTTGATGATCAATGGATGAAGGAGATGGATGGATAAGGGAAGAGACAAGGGGACATTGTCTGGACCCGGGCGGGATACTTATGCGAGCGGAGGAAGAGCGAGACGGTGCGGAGATGATGTGTTGCGCCTTATCTTATCCGCCCCACATGTGACATCGCGTGACTTGGCGTGACTCCATAGTCCAGACTACTAGATAATGAAGGAATTATTTCTCAAGGGACATGGTGACAAAGAGTAGTCAGGATACTCAGGACATTGACATTTATATTTCCTCATCAAGAATTAGCAAACACAAAGGTATCTTGGCCGAACTTCACTTATATACACTGGTTGAAACAGACAGCTCACAATGGGAAAACAAAAGCAGCCGAAAATGTGCCCTGTAGCAAAAAGCAAACAAACACCGCTCATTATACGATAGATTGTTAGTACAACTGTTCCGCCGTGACCAGCGCATTCTCATCTCCTTCCTCTTCAGGGACCGAGACCTTGTCGTTTAGCGTAAAATTGAATTTCTCGCCGATCTCAATACTCTCACGCAGGATCTGTCGCGCGGACTCATCGTTGACGTTCATGTCTTCTTTGACGAGCTGGACAGCCAATTCGGGGACAAGCACGGCTTGAGTGTAGCCAACAACACCGGCAGTTTTGACTATATGGTCACTCGTTGCTAGGCGACGAAGTTTGTGAGCGAATCGCGAGGTGAGCGCGTGTAACCTAGAAAGGAATCAATTAGTGTCATGCAAGAGGAGTGAAATGAATGGTTAAGGCCGACATCGTACATTTTATCGGCACCTCGGGTGCCATAATAGCCGCAAGATATCGTCTCCAGACCATCTCCAGCGAGCGTCAACCGGAAATTCTGCGCCTTGCCAGACTTCATGGTGGTGTCTAAGATGTTCCTAAAGTAGGAAGGACTCTCAGAGGTCAAGAGAGTGTCAATGTAGTCAAAATGACCATTGATGCGGTCGTCAAATTTATTCCAGTCGATGCTGGGATACCCCTTCTCTTGCCACTCTGTTTGGGCAGACTGCTGCTTGTGCGACTCGCAGAAACGCTTCTGATCACGGATCCGTTGTCTTGGTTGGTTTTGAAACCGCATCAGAAGCTCTGGGTCCACGGCCTGCTTGCACATCGGGCAGAAGGATCCTTCTTTAGGTTCGATATTTTCCAACTCATCCTTTACGGCGAGCATTTCATCGTCCAGGTCGAACTGTTGCATGAAGGTCGACGAAGCAGAACTAAGGGGCGTGCTGAGAGGAGAGTCATCATCGTCAAAGTCCAAAGTTGGTGGTTCTCGAGCAGATGAAGTAGCGAAGGAGGAGCTGGATATCCCATCCGCAGGGAACGGAGGCACCTTGAACCCGGGTTGGGAGCGAGTCTTGGAACTGGAACTAGGACCTTCGATGTCGGCGCCGATCGGGACTTTGAATTCAGGTTTGGGGGTTTCCTTTTTCTTGGCCGGTGTGGTCCCAGCCTTCTTGCCTGCCTTAGGTTTATCCTTGCGAGCACTCGAAGGAGGAGTTTCCGACTTCGCAGAAGCCTTGTTCGAACTCGGCGCTGTGCTGTGTACGTCCGATGTGCGCTTCGATGGGTAATGGGCTGATCTACGTCTTTTGTATGATTGCGACGCACTCCATTCCAGGAACATGCCTTCACCCTCTTCATCTAGTGGAGCTGGACCCGTCGCGGCCCTTTTGCGATTTTTCTGCGGCGATTTCCCGGAGCGAGGGGACCCTATCTCCTTTTCGCTCTTAGGCGAGCTCTTTGCCATCTTGACCTCGAGCTTCTCCTCCGACGCACGGGGCCGGGTTTCGTCTTCCGACTCGGAGTCCCCATCGAGCTTGGCATCCTCGTCGCTGGAGCTGACGGGCTCATCGTCCGTGGCTGGCTCCGGTTTGGGAGGTTTTTCGTCCTTCTCAGCCTTTATAGTATTTCTCTCAGCATCCCTGTCTGGCTTTCTAAAGCTTGACAAAAGATGTGTCGTCGGTCCATTGCTCTTTGTCAAGCGGTTCGACGCATAGCTCGCATCGCGTTTCGGTCGGGTTTGGACCATCTTGTAGAGGGGATGGATTGATCGTGGAGACTCGGACACTCAAAGAAATCGGCTCGAGACGACGGCAAGGGTCACGGAGGATAGATAAAAGTTAGATTTCAATAGAGGCTGAATGATTTTCTTTGACGAATGATCACGTCAAGCCGGGTTGCGGCAAGCAGCTGCGGAGTCCGTCAACAAACCCCCGCCGGTGATTGCAGATGTTTCATCTGTCGGAAAGATACTGTAGTAGAGACTGGATAATTTATAGATAGCCATCCATTGGCGACCGGTGTAGGATGCAGGTAGGGCCGCACATAGAGGGCTGAAAGATGGAGCAGAGAGGAGAGAGAGAGGGGACGCGTGAGGTGACACGCTATCGAGGCGTTTCTCCGCAGCTGCTAATCAAAAGTCTCCGCTCGCACGGGATCGCCTTGTTTGTACAACTTGCCTCAACGGGTTTGTTTGCTTTTTCATTTTATTATGAGATAATTTATATAAGAAATTGAGGTGACTGTCATGAATTAAAGTTCTAACACAATGGTAGACTTCAGAACCAATGATCTTTAGAGTGTATATGCAGACGCCGCGTCGCCAGGACACCACTACATGTCCACAGAAATGCCAGAAGCAGGATGGAAATGAAAGATGAAGCAAAGATAATAACAGCATGTAGCAAACAGAAATGATATGCAAGAACAAAGATTATTATGCACAAAGGTCTACCTCCCACTAGTCGGTAATAAAAGAATTAAACAGATAGAAGATTCGTATCGTAACCCCGTCGTACTCGGTGAGCGAATTGGGTCGCGAAGATCGTATAGCACTGGTCTGGCATGTAGAATCATAAAGGTTCATCATCACTCGAAGCACATGGAGATCTCACCCTCCTCTCCGTTGCCTATGTCATGATCGGCCCAGGCGTTGTGCTCGAGAGCCATGGCACCGAGTGCGCCGGCGCCTACACCCATTCCAGCTCCGACTCCGACTCCAACTGGCATCGTGTTTGAAGACCGGAGTTCGGGCCTTGTAGGTTGGGGCTCGTAATGATCGTAAGACGAAGTCCCGAACGATGAATACGAACGTTGTGGGGGTTCGTGGTAAGGGGTGTCGAATGTCATCTCGATTTCTTCTTCATGGTAGGGAGCATGATGCGTGTCTTTGGAACCCTTCTTGTCGACTGGGTCTTGGGGCAATGGAGACACAGACTGGCTTGTACCCGTACTCTTGGTGTCCTTGCCAGCTGAAGGAGATGGTGCTGCTGGAGCAGCAGCAGAGGGACTTGAGGGAGAATTCAAGTCTAACTTCATGGGTGGAAGCGTCGACTCAAGCTGTTTGACTTCAATGCTTTCCGAGGCGAGCTCGGCTTTGATTGCATCAATGTCAAATAGCACCGTTCCGGCTCCGTTACTGTCGCTCGACTCTCGAGGAGTGGCATTATTGCGCTCCACATCGTAGGTCTCCCATCCCTTTTTCTGCGCCAGCTTTCCTCGCTTGAAAAGTCCGAATCGCTTTTTCTCCGGCCGAGCTTCAGCCTCCCGCCGAGCTTCGTCGATCTCTCGGATTAATTCCCGTTGTCGCTCGTTGTGATTTTCAGGGTCGGGATCTTCGATCTCGGCAAATTCCTCGCTCAGGACCTCCCATCCAACTTCCTTTAACAGTCGAGGCATCGCTGCACGGTAATCCATGTGACCATTCACCAATTTAGTAACGTCGAAGTTCTCCAGATTGGGAATCCCTTCGATGGGGGCGAGACCGGCCACACGCATGATACCGCCGCTTGTAGCACGGAAAAGATATCCTAGAATCCAATCGTTGGAGGAATAGCCGTTGACGAAGCGGCCAGAGACGACACTTCGGGCTTTCAGATATTCATCTTTGCTGGCCACCATGGGCGACCCAAACATGTAAACGTTCTGGACGAGCCCATGCGCTCCCCTGTCTGCAAGTTCTCTGAGGCAGGAATAGATGACCCTCGCACCGAGCGAGAAACCAAGTAAGGTAACTGGTCGCTTCCCGAGATTATGGTCGATCAGAGAGTCAGCAAGAATAAGACCTGCCGCGCTTGCGCGCGCCAGCGAGACATTCCAGGGGTTGTCAATCAGGTAAGACAGCTTCGTCAGGATCATAGGAAGCTGTAAAGATGCCATTAGGGCGACCAAGACCGTGTTTCCTAGGACCTGCTGCAGTCCCTGTGTTAAGGCCTAGTAATGTCGCACTGTCGTTAGTAACCAGGAAGAGTGAATCTCTAGACTAGGCCGTGACTCACCTCAGTAGCGAGAATGTTGATGGTTTCACCCATACTTCGAAGCATTTCAGGCTCCCAGAGGACTGAATACAGATCACCCATGATGGGATCAACCGTACTGAACGGCAACCGGACGTCATCGACTTTACCGGTCATCCAGCCTGCTACGGTGACAATTAAGTTGACCCTCTTGTTGTTGTGCAAAGGACGATACTCAAAGGTCTGGACTGCACCCGTGCGCCTCTTGGAAGCCCTCATTCCAATCGAGCTTCCGGTCAAAGTAGCGCTGGAAGCGATCAATGCCGTGCCACCTGCACCCCCCAAAAAAGCTCCAGTGCCGGAAATTCCCACGGTGGTAAACCCAGCTGCGAGACCGGCACCGATGACAGGAGCCAGCAATCCGGCAGAAAGACCGATGACGAGTCCACCACCCACGGTAGCCAAGCCCATAGTGATGTACCGGCGTTTCAGAGCCTTCTTACGTCGTGCCTCCATGTGCTCCGACTCGTCCCAGGTCTCCTTCTCTGCAGCCTCCTGCATTTCGAGGGCATCGATCACACGCTTTTCAAATCGTGCAATCTGCAACCACGAAACCTCCATGGAATCGCCCACTCTTTCGAGTAGGGTCCGTGACCGTGAATCGTAAGCGGAATCGGAGATGAGGACCAGAAACAGATCGCATAGCACCGTCCAGCGGAGATCTATGTCGATTTTCTCCGAGGTGGGTAGTTGGGAGGGCGTGCGAACCTCGGGCAGGTCTTCCCCTTCGTGAGTTTCATAGGGCGGAGGGGACGTGGAGACGGAAGACCGGTCAATCTCCGTGGACAAACTGTTTCTGAAATTCCTTTGGACGCTGGGAGATGCCAGGGAAGATGTAGATTTTCTGGAGGTGTCTTGCTCGTCTGCCAAGGGATTGTGAACGCGGGCATTCTGCATGAGAGGGCGAACAAGGTCGGCTGGCTGGACGCCGTGTTCTGCCAGTTGCTCGATCATGATTTGCTCTGCGGAATCGATATCCATGTGAGAATAGATCCTCGACATCATCGCTTGGCCCCATTTCCGCATCGAGTCGATGCTTTTTTGCTTGACCTTGCGCGTGCCCCTGGTGACCGGTATCTTATCCACATCCGACGTAATCTGATGAATAGCAAGTCTGACCACACCAACGTAGGCTATTTTTTGGGTTTCATTAAGCAGGTCCTTGGTCGCCTGCAATTGACTTAGGGGATCACGCAGCTCTTCCCCCTCCATGCCAGCCGCTGTCGCACCGTTTTCTTTGAAAAGATAGCTCGTGTCTTCGTCTAAACTCGTCACTGAGTGGGCATCCTCGTCAAGTTGCACACGAGTGTATCCCTTTCCAGCACCTCCTAGTCCTTGATAGACTGCTTCGTTGCTTTCCGTTTTGGCGCCGCGTACGACTAGACGTCCATAATCGTCGTAAAAATCAAACTCATCTACAGCGGGCATCTCCTTCCACCCACCATCGTCCTCTTCCTCGGGCTCACTTTCAGATTCCTTGGCTTCATTGAGTCGCTGATGTGACCATTCCGAAGCCTTGAGACTTGCCCGTTTTTGACGCGCGGTCTCCGGTTGAGTCGAGGAAGCTTTGTTTTGTGGAGCTGGGTCTTTTGTGTATGGCGGCGGCGGCCCGTCTTCATGGTCTGGGGAGATGTCGGAGATTTCATTATCGTCGTTGGTCTTGGGTAGAGTTGTTTCGGCCTCCTGGGGGGTCTCGTCCTTCTGCGGAGTAGAAGTTGTGGTGGGATTTGCAGTAGGGGTTGCATTCATCGGCTGCGTCTTCTCTTTTCCATGCTCTAACTTCTCCAAATTCTCGTTCTCAGGCACCGATTGATGTTCTTGTTCCTTCTGAGGTCTGCCTGTAATAGCTTGCTCTTCCGGTTTACTCGCTTTGTCGTTGTCTGTCGTGTCCGCGGCGGCCTCCTGAACATCGTGGAACTCCTGAACGTCTTCGGAAGACTCAGTCTGCGACCGGGCAGGTTTGGCACGCGGTCGAATCGGCAAACCGAAGTCGTCTAGTTCCTCCGCCTGTCCAGATCCCGCATCCTGGCCAGTATGATCCGCAGAAGGTTGATCGTCCGACTTACTTCCAGCGGGGCCGCCAATCTGTTTCTGTTCCTTATCCCCCTCCGATGATGGCGCATCCGCAGCGTCTACCGGGCGGGGAGTCTCCGAGCCATGCGAGCCGGCGTGAGAATCGCCGACAGAGGTGTCGACGGGGTGGTCAACGGCGGCACTCGGAACCGAGCTCATTTCTTCATGGAAGGTGCAATCGTCGAAAAAGGGCTCTATCGTCTCGGGAGATGTGTTGTCCTTCGCTCGATCGGATTGCCGACCCGTACCGATTACCTCCTGGCCAAGTTCCTGCGTGAATTACGCAAGGAAGCACCCATTCGCGCAAGGAAGCAGGATTCTAGTCAGCTGAGGATAGTATAAGTGCTGAGGGAATCCGCCACCCGTGCGGAGTTGTGGCACGATGGAAGCTCGGTTGCCACCACCACGAGGCTTGAGGATCACTATTGAATTGGATTGTAACGTCGAGTATGGTAGGCGATTGCAAAAGAGGCTGATAGTCGAAAAAGAGGAGGGAGGGGAATCGGAGAGGCAAAGGGGGCGTAACCGTGGGTCGAGAGGTGGGAGACTGGGAGACGTTGAGGGAGCGAAGGAACGGCGGCCGATCGAAGGAGGAAAGGGGAAAAGAGCTGGCCGAACGAATTTCTCGACTTCGTGCACCACCACAGCTTATTCGCCGAAAATGATTCCGGAGGAGAGAGAGCGAAGGAGTGGCCTGCGATCGGGCAGTTGATGGTTCAGCGACAGCACCGAAAACGGCCCCGGTCACGTTTCTGGTTGCCTACAAGTGGGTTTGCCGATACTAGTCACTCCTTTACTTCCTATGGAGTAGTATAGGGTATCCACCAGGATCGACAGAGGACAAAGAGCTTCCCCTCGATTTGGTCCGCATGGCTTTCTTATTGACCTTGAATTGCACATTCTGGACGTGACCTTTTTGTACGTCAAAAGTCCCTGCCATCTGGGGCTGCGATGCTTATCTAATCTCCCCGGATCTCCTTCACCCTCTGAATAGCTTCATCTCTCCGTCACCACTCAACTCTCAGGATCATCCGTTGGACAGCATCTATCCGATTCCAGCTGGCTCTGATACGTCATGCTAATATCCGGAGTAGCAGCCGTCGGCTTGGCTGCTAATTCCCGGGACAGATCAGTGTGCACAGGCCGCAAGCACTGACACTTCTTTGTTCACAACTTCCGGGGATTTCTTTATGACATGTAGCATGGCTGTTTCCGATCAGGGATACTGTGTCATTCATGTACCACAAACAGGGCATACGCATCGACCGTATTCAATTCCAGAAATGAGTACCAATTACCACAACTTAGCAGCCCCAACATCCTGCCCCTGCCCTCTCTGAATGATTCTTTCCCGACTCTTCAGAAGTTGTTTACCAACTTCATCCCAACCAACCTCGACCCCCCGCTCTGCGTCCACCCTTTCCACGATTTTCACTGGCCGTAACCGTCCTCCCTCCTTCCTCACCTGCCCATCTACAATCACCATCTCGATATCGCGCACCCCAGCATGCAGGACAATTGCACCCACGGGGTTCTCCTCAGCGGCACAGACCATGCCGGGGCTCGTCGCGTCGAAGATCACGGCATCGGCCCTCTTCCCCTCAGCAAGACTTCCAATCTGATTTTCCATTTTGACAGCCCTGGCACCCTGGATAGTACCTAGATTGAAGGCCTCCTCAACGGTGATATCGACGCGCGGCGGCTCGCCAGCCCGTAGGGTGGCCTGGTTATGGGCTGCGCGCGCGTGTTGCAAGGCGAGACGCATCTGGGTGAGCATGTCGGCCGAGTTGTTGGAGTGGCAGTCGATACCGAGCGAGGTGTGCGACTTGATGGTGGGGTGGAATGCGACGGGGTGGCCGTGGCCCATCTGGAGCTCTGTTTCGGGGGTCGCCGAGACGAAGATGTCGTTCTTCACGAGGCTGTGAGCGTCGGCGTCGGATAAGTCGTTGGTGTGGGAGAGGATGATGCTAGGGCTGAGGAGATTGTGCTCGGAGAGCAGCTGTACGGTGCTGGCTGGATGGAATGTCAGCATTTAGAGAGGCCTGAAGGGCGAGTGGGTAGGATCCACGTACTCGCGTCGAACCGCGGAACGTAATGCGAAGTCAAGAGCTTTACTTTCAGCTCCTTGGCCTTCTTCCACAGATCGAGGACAATATCGGAATGGTATATGAAGTCAAGAGCTACGCCTATATTGACCCGGCCGTTGCCGAACGGCTCAGTTTGAAGGAGACGCTCAAGGGTTGCCAGCCACCAGGACGGAGGAAATTCCTCCTCGTATTCCAAAGTCGATGACCAGCTCTTGATCAGCGGGATTGCGGTGTAACAGAAGAATGTGCGAATGCCGGAGGACACCGAGCCCCGAATTGCCTCGTCCACTAGGTTTATGGGTTAGTATGCGGGAGATATGCACATGTGTTGACTACTTGAACACTCCATACCATGCTCCGGAGAATAGGACATGTGTGCATGGTCAACGATAGTGGTCACGCCGGCATCGATACTCTGTAGACAGCCCGCGAGCTGTCCCCAGAAGACATCGTCGGGCTTGTAGTTGAAGGGCTGCATATTTCCTGGAGGGCATACGTCAGTCGCTCCAGACGAGACAAGGGAATATTGGCATTGAAAGAGACTGGATCAATACCGGTAGGGTAGTACTGCATTAAAGTATGATCGCAATGGCGTCCTTTCAGCTATGGCACGCAATTAGCAAGACTAGAGCACCAAATCACCCCGTCGCACCCTGTCACTTACCTGCGTCTGCCACACATGATGATGAGTATCCACGAAGCCAGGCGAAATGATCTTCCTGGTACAATCGACCTCCTTACCACCGGCTGGCAACTGAAGACCCTGACCGATCTTCTTGATCGTGTTTCCCTCGATCAAGAGATCATGCCCCGGTAGTGGCTTGACGTGGGTTCCCTCGTGGACTAGAACCGTTCCATTGCGAAGTAGGATATGCCCGGGACGAGAAACAGGCATTGCGGTGAGTTACTAGCCCCTCGTTCATTCAATTATGGGCGTGCGGGATGGCCGAAGATAGAGAGAGAGTCAAACATGATGCTTGCGATGGGGAATTGTAGGGTTATAACGACCCCTCTCCACCTATGATTAGCCTGGACTCCGGAAACTCCGGTTCCCCTTTTTGAACTGAGGTTACTCCGGAGGAATGCACCGAGTGTACCCTGGTTCTTGGATCATCTAGATCATTAATCGAATTTGCGTATGTTGACCTCGTTGAAGCGGGGAAGGGCTTGTTAAATGGCTGGCTGAGCTTGACCCATATCACTTGAACCAAATCGATGCTTCAAGGCTGTGAGTTCTTCTATTTGGATTTCTTTCGCGCCTTAGTAATATAATAAGAGTACCTAGACCAAGAACCCAAAGGTTGATGGTGGTCATAAGGTGATAATATCTAACCCCTAGATTCCTTATATCCAGAGACCCATACAAGCACAACGGACAATCTAGGTATAGTGGACACACGAAAAGGCCAGTCCTAGACCTTCTTGGTACCCTTCGGCGCCCTCGCGAGCCAGTACAAGAAGAACGTCGCCACCGTGTTGACCAACACATACACCGCCAGGAGACCCAGATCTCTCCATCGGTGAGTGACATCAATCCCCAAGGCCTTCAGCGCTGAATTCGTGTCGGCTACCGCGCAGAACATGCACTCCCCGACCGTATTATCAGGATTCAACACCTGACCTCCGGCACTACTCACGTATGAGGCCATATATTCGCCACAGGACGCTTCCTTCGTGGGGAGTGGGACCCGAGCAAGATCGCTTACCGTACAGTGGAGCTTCGTGTTGGCGAGAGCAGCAACGATCATCCCTTCCATCAGGTAGGTAACTGGGCTCACGCGGTACATGAATATCCAGAACCGGGGCAATGCCTCGGGTTGTGCGAGAATACCACAGAAGATCAGACAGAGCGTGAAGAGAAGGTTGGCGACGTTGACGGCCGTAAGCGAGTCCTGCATTCCAGCTGCAATGGCTTGCGAGAGCGTGGACGAGAAGATGAAGAAGACCCAGAGAAGAAGGAAGATCAGAATTGCTCGTTGGTCCAAGGTGAGCGTATTATCGTCCAAACCATTCCTCCAGAATCCGGTTGGGTAGTACCATGCCACAAAAACTAGGACAGAGGTTAGAGATTGCCACACAATTTCGACGATCATGTTGGCGGCGACAAAAACGGCCCAGTGATATGTCTTGGACTGCTGTTCACGAGCCTCGAACTGGTCACGATTGTCAATGAAGCGCGGAATGATCTGCTGGTCGACCGTGTTGAACACTATCGTGAGGAGAAAGCAGGAAAAGAGCGAGCTGGTGAGTCCTTGAACGTCCTTGGCGAGGAACCAGAACGACATTCCGTTGAAGAAAGCCTGGAGTTCAAGTTTTAGCACGGACTATAAGATAAGACTAAAAGAAATATCAAGACGAAAGAAGGGACCTACTGCGCCAACACACAAGGCAAGCTTAGAGTAAAGGTAGGTTGGATCTCGCCAGTAATCCTGAAACATACGATAGGTGACGAGTCTTAACTGCTGCCAATATGTAGAGACGTAGTCATCGTCATCAAGAGTCGCAGTAGTTGTCATTGCTCGGGCCCGCTCAGCATCGGTTTTAACCTTAGTGATCTGTTGCTGGACAGCTTGTCTTTCGTCGCTTTGGCTCCAGGCATCAGTCCATCCCAGAGCACCTTCAGAGCTGGTCACATCAAGAAGCCACTCTGCCGGGTTCTCTGCTTCTTCTGGAGACCGGGCACCGGATCGCTCAAAATAGTCAATCAATGTGGACGCGGAAGGTCCGACATCTCCAAAATACACCATCCTCCCCCCATTCAAGAGCAAAAGGCGATCAAACATCTGGAACAGCTCGGCGGAGGGCTGATGGATCGTACACAGAATTGCTTGTCCGCTGTCTGCAAGTTTGCGCAGCAGGGTACAAATGGACCATGCCGTCTGACTGTCAAGTCCTGACGTGGGCTCATCCAAGAAGAGAAGAAACTCTGGTCTGGCTGCCATCTCGACTGCAATGGTTAATCGCTTACGCTGTTCGATGTTGAGCCCTTTCCCTGGCACTCCCACGATTGCGTCCGCGTATGACTCCATCTCCAGCATGCGGAGGACGGTGTCTACGTAGGCAAGCTTCTCGTCCTTCGAGAGACTGCGTGGTTGTCGAAGGAGAGCACTGAATTCGAGAGCTTCACGAACTGTTGCCGATGGCAGGTGGATATCGCTTTGCTGCACATACCCTGTCCTGCGTTGGAATCCCTTATCTCGCGGCTTCTCGTCAATGCGAACGTCCCCATGCACGATGCCCACAGATTTCCGGTTTGCAAGCACATCTAACAGAGTGGTCTTCCCCGCTCCCGTTGATCCCATCAAGGCTGTTAGAGTGCCCGGGGCTACCCAGCCGTCGATGCCATGCAGAATCTTAGTTGCCTCCTTGCCCACCATGACATCGTACCCTACATCAGTCCAATGAAAGATCGATGACTGCTTGGCCAGCCCTTCCACTCGTGCTTCGGGCGTTCGACTGGGGCTGGGGCGAAGGCCAGTAGTATCCTTAGTCTGTATTGAACTTTGGATGCTCTCCTCATCGTCCGGTGACAGGTGACTTAGATCCTTTCGGCGGTAGAGTAGAATGTCACCCTTGCTTTTGTCTGCTTGAATATATTCTGCAGCCAGAAGATGAACAACACAGAAAGCAACCATCAGGGCGACAAGGATTCCCAGGTTCCTCCACAGATGATCTAAAGTATAGCCATACTTTTCCTCGAGGTACTGGTTCCCTTGGACGAAGGAATCACCCTGCACGCCGCCAATTGCTGAGCAGACCTTGCCGCTCATGCCACCATCACTATAGCCTGGCCCAGTCGGCACCATGACGGAGCAATCAAAGCGACGATTGCGGAATTCGTTGATCATCAGGCTCTCATTGGCATACGCAATGGGGTTAAACCACCTGATCCAACTGAGCCATGGAACTTGATAGTGCGGCGGAATCACAAAACCCGCATAAATAATGAAATTGAAGATCATGATAGACACCGGGGCGAGAGATTGAGCATACGTGCGCGATAGAGATCCTACCGAGCGAAATACCATGGACATGGTTACCATAGCCACGAATCCAAAGAGCCAGAAGACGAAGAAGGCGGCGGCACCGCGTCGCAGATTCGTCAGAAAATAGATGCACACGTTGAAGAAGAGGGAGGTCACCACTTTCACTGGCAGATCAGCAAGCATCGATGCGATAGCTTCTGCCACGGGGTGGTAGAAGGCGTAGCGAGTATGCTTTTCGACGATGGGTCTTTGCGCCCACAAACTATTCACCTCGAAGGCCGGGAGACAGGAGTTCATCATGGTCGCGTAGAATATAAGGATACTCCGGGCTTGGAAGCTCCCCGTATCCTCCTCAAGGTTGTAGAACACGCTGCCCAGAATAATGGCGAGGATAGTGTTCCCGATGACTCCGGAGACGAGTCCCGGCACGTTATGGCGCGATCTGACGAAGGCCCTTTCGACACAGGTGCGAATCTGATGAAACACAGTCGTGGGATAGACCACCGGAGGATCGTGAGCCTTGTGTGAAATGGAATGCAGTCGGTCGAATTCTTCCACCTCTTTCCTGACAGTCTGCCACTCAGGGCTTCGGCGCCATGTCGCCGCGAACTCATCTGGCGAGCGGGGCACTCGATCCTCAAAGCCAGATCGAACGATCCGTTCGTCTGCGTTGGTCAATGAGGTCAGGAAATCTGCCGTTGTCGCGCGTGGAGGGCGCATGAAACCCAAGCGGATGAAATACTCCGCAGCTTCGCTGGTAGGGCCAAAGTAGATCTGGCGCCCCTCATATAGCAGCAAGACCTTATCGAATGTCTGATACAGAGGCTCAGGAGCTTGATAGATAGTAGTCATAACTGTCGAGCGCAAGACATCCGTAGCACGCCGCAGCATTCGGACGAAGTTGACGGCGGTCGCACTGTCCAGTCCCCGAGTACTGTTATCCCAGCATTGCACGGGGCATCTTCCAAGCAAGGCTTCTGCCATACTTGTTCGTCGCTTCTCGCCCCCACTGAGTCCGCGAACCATGTCATTGCCGATCTGCGTCTGCAGCGAACCCTCTAGCCCGAAGATCCTGGCTGTCACCAAACCGATCTCGCTGCGAGTCATCTGCTCGTGAGGTCTCATGTCCGCCGCGAAGGACAGCGTTTCCCCCAATGCCAGCTCAGGAAAATGGATGTCATTTTCGGCTAGATAGATGCTGTCCCCTCGGAAATTGCGATGCATGTCAGAGAAGGGAATCCCTGTAATGATTGTCAGGCTTGTTGCATTGCTCCTCACGACAGAAGATAAAAAGGAGAACTAGAAAGGGAGATAGAATGGTATAGAACTTTCTTACTGACCCTGATAATTAATGTCGACCCCATCGATGTCAAGCCCATATGCATCACCCGCGATTGTCTTGAGAAAGGTCGTGCAGCCACTTCCTGGGCGTCCCAGCACCAGGAGCATCTCTCCGGGGCGGACCACGCCATCCAGGTTTCGCAGAATCTGGACCCTCTGCCGCTGGCTGATCCCCAGCAGAGCCTTGACGAAAACTGGGAGACACATGATATATGTAGCGAACGTGTGCTGAAATAGGGTGGGCTCAGTGAACCCGTTCACGTTCACATCGGTAAACGAGACGCCTCGCAGGGTCCGTTGGTTCTTCTGGGACGTTGTTTCTGCTAGCCATTTCTCGAGAGGATCTTTAATCTCATCTGTCGGACCTGTCATTTTCGACGAGGTGGGATCTCGATACTCGAGACAAAAGGGCAAGAATGGTTACTTCGAATCGGCGTGTCCTCAGCGGGAGGCACGAGTAGGGCTACATTGGCTGGAGTACTCGGGGATGCCATGCCCGAACCGTTCACGTGGTCATAAGGGGGACGAGATAGACGAGGCAATTCTCCAAGGTGCCCCCTGAGGGGGCAAGGCTGGTAGTCTGGTTGGGAATGTAAGTTTGTCCCAACACCAGGATTTCTGGGCAGACCTAATTGAAAGAACAAACAGTCGGTCAGTTCTAAAATTGGGTAGCAGGGCGCAGTGTCGACAACTCGACAAAGTACAGTACAGTTGATAGATTTGATTTACTGTAGAACATGAGTATGTGCAATGTACATAAGCCGAGAAAAGAATACCCCAAAGGTCCGAGGACGAATGCTCAATTCGTGACCCTTACACAGTAGGTAAGGTACTTGCAACACATGCACATCTGTAACGAGGGGACAAACAGAGTTCGCTGCGACTTCTGTCCTCGCCCTCCCCCTCCTTTTTGCCCAACCTCGCTCTTTCTTTGTCTTTTCCCTTAAGGCTCCCTACGCCTCCGCTGCTGTGGCTTGCTTGGCAGGTCATTCCCAGACGGACTAATGCAAACACCCCGACGCCTTATTCCTTCGCGGCTACACCGGCTGAAAGCCGAAATCCCCCCCCCCTGAGTCGTAAAATCACGCGCATAGCCTAGAGACCTTGTCGACGTCGAATGGCGAAGGGTACTTTGTGTTTTGGTTTCTGGGTCCCCAGTCCAAATGTGGAGTTGTCCATATCCAGAGATGAGTTGGCTTGGATATCCAAATCGAATTGGCTGACGAAAAACGCACAGCAGAACAATATCATCCGTTTGGCAAAGTTGCGGCCAGGACATGCAGAGTGACCACCTAGGATGATAACCGGTGTCTTTATTAGCTACTGAGGTACTCGGATGTACTTCACTGTCGATTCGCGGAGCACTTACCACCATAAGGAATCCACATGCCTTCCAATCCCTTCACTGAGAAACTGGGATGCTTTGCAGCCGCGTTACATTCGGGATGATATGCATCCAACTGATCCCTCGACATCCTCTGCGGGCCCGAGCGCCAATCCTTGGGGTCCAGTAGGAATCTATCTGCCCAGAACGTGTCCACCGGGTGGGCTCCGTCCTGGGTATTCCACAGCTGCTCGCTCATGTGGTTCACGTAGGAGTTGACCATCACGACCTCGTTCTGTCCAAGCCACCAGCGCCCGACGGACACGGGTTCATGCGCGGAGCACCGTGTGACGTACGCCTGGACGTAGAGTCGCAGGGTCTCGGCGTAAACTGCTTGCAGGAGATCATTGCGCAATAATCGATCCATAGATACCGTAAACTCAGGCTTGAAGCAGACTACTTCCTCAGCTTCCAGGCTCTGCCGCACACGGCGTAAGAGGTCCGGGTCCTGAAAGATGTGAAAAACTGCCATCATAGAATTGGGCAACACGTTGGTAATGGAGGTCCAGATCAGGCCCAGGTCGGCGGACGCTAGCGAGGCATCATCTTGCTTGTCTGCGGCCAAGAGGAGCGCCTGCCTCTCACGTATCATCTTGGATCCCCAACATGGGTCTCCATCTCCGTCCTCCGCAATAAGCGATTCGTGAAAGTTGACACGGGCATGATGATACCAGTTCTGAATCTGATCAAGCAACGAATCCCGCGCGCGGTGAGCACTGGGGACCAGCCATTTTGGAAATCGTTTGGCCAGATACGGAGTCGCGGCATCAAACCGCCACAAAGTCTCCATGAACGTGGGGTTGACGTCGAGCAAGAGAGGCCCGAAAAGCGATTGCAGGATGGCGCGTCCCACATGTTCCCGAAAAAACAGCAGCAGATCGGGCATTTGTACCCATTTTTCCCCAACAGCCAAGCTGCTAATCTGCGACGTAACCATGTCCTTGCAGCGTTGAACGGCAGGCGCTAGTCCCGCCCCTGATAAGCCTCGTAGCAGGGAGTCGTGAGTCAAGTAGTCAATACGGTTATGTGAGGCGACGTTGCTATTGGGATGCGGCTTGCGATAGAGCCCCGAGTCGTCTGCCGTGTAGGTTTCGAGCGGCCTGTCCTTCATGCTGAACAAATACCGCAGCCCTACGTTATAGATGAAAATCGGGCTGCAGAGCAGCGGATTCTTCCACATAGCGGCGACTGCTTCAGGCTCCTGGAACAGGTAAATACCTGCCAACGGGAGGGAGATTCGGACGCATGTAAGTCGTCCCGCGTAAGTTCTGTGACACGCAGCGGTCAACGAAGGAACCCCTAGTAACGAGAAGAAGGCTGAGAAGAACACATACGTTGCCCGCCTTACAAATGAGACCCCGTTGAACAAGAAGGGAATGGTATGGCCAAGGATTGGGAGAGCCGCTGGCAGGCTCGGCGGGATTTCGCTGACTCCAGTGAAATTAGGTCGATTCGCCCAGTGATAAAAACCCCAGGTTATGAAGTAAGTAATGCCGAAGGGTACGGACAGGAGAAATAGAAAGACCAACAACTGTGAAGCCATTGTAATGCCACAGACGTTCGTAGTACAGCAGGCAGCGCAGTCAGATTGAGTCTTGAGAGCAAGAGATTGAGGGAGGCAAGCAAGAACAGAGCGGCCTCATTCCTCATTGATATACATGGCCAAAGCAGTGGCAACAATTCAGCCTCACAACTTCTTGGCGTTTTGGCTCCCCATGGTTCTCCTGGAACCTGATGGCAGTCCTGTCGAACAAGATAGGACCCCCCGGGTCCCTTTGCATACCGACGGGGCTCATAAGACAAACATCACCATAAGGCCTGCTGTGTTGTACAAATCAGCTCTGCAGATGGTTGTTACAATCTCGTCCACACTCTTGTGTGTGATCAAGAACGAGACGAGAGAACCCCGGCTGATCTCTATATACCTCATGCATTACTAGACAATATGAAAAACCTGGCACTAGTCTCACTGGCCCCCACCAAGTCCCGGGTCGTTTCCTCTCCCCTCATGGTGTCCTCATCCCTCGTTCCAGCGCCGATCTTAAAGCTCGAAGCAAAATTTTCCACGCGGCCAATCATACATGCCAATGGTGGCGTTATGGAAAGGGTATATCTCTTATTTATTTCTTATCTTAGTATAAATGATACGAAATGAATTGGATTGCGAGCGAGGCGTGAATGCCGTGGATTGATCTCCTCGTGGTACAGTACGCATTTTTGATTTAATTCTCACTGGCCTGTCGGCTTTCGAAAGGTGACCCGGCACGGAAGGCCGTCAGCTGGGTGGGAGCCTCCAAGTGGAATTTGGTAGGCGCGTTCGCCAAAGACGGTTTTGGGCCCCGGCCGGGGATGCTGACGATCCCATTCTGCGTACCGGTCCTCGAAGTCAAACTCCCGGAGAGTGAGCACTAGCGTAATCTTGACGTCTAGTAGGGCCAGCGGTTGGCCAATGCAGTCCCGCGGACCATATTCAAAGGGACGCCATGCCCCTTTGGGAGGGTACAACGGATGCTCTGGTCCAACCATCCAGCGCCCTGGTTTGAAAGCGTGTGGATCTGGCCAGTAGTTAGGGTTACGTTGAAGGCCCGTATGGATGATCCAGATGCACAAGCCATCTGTCGGGTACTTGGTGCCATTCTTGTCCTGCAGGTAGACCCCGGGCTGGCCCTCTCGCAACGCGGAGGCAGCGGGAAAGAGACGAAGCGTCTCCTTGATCACCGCGAGTGTATATGGGAGTCGGTTGATTAGCTCTGGGTGCTGCTTCAGCATACCTGCCGCAGCCGTGATGTCCGACCCGAATACCTCGTCATGCTCGCTGCGTACCTTCGCCAGTATCTCCGGGTGCTTCGACAATAGGTAGATACTGTAAACAATTGTCGCAGCCGTGGAGTCGTGACCAGCAAACAGGAAGGTTCGGATTTGGATAGTCGCCCATCTTTTGAACTCGGGATCCAGCTTGTCGCCAGCCGTCCGCGTGCTCATAAATTCCGCGAGGACAATATCGATGATGGAATTTGCCCGCGTGGAAGAGTTCCGCTGCCTCCATACTTCGTATCGCTTGTCCAATTCGATCCCAATGTACCGGTTCATCGTCTGTCCATTGTACCACTGCATCAGCGGTCGCATGGGATTCCATCGAATAAAAGGATTCATCTCCTCGTCCTGGCAATGCCACTCGACCGAACTTCTCATGGCCGCCGCTACTGCATTATGTCCACGCTGAGAGTGAAGATGAGCTTTCCTGTTATTGAGCATGTTAGGTCTTAATCTTTCAGGGCCTGGGTTGGTAGAATAAACACACATGGCAACGAATCCAATAATGTCCATGACGTAGTCACAAGTCATTTTGTCGAGCGTAAAAGTGTCTCCCTTGCGTGCATGCCCGCGGAGGATTTCTACATACTCTTCGGCTTCTTCGACAATATGGGGAGTATGCTGGAGAATGTTACTGGCGCTGAATGCGGGATTGAACAGTCCTCGGGCGTGCTTCCATTCAGGGCCATTGGTCACGAAGATGCTGGGACCCCCCGTGAAGGGATTGAAGAACTTGGCGAGGACGGGCGGCTTTGGCAGCGCATATGTTTGAGAGGCCTGCACCGCTAGATCCGGCGAGGTTACCACCAGTAACGGTTTTCTCGAGAAGGGCCAGACATCAATGTAGAAGCAATTATCGTTGTCAGGAAACTCGTAGGACAGTAATGTAAAAGCTTCCGACTGCTGCGACCCTTTGGGATGTCGCTTCATAAGATCGGGGAGCATCCGCAGATTTCCTGCCGCGAAATCCCACTTCGGCATTGGCTGCGCGAGCTAACGTCAGCCAGTTCATTCATAGTTAGGGGGGGTTCTCGTCTGGATGACATACCAGGCCCTGCTTTCGTAAACGATAGAAAAGCAGGCGTACTTTGAGCATCCCGTAAAAAAATGGCACGACTATAAGAACGATCACCGCCAGGGCCACTCGAGCCCCGTACATGGTGGCAAGACTGAGGATTGCGGCTGTCATCGCAGTGGTGCGTGGGTGGGGGAGAGTTGACTGGAAGTCAGATTTGTGATGAGAGAAAGAAGAACAAAAAATGGAAATCGAAACAGCAATCAAGAATAAATCGTGAGACAGAAACGTGGCTGCGGTCAGGTTGACCTAGCGTTTACCTAGCGGCAAGCCCCCCAACACGAAAACAAAGAGCAAAACGATCAGTAAACAGGGCTTCGTAACTATGTATGGAAAGGAAAAAGTAGGACAGAAAAGGGCACAAACAACTGGGGCTTGGTCTCAGCTTGCTGCAGAGAATCGAGTCAGTTCAACATTTCAAGGGCATTTTCGATCCATGCATGCAAATGCGTTCACACATTAGGAACGAAACTGATGACTGCAGCGTTCCTCCTCCTCCTCCTCATTTGTAATGATTGCTTTTCTGGCCCCCTGTCCCTGCAAAATACCCAGATAGTCCCATGATAGAAGGTCAGTTGCCTTGGACCCCTCCATGTCTGCATGCCATTCTTCAAAAACCCTCTCCTAACCTTCTTTCACTGGGTTCTCCATCATGATATACATCTCTCAGGCACTTCTGTTGTTAACATGGCACCACAGGACCACTATGGCCGCATACATAAAACCGCCTTTGTGGTAAGAATAGTGCTGTCTCCGTCTCTAGTCTCACTCTGCTTATGCCGTGGCCTAGGCGTCCACCGCCGCATTTCTCACCTTAGCAATTGCTGGAGTGGTTATTCGGTGCTTAATTCGCTTTCGCGCGCCAAACCAGCGATTCAAGATCGACGACGGGCTGTTTGCCTTCGCAGTCCTTCTGCTACTGACTAGTCAGATCATGGTATATAACAAAGTGATGGAGCCGATGTACTTTCTTGCCGCCCTGCACGGCCAGGTTTCAGGCATCGAAATCCCGCCCAACTGGCTCGAGATCTCTCACAGCTTCCATAAATGGGAAGTGGCAGCCTTGAGCATTGGATGGTGCTGTATCTGCACGGTCAAGCTATACTTCTTGGCCTTCTTCAAAAGACTGATCGATCGCTTGCGCTTCTGGCAAGTTTATTGGTGGATCGTCGCCATCTTCAACCTCGGCCAGCTAGGGTTCGGAGTGACGGTCTATTATCTTGGATGCCCATTTTGGGATGAGCGAGAGCGTATGATCCCTTAATTGTTACTTTCATGTCAAGCTTTTGGCAGTCCAGACAGTGCTAACATGTAAGCGTAGTTCAATGTTCTTCCGGACAATACATGTCGGTACTGGTCCAGCACTCTGCGGCGCAAATCTCGTTGGACATTGCAGCCGATCTTCTCAGTAAGTGCACCTCTTTTCCTCCGCTTTGAGTCTTCAGAATATTGGTTCTCTTACTGACGTTCTATAGTCTTAGTTATTCCAATCGGCATCATCTGGAGGATCCGGGTCCAGTGGACCCAGAAACTAGTGTTGACGTGCTCCCTCTGTTTGACCTTTGTCCTAGTCGCTCTATCAATCACCCGAGTCGCTGGGCTAGTATACCACGGTGCCGTGGACATGATATGGGAAGTCTACTGGCAATCCCTGAGCACTGAGCTAGGCGTTTTCCTGGCTGCCGCGTCGACATTCCGATCCTTCTTCGTGGCACAGAGACAGAAAAAGAGCCCGCCTTCGTCATTCAATCGCTGGTTCAGGAATTCCACTCCAAAAAGGTCTGGTCGGAATCAGCCCGATTCTCTGATTGGGTCCTGGTCGGGTGGTGGATTTGAGCGGCTATCACAAAGCCACGATGGCTCCCACCCATCTATAGAAAATGTTGAATGGTATACCATGTCCGGTCACTCCCCAGCGGGCCAGACCTATAATGCGACTTTTGACCCTGAGGCTGGCACTGATCCCATCCATACTAAGGCACTGCCAGCCGAACCTGCGAGCATTTTGCAGAAAACCCACTAAATGATTTTTGTGGTAGCGGTGGTGTATGTATCTACCCAACGAGAACCATGTCAGTGTTACTATATGAAAGATATACTTATGCTCTTTGCCTATCCGAAGTCTTCGCACTTAGTTCATCTTGACCTGGCTATACCCCATATACTAGTACAGCCTCGTGCGGGTCTGGACCAATCAGCTGAACGACGATCTCAGCTCCACGGGCTTTGCTGACAGCCCCCTCAATAACCTAGTTTTTAACTTCTTTTCTTTATGATTAGCAATTTATTATTGCCAATTTCCTCCAGGGACTTGTAGAAATGGTAGACGAGGCCCACACTTCCCTGGCGGCCCTTGTCATAGCCATCGTGGCTTTGTTCATTGCTTCCGTCCAGCTACTGCAGCAACTCTTCGGCACTGCGGACGGCTACCGACGCTGCCAGGAATCTATCATAGGTCCCTGGTCAGGACTGACGCGCCTGAGCTGGCGCTGGTCCGAGTTTCGGTTCGAGACCAAATACACCACGCCGCTGATCGTATCGTACGACACGGACGAGGTATCCAAGGACCCCCGAATCGTCGGTATCAACGATAAAGCGCCGCCCAGGGAGTTGCAGCAGACGATCCATAACTGTGACCACGAGGTCTGCAATCGACCGACGGCACGATGGCGACAGATACTTTATGCGGTGCGTGCGCGTCGTCGTCGCTGGGTTTCGACTTCCCCCGGCGATCAGGTTTCATGGACTCTGTTCCTTCGTATGATTCATGAACGGCAGGCGAGGTGGCGGCTAGAAGATAGCTCTCCCCGATCGGAGAAACAGACGGTTGAAATGCCCTTAATGCCGCCGTCCACAGTCGAGCGGGACGTGGGTGTCGTGTACGTGGAAAGGTCATGGGATCTGATGATCCCCGAAGTGACGAGGCCGCTGGCGACCAGCACATTAGGGGACATTGTGGTCATCGCGCATCGCATGGGCATGCGCTGGTTGGACCTTCGTTTCAGCGAGGGTTTCCTGCGCGCCGAAGGAAACGGACATAGCTTGACGGCAACCCTTCTGCGGGGACTGGGACCGGTGTTCCAGTATAGTTTCGAGAAAAAGGCGCCTGCCGTCCAGATGCACGAGATCAACGGCGGCGAACCAGCGTTCGAGTGGGTTCCTGGGAAGGACGCTCTCGTGCCCACGAAGGAATCGGATATGATGGCCTGTGGGATCCTCGTTGGAGACCCGATGTTAGGGCTGCCGAACCTCCATCTGGCGGGCTCCGACGATGCAGAAACGCACCACCTGCTAAGATTGGCGTTAGTTCGGTTCGGGGTCGGCAAGGATATCGCGACGCGACTGTCGGATGGCTACTCGCAGAGAGGCATCGTGAACGGGTGGCAGTCCCGGGCCAGTTTCGCGCTCGGAGACCTCGTCGGACTCGTGTCGCCGTTTATTCCACTACCGGGCTCTGACATTAATCTGATTGTGAATCCGATTCGCACGTCGCGGGTTGGTTCGTCGTTTCTGTTCTGGGAAACAAGAGAGATCTTTCTCCTTCGGCTGAAAGAGATGGTTCAGCAACAGCAAAGTGCAGACATACCAACTAGCGGACGATCGAACTTGTCTATGATATGCGATTGCCTTGCCGAGCTGCATGACAACTACCCTGACGACTTCTTCGATCGATGGGAAAACGACCCCTACGTCAAGCAGTCGACCGGACGGACAGACGCGACGTCCTCGCACGTCAACACCGCGAAACAACTGTACATTCAGCGTCTATACGAGATGCACTCACGCACCACTCAGTATTTCTCAGAGAGACCCGAGCACTTCAAGTTCTTGGTGGCAGAGTATATCAACCTGGCAGCTGAGGCGTGGCCGCGAGCAATTGAGAACACTCGGCAGGGCAAGGCGCGAGACACGAAGGGCAGGTTTGAAGGTCCTCGCAATCAATGGCATGAGAATGGCCACGTTCTTCTTGATTCGTTAGATGAATTCATCGATAAAATGCAGGGAAGATTTGGAGGTCGAGAGGGTGCAGTGGATGCGTGGTGGATGATGGTGTTGCGAGGGGTGACCTGGTATATGTCCGTCTGGATCACGGTACCCACCTCGTTGGTGCTTTCGTACTGCTACGCGAGTCAGTCGGTTGTATATCTGTCGTAGGTAGGACTTGCAAGGGGATTATATTGTCCCAACAATTTGATTGACTTTAAAGTTCAAGTGAGTAATTCTGCTATTCGCTCAGGAGAGCCCCATCAGGGAGCTGATATTCGGGTACGAAGCAACTCTCTCCCTCTCTAAGCATTCTGCCATTGAGTAATATCATCAGGATATATCACTCGAACTCGAATCCATCGTCCACACCAACTCCGGCTCCAAAAGACACTCAGTACCACCATGGCATCGTTTCGCCAGACCAGGCCAGAGGGACCGCCTTACTGTGTTCATCAATTCACCATCTCCTCCACCAAACGCCATGGATTTCAACGAGAATTCTGAGCCTGTTGGGCTGCAGTAGAACAAATACCGGGATTGCTGTCGGCTAAGAGCTGTTTTCAAATCGGAGCAGCCCTGCAATAGCTCTTGGAACTGATGCTGTCGTGATCTGTTATCCGTGGATGAAAACTTGCCAAAATGCTTTTCGACCTGGTCCATAATTTTCCGCATTGAGCGTTCTCGGTTGCTCTTCATGGTTTTTTCAAGGAAATCACAGGTTACGCCTTGCCACATTCTCAGGGCTTTTTCGGAAACTGGAGAACAGTAGATTAGCATGCTGAGAGATTAAGTACTAGTACTGCACATTCAGCCGGAATCATATCATACGGGTACTCTCGATACCGTCTTTCAACGATTCAATCACATAACCCACGAAGTGATCGTGAACTCCAAAATGGTACGGAGCAAAGATATGGTTGCGGATCATCTGCGTGATATCTGCTTGGATCCAAGCCTGAAGCTGAAGAGAATTGCACGGAAATTGGTTGCTAGCTTCCTCTGTCGGAGGATATACGAAATTCAACTTGACCCATGCGTCCAAGTCATGACCGATTTTCCGCATCATTGCCGTAATCTGCTCGTCATTCATCTGCACTGGTCCGATCTGCAGTGTGTTGATCCCGTTATACAATTTGTTTACTGTCTCGCGGTGAGCTTTCTCGGTCTCTTCAGCCCGTTTGTCTGCTTGGGAGAGTAATTCATCCTGCCGTCGGATCTTCTCGGAGTCAAGTAAATGCATGCGATCTGCCTCGTTTCGGAGGGCTTTAAAGCGCTTGCAATAATTTACGACTTTCTTCTCCAGTTCCCCGACTCTCTCGTCCCTTGCTTCGAGTTGTTTCTTGAGGTCTTGATTCTCCTTTTTGTGCGATGAGCTTGAGATGCCCCGGATCGCAGAAAGCAGACGCCACGTACCCTGTCCAACGCTATATTTTTACCAATGATTCTATCTTGTGCCTCGTTTTCATCTTCTGTGACTAATAAAAATTAGAAAAGAGAGAGAAAAGGGATTAGCATCTGGGTCAACTTACTGGGCTCATAGCGGGCACTAAGCCACCATGGGTTCGGCCACTCACACATTCTGAAGGATGATGAAGAATGAATACAAGGGGATGAATACAATCAAATAAATACAGGAGAATGAGTAGTGCCAGGGAATATATAGACAAGGTTTTTAAAGTGTTTCGATGAGGTGAATGACAGGTAGTGAAGGAATGATGCTCCGCCACCGTCAGAATAGGATCACCATGAATCATCATCTCATAACTCGACCAATATTTAAACTTCGTTATTTGCTCCTACTTGGTACCTAAAGAAAGTAGCAGCGACAACGATAGATAGTACTTTGGCTCTGAATTAGCAGATACGACTACATCATGGCTAGGGGACCTTCATACCTTGTTGCTATCGATTTCGGTACTACGTATAGCGGGTATGTGAGAGCACGATCATTCATGTCGCTGAATACTTACCGGTTCTTAGAGTTGCCTGGGCACTTGAGGGGTCTCAGGGATTTGATGAGGAAATCACGGCCCTATCGACCTGGCAGGATAAAAGCAATCGTCAGCTATGAGTTCATTCTGATTAATGTTCAGCATTCGGCTAACTCCCAAGCAGGAACCTATGCCAAAGTCCCGTCGGTGATCGCTTATGATGACAACTTCATAAGCTGGGGTTACCAGGTTGACTCTTGCGCCGAGGGCTTTCGAGGAGTCAAGTTACTGCTGGATGAAGACCAGAAACTTGAATATGCCCCTTCGTTGACCTCAAGAAAGCTGCTGAAGATATACAATACAGATGCGGCGGGAGTCACTGCGGACTATCTGGAATGCCTCGTAGAACATGCGAAGGAGATATTGAAGAAAGACCGCTTGATGCCAGAGAAAGCTACTCTGAATTTGAGATTTGTTCTGACCGTCCCCGCCGTGTGGTCTGACAAGGCCAAAGATGCGACAATGAGGGCTGCTATTCAAGCAGGCATTTCGCCGGAGGATCTTTCCCTGATTTCCGAGCCGGAAGCTGCGGCGTTACATGCGTTGCGCAAAGTTTTGCCAGGTTCATTCTCTGTGGGTTCCTTACTAGTCCCGGATCATGGTACATGCATGCATTCGAAACTAGAGCCTAACTGTCGCAGGAAAATGACACGTTCATTGTTTGCGATGCCGGAGGAGGAACAGTGGTAGGTGTCGTCCTTAACGTGGGATCAGCGAGAGAGAGATCCAGATAGTAACCCCTTCAATAGGACCTCATTTCATATCGGATCAAGACCCTGGTGCCTCTAGAGATCGTGGAGGTGACCGAGGGAACAGGTCGTGCTTGTGGATCCATGTTCTTGGATGAACGATTTGAAGACCTCCTACGTGGTAGAATGGGGGCCAATAAATACGACTCGCTGTCGAATGTATCCAAGGATGCAGTGCGGACTTACTGGCAGGAACGAGTGAAGCCCTACTACACAGGAGGACAGAGGAAGAAGAAGGTAAGTCCACAGTTGGCCCTTTCATCCTTGATGTTAAATTCTGTGACCTACCTGTATCCAGGTATCCATTGCTTCGAGACTATTGGGGCTCAACTTGAATCACTCCGATACAACCACTGAGGATGAATACGCCGAAACCGACAAGTTCATTCCGATCGCGGGTGCGCAAGACGACCCAAAAATTCCGATTGTAGGAGGGTGCTTTCCGCTGAGCCCGTGAGTCCACTGCAATCTCCGAGAGGCCGAATACTGAAGCGCTGCTAGTGATGATCTCGAGAGCATCTTTGAGCCTATCGTACGGGACGTCGAACAGCTTGTTGCCGGGCAGGTAGCGAATATTAATCGACTCGGACGCTCGACAAAGGTCTCACACATCTTGATAGAAACCCTTGGAGCGTTTCGGCTAAATCTATTGCAGGCCATTGTCCTTGTTGGTGGTTTCGGATCCTCACACTATCTTTTCCGCCGGTTGCAAGAAGGCAACCCAACCGTGGAGATTTTGCAGCCAGAAGATGCGTATGTTCCCATCAGCGTAAGGGAGTTATGAAGGGTACTGACTGATAGGGTGGTTTCAGCTGGTCTGCAGTTGTGAAGTAGGCTTAGCTCCCTACTAGGACGCTTGAATAGTCCTGCTAACCATGTTCAAAGAGGTGCTGTGCATCGCGGATTACAGGGCAACCAAGTCGAAAGCCGAATTGGCCGTCAACACTACGGCATAGTAAGCAGCACACCATGGAATCAATCCATCCATGGGGAAAGGAATAAACATTGGGATCATTTGGAGGAAGTATATAGAGCCGACGTGATGTCTTGGTTCATCAAAAAGGTGCTTGCTCCTTCCCACGGATTTCACCACCCGGCTAATCCTATGGACCCTAGTCCTCCCCAATGTATGAGGACCAGCCGATCACTTTAAACTTCTATTTTACGGCGCCCGTTAAAGATGCCGGAAGACACTTGCTCTATAAGGTTACTCTCTACTGCTGCAATGCAGTGGAGGCACCAGACGTCAAAGACAACAGTAAGTCTGCGCCCAAGGGTCATCTCTCCTTTCTTACTCACCAGCAAAAAGGTATCAGAGAGCTATGTACCGTGGAGGCGGATCTTAGGAGAATCCCTAGAGGTTTGTTTGTGAAAAAGTGCAATTCAAAGGGAGTCGAGTATTACAAAGTCCACTTTACACTTGTGCTGACTCCTGCGTCCGCTGCGCTCATCTTTGAGCTTCATTTCAACGGGACCTCTTATGGAAAGGTTCGGTCCAAGTATTCTTGAGGAATCTGATTGCAGTATATGTACTGCTCTTAAAGCTTTTATCGTTATTACGAAGCTAGCCTTAATATCAGCCCACCCGTCTTGCTATCTGAAGAGTATGTACACCAGTAGCCAGTTTTACATTATGTACGGAGTAGAGATAGTACATGGCAAACAATCATCTTGGGCCGTGCAAGCTTACATATACAGTAAGTATAGTAGAGTAAGAAAAAAATAGGGTAAGAGCGAACGGATTTTGCTATCTCATTCAAGATATATATCTAAAGAAAGAATTAAACTACACAAACATAATTATAGATAATCCACTGCCCCAAAAAAGGCCAACCCTTGTTAGCGAGGGACTATTTATGCATATCCACGCGGCAACGAAGTAGATCTCTTGACCATTCCGGGACATTATATCAATGGCTTACGGGCAAAGAAGGAGAAGTCTCCTGCGGGCTGCAGGCTGCAATAGACTAAGCTGCTTATTAGACGAAGTGGAGCTGACGAAGCCTGGGGGGATTTACCCCATTGGGGAAATAAAGCCGTGAGATTAGAATGAGACGATTGAGATAAAAGAGTCGATTCTAATAACATTTGAAATTGAAGGCTTCTTAGCATTTCACACGAAACCCCTTATGGATAGAACCCAGAAAAGACGGCAGGTGAGGGTAGATCACCAACCGAACAATCAACAATGTCTCAGGCCCACGGGAGCCACGGGAGGACCTCAGGATACATCCAACAACGGACAATCAGACGGCGATGACTTATTGGTTCCGTCGGCTAAACGATCGATGGAACGTTGCATGTCCGCAATAGACTGCAGAAAAGTGGAAATGGTAGAAATTCTGACGAGATTCCCCGTTCGGTTGGCTCGGAGGTTTCGAAGCGGCCGATGCCCCGGTTGCCAGTTCTGCCGAAGTTTTTCCTGGTTCCAGTTTTTTACTTTAAATTGTCTTCGGCGTCTGCTCTTTCGGTATCTGATTTATTGATATTTTTTTTTGTCTCTTCTCGCTCTCTCTTTTGGCCCTTGGTGCTTTGAATAAAGTCATGGCTACCTGTTGTGTGGGCAATTATTTGGATTTTTACTGACCAAGATCATCCCCTGGTCAATCTAGACTATTTACAGGCAAAATGCACCAACAACACAATGGGTGTAGATGATGCTTTTTTCATACAGACGACACAACATGTCTTCAAAATTCCGGCAGGCTAGGCATGCCCACAATGCTCCTATCAGGGACCCAACCTTCGACTTCCATGCTGTGATTCGGAGGTATCGGCGTGCCACTATGTAGTGCGCCGCCAGGAATAACCCTCTGCGGAGGCGCCTCATATACATACTGTGACGGCACCATGGCTGGAGGATACGTTGAGAACTGATTCACGCCGGAAAAGTTGAGGTGATTTGTGCCCTGATCTGATGACCACGTCGGGGTCATCCCTGGAGGCGTTCCATAGCTTCCACCCATGGGTTGATACGCCGACACTTGCGACATATCCACGCTCACTCCGTACGCTCCGGTCGGCTGCTGTGGAAGGGCGGAGGCAGGGTCGTATCCTGGAGGATTTGCAAAGGACGCCGGAGCTTGTGATGTGGATGGGCTGGTGTTGATCGACGGAACAAGCCCCGTCTCTTTCTGCATTTGCCGTTGTTGGAACCGATCGTACCAATTTCGGGCTTTGATCGCAATGACATACAACCATCGACTGGGAATCCTGTACTTTCCCCCGCCACTGGCCTCGGTCAGGCTATTGGTCATGGCGTCCAAGTACATTTCCAATTTGATTGCTTGGGGCGTGATAAACTCCCCCAAACCCCCGGACCTGACCGAAAAAAATATTTTGAGAAGAGACATCATGGCTGTGCCGACCCGGGTATAGACAAGACTGGGGATCGATCGCATCACTTCTGTGTCACATTTGAGGAACGTATCCAGCGTCTCCTGGGCCGCATTCATCCATTTGATTGTGACATCTACTCGCACGGCACTCAGTGGGGTTTTATGCCGTTCGCTGCCTCCGTCTTCCGGTCTGGGAAGTGTGTAATATTGTCGCTTGATCGCATCGGGGTCTCGATACCCTTCTCCGACGGCTAATTCATATATGGCAAGGTTGGTATAGTGGTATTCGAAGGTCATCGGCACTGTTGGGAGAGTTTTAGTGACTGATTGCTTGATGTTTCAATGTCCAATTCTTCAAGCTGCGAAGGTAAACTAACCAGTGAGCAACTCTGAGGGAACATTCTTCATCCAGGACTGCATCCGGCTATCAAACCACCTCAGAATAGCTTGAATCCGCGACTCCGTCAAAGGAGTAGTGGAACTGGTGTCGTCCAGGCCGAAAGAAGCCATCGCCTCGTCAACGATTCTTTGCAGCTCAAACCACGTCGCCATATGCTTGTCGAGCATATTCGGCGAATTCTCGAGGTGTTTGACACACTCCTCCATCCAGTCATTATAAAGAAGCAGATTGGGCCGGCGTGTTTTCATTGCGACTCTGTGATATGTCAGATGCCATCTTGTTTGCTGCACAAAGGCCTAATGCTTACGTCGATGCTAAGTGGTAACATCCCAGTATCGCTCTAGCCTGCTCGGCCATGTGCTGGTCGTACACACCCTGCCTGCTTGATTTGCGGTCCGTGCCATTTAGTACCCTCCGCTTAGAGGCTAACCCGATCTCCAAGGCCATCGTGGCGGCGATATGGGTATACTGGTAATGCTGCAGTTTCGAAGGCGAGTCAGGTGGATAATAAAAGATGATCATGAGCAGCAAAGCTTGAACCAGTTCCAAGGACTTGTCGCCGTTCATGAAAAAGCGCTCCGCATAAAGTCGAACCAACTCGCGGTTGAGGACGGCTGCTAGGCCCTCGTCCACGGCAAGAGCGGCTGCCGCAATCACCGACAGAAAAAGTACGGGCTTCGAGCGACGCAGCTGAGCGGCTGTCGTATCGCACGGCAAAGTGACCATGGGAGAAAACCCAGTTAGATCTGTCATATAAAATGCCACCAATTCATTGGCATAGTCCAGGCTGATCACGCTCCGATCGACAACATCTTCCCCAACGGCAAATTCCGGAGAATGTCTGGCCTGGGCTGGATTGAAAGAGGCAGGAGGGATTGAGCCATCTTCAAGAGTATGTGGATACGATGTGGACGAGCCAAAGCCGGGAGAAGCTTCCATGCGTCGAAGAGACCCTGAGGTGCTGCTTGGAGCGTCTAGGATGGTCGGTAAAGTCTCTTTCGGATCAGTCCCGAAATCTGGTTCAAACGAGTCCTCTCTTTCACTCCCGGTGCTTTCCGTGCTACTTTCATCGATTATGATACGGTCCTTGAGGAGGGAGCGCATCTGGCGCATTTCTCTTTCCAGCTGAGCCACCCGCGAGTCAGTTCGCTTGCGCGGTCGCCGTCGCTGCGGAGCCACGAAGACACAAGCCCTCTTGGCCTTAACGCATCGCTGACATTGGTTGGGGAAGGCGTGGTCAGGCAGACAGCGAACTTTCAGACTCCGACACGATTCACAAGACCTATTTAGTTGCTGTGTGGGAGCGGCTTGCTGAACAGGGCCGGCGTCACTCGGTGTTGTGGTGACGGGCGTGGTCGACATGGTCTCCCTCCAGCCTTGTCGCCGAAAAAAGAAAAAAGGAACCGGTGGAATAGGGAACCAAGGAACAACGGGACCAAGAGCAAAAACAGAAGTCTAACGAAATGAAAACTCAAAACGAGAGCTGACAAAGAAGGCTATAGGTGTGCAGAAAGCAAAACTTCATCTCCCGCGAGCCGAGAAGAGACCCACCGCGAAGGGGTCGAAGTTAAATGGAGAAATAAACACGCTTTATGAATGCCATTGCTAACACGGGTGACAGGCACAATAAAGAAGTGAAGAAAGGCGATGCAATGGGGTGAGGTGAAACCAGACCCCAAAAATCCCAGGAGATGGTGAATCCGTACTCCGTAGTGATCTGTCGCGCGTGCAGAATGAGGATGCTAATAATAAAGTAAATGAGAAGATTATAAAATATAACCAAGAAAAAAAAGGAAGCGAGGTCAATCCCTGATGCAGGTTCGCAGACCAGAGTCCAATGAGATCTCCACTTTCCAGGCGCTGCAGACGTCAAAACACGCCATGACGGAGGGAAGGATGAGAATGCGAGGAAGGAGAAACAAAAAGCAGAAGCAGAAGAATAAAATAAAAATAATAATACTAACCAAGCCGGGCCGGTTTCAACCTGGAGGAGTGGTGGGTCATGTGAGCCTCCCGGCCACATGGGTCGACGGGGGCAATCTAATAGCCTTTGGACGGCGCCTTTTTCTTCGTTGATGCCTGCTGGACAGTGGACGGAGCGACCAGAAATCTGTGTCTAGGACCTACGAGATATGGCAGATATCGTCTTTAATTGGGAATCCTCCAGCCCCAAGTTCATCTCGCTATTCTTCTCACCACCTTGTTGATTACCACTCCGTAAAAACGTGGACCTCGTATGCCGGCTAGTCTCGGCGGAGATGGGTTTCCGATTGGTGTTCAAGAAGTACCATGCACGATGGTGAAAAACGTGGCCGCTCGAATGAGCATCATGTACCGTTTCCTATCCAAAGCATCAGTTGTGACTCCAGAGTCTAGCGACAACGGGGACTTGGGGCCAAAAGAGAGATGAGCCGGAGAACCCCCCACAGGAACGTCAATCCAGGACTCTAAGCAGCGAAGCACACGAGAACTCGAGAAATTCGAAGACCAAAAAAAAGACAGGGAAAAATCAAGAATCATCAAAGAGACTTTGATAACTGACCGAAACCTGACGAATCAGGCGACGAGGCACCCCCACTCGGCGCATCGACCCTGCGGCCCGTTGGAACATCGATTGCCGCTTCGGGAAATTCCCAAGATCCCCCTGGCTGAACGCATCTTCATACGGAGTATTCAGTAGTTCATGCTACTAGTAGTACCAGCCTACTACTAGTACTACGGAGTGCTATGGTCCATCGCAGCCATCGGATGAAGGAGATGAAGATCGTCTTGGCCTTCAAGAATCCAAGTACTCCTACTCCGTACTCCGCACGCTACTTGAAACCAGAAGGTCCTACCTGTTCATGATCGGACTGACTGACACTGACAGCGGACAGGTCTTTGCCTCTTTGCCTCTTTGCCTCTCTGGCATTTGGACCACCTTCCTATTCAGGCCGACTTTAATTTGTTTGACATGTTGACAGCGCTCTCGGCACATATGCCGATTGTCAACCTGTCCCTCAGTTGAATCCTTCCGTTTCGGCCGGAGCACGGAATATTTCCGCTCGTTGAACTGCATTCGGCTCACGCAGGAGCTGGCATAGATACTGAGCCATAGACACGATAGAACAGACCTGACTCTGCAAAGCTCATTCTGTAGCGAACTCGCTAATCATGGACCATTTCTTCGTAGAAACCGGTAACCGTAAACAGGAATGCTGGTCGACCGATGATAGCGGATCTGAGCACATCCATACTAACAGGGGTCCGACGCCCCCGTGGCTGGAAATAGAACCATCTGCATATCTTGTCTGATCCTCGAGGCGAGGCGTGAGAAAGACAAAGTAAGCTTGGTTTAGCACCTCCCACGTGGCCCTGGAGAGCCCCGGCTAATCCCTGTACCGTTCCTGATAGACCACTACTCCGTACTAGTCTAATAGACATCGAACGGAGCCATGCACTGATCAAACCCTACCGGGGTGATACCTGTACCACCGCAATTTGTAACCGACGGCGTCTCTAGTGCCCTGCACCTAGTGGCGACTATCCCAACGGCTCAAGAAAAGGCATTGCGCCAGACATGGCTTGAAGGGAGGGGAAGGGAGGGGCCAAAAGGGCGCCGGCCCACGATGGTCGCTGGTAGACTGCAGTCGGTAGTGGAACTGTAGAACGGAAAACCGCCCCAACAGTCATGCACACAACACGTGGTAGATCTTGCAATGTTGATAGTTATTCTAAGAGAAGAATGTAGATTCAAGGGGGCAGAGTATCAGAGAGTCTAGTGGCTTGCATTGAATCGGTCCTTCCTAAGCGGCCCGCCGGGGCTTCTTGGAGACCTTCCCGTTTCTGTCTAAGCGAGCAGGTTAACACGAGAAATATTTTTGGTATGCAGTTCCCGACGAGTAATGTCTCAGAGAAAAGGTGCAATCTTCGTGATTCATGTTGTCCTATGAATCAAATGCGAGGGTCTAGTGAGTTGGGTGCATGGGTCTAGGCTCCTGAAAGCAGCCTAGACCTGGATACGGAGTGCTCTCTGAATCACGACATGTCATGTATAAGCGCATTTAGAGGTGAGTTGGAGTAAGTATTGAATTTAGAGTGCTTTTGAATGTTATGAGAATGGAACTCGGAGAGAACACCGGGGAGTACTGACCCTGCATCCTGGATGTGCAGGATGTCGACAACGTTGCAAGATCGGTAAAGAATGCATAGACCGGGACATATAAGTGGAAAAATGAATCATGAGGCATATCTGGCCAGAATGCTTGTGTCTTTATAGTAGGGCGCCCTTTGCCAGTTTTCCAGTCAATCATGCCGTTCTTGTCAATGGCATGACAAGAACAGTAGATAGGTACAGACAGCATCTTGAAGAAGCTTCGTCCATGGGCACAGACTTCGGGAGAGGGGACTAACCGAATGCGGTCGGAAATAGAGACCGGGCACTTCGTATCAGGAAGTCAAAGACTCTCCAAACCCCAAAGTCTTAGACACTCCAAGCCGTGGCCTCGACGTCCTGAGAGGGTTAGTGCTGGAATTGTTTAGGTTTGGAGGCATTATGTTGTCTCTCATGTTTCCACTCCAGGATGTGTCTCTGGCATTGGGGTAACGATGAGCACGTGTCCGTTACCTCAACAACCATCTTGTTGGATATCGGCTTTACTCCAAAATGACTGCAAATGTTGATGAGATCTTATTATTATCTTATTAGCACAGGGCATGTCAGATAATGGATCTAGGTCGATCGCTAGCGAATCCACAGGCTCGGTCCAACCAGATTACGCAGGATAAGATTAGTACCGCCTCTAACGGTTGAGACTCGAGATGCGATGCTGGGCGGTACTTGAAGAGGACGCAGGGGCTGGAAACCTGGAATGAGGAGATCTCACTTTTTCAGACGGTGAGTCTTACATATGTCACCCTTTAGTTAACTAGTTAGTTAGCATAAGTCAGCTACTTAATTCTTAATTTATGTGGTTAGATCGTAAAAATCAGATAGCCATGGACATGATGTCAATGACTGCCTCGCTAGACGTGGGAATCGACAATTCCGGCATCCGAATGGGACTAAAAAGTCCAGGGCAGATCGCAAGTTACTCTGTAATCTGAATGTCACCTTGCCGTTTCCTAACCGTTACCCTAGTCGGACCCTACCTACACCTACAATCCTACATAAGTTTGGGATTTGCACCGGTGGACGATCCAGCTGTCCGTCTCCGTCGGGTCTCCTGAAAGCTGATTTTCTTTTCAGTGGATCTTGGAATACGAACGATCTGCCCTGAATGCTGACGGTCTGAAACGAGAATCAACCCGCTGATTAGCTTGGTCTAATTAGAAACTTTTTTTTTCTTTTTTTGTTTTTTTTTTTTAAAAAAAATCTTTGCCTACCTAGTGGAGTCCACCCCAGTCCCCACTTCAGTCCTGGAGCATCCGTCACTCCCGTAGGTACAGTAGCAGGGCATACGGATGTCCGGATTGCTCAATGGTTCTGCGCCAGGGACAGAGCGTCCGGAAGAATATGCACGGAGTACTACACCGTCTGCACGTCTGCGCGTTGCAGGAGGTCCGGGTCCAAGATGGTACATTGGAGGCCGTATCTCATCTATTATGAGATTATCTGCTGAGACATGGCCACGGTGATTGGGGGCTTGGCCCCTTTATGAACCGCTAAAGTGGTGGTATATGACGCGGCCCCCAACTCCATTTCTTCCTTGCCAGTCGACTAGTTCGAGTATCACGTTGATAAACCAGTACGATGATTATTGTTCTCCTGGGGCTGTACGGAGTAGTTATATAAAAAGGAAACGGCTTGGGCACTGGCACTTGGATCGAATTTTTGGGATCGGGAACTTATACGGAGTACATCCCTAGTATCTCACAAGGGGGTCGAATAGCCTCGTTTTTCCCGGTTGGAAGGGTCCGTGTCGAGGGACGGACGAATGAGGGCAGGCTATCGTCAGCACCAATGCTACATTGAGATAGGAGTGCGGCTGTACAGTGTGCAGTGTGCAGTGTACAGTTAAAGTAGTGAGAACATGAACACTGGCAGTCAATGTCGCCCCGATCGGCACCGAACACTCCCTGCCAAGGCCCACAAGGCTGGTCGTCAGTGGCCGCTTGCCACCAACTTACAGGCTGGCGGTAACTGAGCACGCGACAATAATAAAATAATTGAAAAAGTCGTGTGTCTCCTTGGAACCGCCTGTCGCTGCCGATCCCCGTCTCTCTTTCTCTCTCTACCTTTTGCAAATTGTTGTCCCTTTCTCTACTTCCACCCTTCTGCATTGAACTCCTCCATTCTTGGACAACTATCCTTCACCCCTTTATATATATACCCTCTTTTATTTTATTTTTCTCAACTCGGTTCTATTGGAAATTCTATTCTTTGGCGCTCTGACCCCCCGACGCCTGGTTTTCCTCCCCCATACTCCGTAATTCTCCCCGGTCTCCCATTATTGATCTTCTCCCTTTCATTCCTTCACTTCATCCCTCCCTCCCCCTGGTGGGCGCATCCGCCATCCTTGCCTGGATTCCGCCCTGTCCGGTCACGTACCACCACCGCCGGCTCTATTTGCTTTCTTGTGTAACCTCGAGTCGGAGCATGCGATCGCCGAGTCGTTGAATTGGACCACGGAAGATTAATCAAAATAAAATAGCACACTCTACCGTTTATCCGCCGCAATGTGGACGTCGCCGTCCCGAATCCTCCTCTCCGTCAGCACGTTGCTGTTCGCCGTCGCCCAACCTACCACGAGTGCCGATATCACTTTCCAGAGCGTGAGGAATGAGGTGGTAAAAGATTATACCGGCCAAGGGGGCGACATCCCCAATAAGAAATACTTCCGTGAGTGCTTCCATCCCGGTACGCCGTTTTAATGTGTTCGGATTCTAACCAGTTTTTTAGGGGAATCTAGGTACGTTTGCCAACACCGCGACGCTGTCATTCTGCCCTGTCTCTTTTACTAACCTTCACTCCCGGTAGTTTCCATTATCACTACGATGGACGGTAAGTTTTTTTCTCCCTCTCTTCCGATAAACCGGTTTAGTGGTGGCGGTTGAGTTTGATCGCTAACGAGGATCCAAGGTTTGCGAACGAGACTCTTCCCCCAGAGGAAACCATCCCTCATCTGTCGGAGCTCATCCGAACATACCTGTCAACCATGGCCGACCTGGGAGCAGAAACATGGATAATGCACGGCACAATGCTGGCGTGGTGGTGGAACCAAAAGGTTGAGCTTGCCAAGCGCCATGGGATGCACAACGTGTTGTCCGCTGACGGTTGCCTAGATCTTCCCGTGGGACAACGACATCGACGTTCAGGTCACGGAACCTACGATCCGCTTCCTTGACCAGTACTATAACATGACCGAGCATCATTTCGACATCCCCGGCGTCGAGGGCGGACGCTCTTATCTACTCGAAATCAACCCATTCTACGTCATCCGGTCGACCAACGATAAGGCGAACGTGATCGACGCGCGATGGATCGACATGTCTTCCGGCCTCTTCATCGACATCACGGCAGTGCGCAAGGATGATGCCGCCGTGGAGAAGGGCGACGTGACGGCTTTGATGTGCAAGGACGGCCATCGCTTCGACGTAAGTGGCTGGTGCCCATGTCGCACAGCAGGCGCGCTGACTTCCCGGCCTCCAGGAAAACGAGATCTTCCCTCTCCGTAACAGCCATTTCGAGGACTTCCCCGTCAAGATCCCCTACGACTACACCAAACTGCTCGTCGAGGAGTATGGCAACAAGGCGCTGACGGTCACCAACTTCCAAGGGTATGTTCTGGCCCCTCGTCCGACCGGTTGGGGTCGCAATCGCTAATGCCATTTCTTACAGTCACACTTTCAACGAAGAAACGCTGGTGTGGGATAAAAACGAGTAAGCGCCCGTTCCAAGCATTCCGAGGTGGTTGCCTTGCTCACACCACGGTTTAGGGAGAAAAAATCCAAGAGAGACTCGGTCCCGCAACGGAAGGCTGGCATGCCCGTTCGAACCTCCCCCCTAGGACCCCGACTCAGATGATTGTGTGCGACAACTCCTTACTTCCCGTCGCGTTCTGAACTATATATAACTCTCAGGTCTCTTACCTACACTCATGATAATAATGATGTGAGCCAGGATTGGATCTAGCAACATCTCTTGCATATACCAGGCGTTTGTTTTGATTCTGCTCTGCATCACCCGGATATTGGTTGTGATTGGCATTTCATTTATTCTGGAATATATTTTTCTCGTCTTTTGTCTCGGTCGCCTAATCTTGGGTTTTTTTTCTGTTGTCTATTTCTGTGGTTCAAAATCTGGTGGGATTGGAGGACGGGGTTGACCACTTCCGGGCCTGTGTATTGGATTGGGGTATGACTTTTTGGAGCCCGTGTCAATACTAGAATTTCTCCACGGAGAGCAAAATACATGTACATATATGGTTCTTGAACAGGTCTACAAGTTCTTAATGTATGGTTATTTCAGCGAGTCTCGGTGTTCACTGTTCAATTGTCAAGTACTATCCTAATTGAGCGGCGGGGAGCAGCATAGCCCGGATTAGGCACCAAAGTATCAGTATCGCGATGGTCGACTAGTGCTGACGGCGCTCCGTCGAAGCTTGATGAGAGTTGGACTCGGGGGTTGGGGGCGGGTATGACAATAATGCCTTCCGTCCCAACATCCGGATTGATTTATGCTTAGTAGTTACTCACAGTATGAGAAGTGAGACTCGAGCAACACGTGCAGATCACGTGTCTCATAGTTGACTCACTGCAAGACACAGTGACGTCACGAAGCAGCCTGTTCTCCCTGCGGCATATCAATATCAATTATCAATCGGAATCATATGGGATAAACATCTAGTTCTACACCGGACAGACGAAGTTCTAGCAATTACCGGATCCAGTATAGCGGTACCTGAGTGGTCTCCAGCGGAGTCCTCCGTAGACCCTGACTCTGTCTTGACTCTTGAATAGATGAGTAGCCCTCTGCCTTCCAGAATAGGAGGCAGTGACAATGAAGCTATACCTAGTGTATACCAGGTCGACCGCACCCCTGTGCTTCCACGGTCGCTCCATGGAATATGGGACATTAGTAAGAATACGAGACCGCCAAGCGTCGACGGGAGGCCCAGACCCACTATGAGTCGATGACTGACGATCCATCGTTTTTTGCCTGACGCTGACAATCTCCATGTGTTTTTTCCTATCTGATCTTTCCCCTCCTTTGCTATTCTCTCCTGCTCTGCGGGACCTCCTTCCGAACGCATGAAAAGAATGTAGAAGGGGTGTGCATGCTATCTCTATATATACTTCCCCCCCCCATCATGTCCTTCCCCACGGAACCCACCCCGCCGATGAACAATCCCACCGCCTCCTTGTCATTCCCCGCCGCAGAGGGCTCCGAGAATGCCTCGGCCCCTGTCGCACATAGCTTGCCAGATTCTCAGGGTCTGCGAAGCTGTGTGACCTGTCGTCGAAGGAAAGTCCGTTGCAACAAGCGATGTCCATGTTCGAATTGCACGAGGGCCGGCATCGAATGCATCTTTCCTCCACCCGGCCGCGCGCCGCGCAAGTCGAAGCGACCGCAGGATGCAGAACTGCTGTCGCGCTTGAAGCGCCTCGAAGGCGTAATCGAGCATCTGAGCGAGAAGAACGCAGGCGCTCCTAATACGCCTTCCCCGCCGCAACAATCGCAGCAACAATCGCAACAGAAGGAGCCCGCCCCTGCCGATCCATCTCACTCCGCGGATAACGAAAACTGCCCCTTCGCCAATATGGACCCTCGCGAACCTCCGAAAACACGAAATCTAGAGCACGAGTTTGGTCGATTGGTGATTGAAGAAGGGCGCAGTCGATACGTGAGCAATCGACTATGGGCAAGTCTTGGAGACGAGGTGGGTTTTCTTACGGAGCTATCGGATTAGCGTTTTCTGTCGATCTGATCGCATCGCGCATGCTAACATGATACCAGGTGGAGGAATTGCAGGATATTCTAGACCCGTCGTCTTCGGACGAGGAAGACTACCCATCGCCAGAGTCGTCGTCCACGCTGTCCGGTAACCATGAAGGCTTCTTGTTCGGTTTCTATTCCCTTTCGCAATCCCTTCGCAGCTTCCACCCTCCGCCCGCAAAGGTCTCGATGCTGTGGGATATATATTTGGAGAATGTGGCGCCGTTGGTTCCTATCATGCATAAACCTACGGTCAAACAGCTATTCGCCAATGCAGCTCGGAAACCGGAGTCGATGGATAAAAACTCCGAGGCGCTGATACTTGCCATGTACTTTGTCTCGATCGTCAGTCTCTCCTCCGAAGAGTGTCGGGCTAAATTTGGCGAAGAGCGAGAGGTCCTCGTGGGCCGTTATCGATTCGCGGTGGAACAGGCTCTCGCCAAAGCGAACTTCCTAAATACCCAACATATCATGGTTTTACAAGCTGCTGTGATCTTTTTGATCGCCGTCCGTCGAGAGGATGACACCAAATTTGTTTGGTCTATGACTGCTCTTGTTCTTCGTCTTGCGCAAGGACTGGGCATACACCGAGACGGCACTAACTTTGGGCTGAAACCCTTCGATACTGAGATGCGACGGCGACTCTGGTGGCATATCTGCTTACTGGATATTCGGTCATCCGAGGACCATGGAACGGATGCTCAGATTCATGAGAGGATCTACGATACTCGACTCCCCTTGAACATCAACGATGAAGACATCACTCCCGGTATGCTGGAACCGCCCAAAGAGAGAATCGGCTATACCGACATGAGTTTCTGCTTGATCCGATGTGACATCACCGTCGCCCTTCGACGAGTGAGCTATGCCTGCCCGAATAATAACTTCCCGGGACCACCTCGACAGCCCTCCCCCGAAAAATGTGGGAAATTGATCAAGGCCGTCAATGACCGCATTGAGGAACAATACCTGAAACACTGTGATACGAGCGTGCCGATTCAATGGGTCTGTGCGACAGTTGGGCGTCTCATTCTGACGAAGCTCTGGCTGGTGGTTCATCATCCAATGACAAGACCATATCAAGGGATCAACCTGACCAATGACTCCCGTGAGAGCTTGTTCGTTACCTCGGTTCAGGTCGCCGAATTTTCTCGTCTTTTGGCGGCAGACCAAAACACTCACAAGTGGAATTGGCTGTTTGCGACCAACATGCAATGGCAATCAATTGCTTTTGTTCTGTCGGAGCTCTGCGTCCGCCCCATCAATCCTCTAACAGACCGGGCATGGAACGCGGTCAGTTCGCTCTACGGAGACTGGATGCGCACCGCAAAACAAAGAAAAGGAATGTTATGGCGCCCTCTGGCTCGGTTGATGAAGCGAGCGAGTGCTTGCCGTGAGAAGAAAAAGGAGGAGATGCGGCTTCGTGGCGATCCCTACCCAAGCGCCTCAAATACTGCCGCGCCACGCACCTTCTCTAAAGGACCAGAAATCGTACCCCCGCCCGTGTTGCCTCAGCTGTCTGAACTTGAAGCTCTATACGGAATGGACTCCAATAGTCAACCTGACCAGGAACCTACTATTGATCTCCGTGGCGGGCCCTTGGAGGCCATCAATGGCATGTTCCCTGGCGTGGACTGGTTCGCTGTTCCTACTTCTCAAAGTCCTTCGGAGCAGTCGCTATCATATAACCCGAACCCGAACCCGGATCCGACGATGACTCTTCCAAACCAATCTCCCGTGGTACCGTTGGCGCCGCAAGGAGACCTGTCTTCGCCACAGCTGAACTGGGATGAGTGGGATCAAGTCATGCGCGACTTCCACATGGATCTGCAACAGGCACATACAACGAACCCTACCGGCAACTTTTCCGCCAATGTGTCTGACTGGTTTATGTGATTGGCTTGATTTGATTTGTTTCTTTTCGCTCGCCGGTAACACCGGCATCAAGATGCCCTGGTGGCCATCTTTCGCACAACGTTGTATAACTGCATATATTCATGATTCCCCGGAGCTAATTTTTGGACTACTTGACACCCCTCTCTTTTAAAAAACAACACTCCTCTCACACGGACAACTCTCCACTGTTTACGAAGTATGATGTACGATACATGGGTTACTTTTGCGCTGTGACCTACTTATATAGCAGCATGGTTTAGGAGATTTTGGCACAATAGCATGGCTGCGAACGAGTCAATTCCTGTAATATAATCTTGGAAATGTATAAGTTCATTCCCCAGATATCATATTCGTCTGAATCTGTAGGACAATACAATCATTTTAGCAGGAAACCCTGCGATCCCTTTACGCCGATGTCCATCACGTGACCGACCTCCGCGGCAGAGTACACAGTAGCTTCATCCTCTCCGCACCTTCACCCGCCATCTCCGACCAAGCACAAGCACTCCTGTCACTCCCTCGCCATCAATTGACCTTCCCCAGTCGAATCTCCGCGTCCGTCTTCGCCATGCCGCAAAAGCGCACCCCGGCCACCCCTACCACGCCGACCTCCCTCTCCTCCGGCCCTAAGACCCTCACCAGCAACTCCTCCGTCATCGACATCGCCCACCACGTCTGGCAACAGTATGTCGCGACGACGCCGCAGCGCACTCTCCTTCTCGACGCCTTCATGGCCTTCCTCGTCCTGATCGGTGTCATTCAATTCGTGTACTGTGTTCTGGCTGGAAACTATGTACGTTGCTTGTCTACCTACCTCCCTTCCCATCCATCTCCAATCGAGAATGAGATCGAACCTACAACCCAAACAGCTTCAAACTGGGAATAAGATACTAATAAATAACCAAAAAAAAACAGCCCTTCAACGCCTTCCTCAGCGGCTTCTGCGCCGCCGTCGGCCAATTCGTCCTAACGGCCAGCTTGCGCATGCAGACGAGTTCCGAAGATACAAGCAAGAGCGCGACGGCGTTCAAGGGCAAGAATGTGAAGAACGTGGCTGGTGTTGCGGAGGGGGGTATTTCTCATGAACGGTACGTCGAGAGGTTCTTTTTCTTCTCCCCTGCCCTTTCTTTCGCCGTCTTGTGCTTGCATGAACAGGAGGCGTGTGGTCTTGTCTTTGTTTCTTCTATGTTGGTTGTGATTTATGCTAAATGGTTCTGTTGGCTGGTAGGGCCTTTGCGGATTATATCTTCGGGAGCTTGATTCTGCACTTTTTCTGTATCAATTTCATCAACTAGGTGGCTTTGGAGAGAGGTTGGGGGGGGGGTTTGTGTCAAGGTGTGTGGTTATGCCATGGAATGGGCTGTTTCCTCGTCCTGAGAAACTGAATCGAGGTCGGTCCCGGTCTGTCTGGGGAGTGGTCGAATACCTATCCGTATGTTTGATGTCGTCTTGAGGACGATTGTCGTTGAATTGCAATATTAGCATTTATCATCTATCTATCTGTTATTGGTTTGGTATATACTTCGGTATTGGGTTGAGTACGTGAGGTTGTGCTGGCTGCTTCCGAGTTGTATAGTGCTTTTAAGCGTTGTACAGGGCATAATCTCTCCGCTATAAGAAGAGCAGTATCGTTTCAGAGGCATTGGAAAGCAGCGCTTAGAATATCAGATATCCATGTCAACTATGACCTCTATCATTCTTCAATCACGAATGCAAAGTCTCCAAAGAACCCGGGGTATATAATCTATAGCTCAAAGACTAGATAGTAAAATTTGTACAAATATAGAAAACCTCAATTTTAGAACGCACGACCAGGTTTCCTTTTGATCTGCGGCTTCTTGACCACGCTTCCACCACCACCACCAATGGCGCCATTCCGTGACGACGATGCAGTGACACCACCTCCCCGCTTAGCAACGACAGGACGTCGCACAGCGGAGCGACTAGCACCAGCGCTGCTGCTGCTGCCGCCGCCGCCTACTTCGATTTCCTTTCTGCGGCGAGACGGGTCGTTCTGCTCTTCTTCGCGTTGCTTGACTGCGGCGGCACGTTCGCGGTCCGCGGCCATCTGCGTCTCGATTTCCATGCGTCGGTTAAATTCTAGTTCGGTGACACGGCGTTCCCGCTGCGAGTAGCCTTTTTCTTTGACGGAGTAGAAGACGCCTCCTAGTTCGGCGAGCCACTGTTTCGTAAGATGATTAGTTCGAATTGGCCTATCTTCGATGGAAAAGGGTTATAGGGGAAAGGAGACTTACGTGAGGGTCGACTGCCGTGACGGTGGACATGTACTCCTTGCTCGTTAGGATCAACTCGTGGTAAACGACGTACTCCGGGACATATCCGAGACCGTACAGGGCACTGGTCGGGTGCAGCTGCATGGTGACACTGGTGCGAAGGTTGATGAACTCGCCGATACCCTTGACGCGGGCCGCCTGGTGGTAGAATCCGGAGCAGATGCACTTGCGGATCTCGTCCCAGTCGGTGCCGCAGCTGACGAGCGGCATCTTCTGCGCGACCATAATGTCGTGGAGTTGGTCGCGGACTTCGCGCGCGCGTCGCAGGGACTTGGCGTGGAGGAAGTGCTTGATACACCAGCCGTCAGAGTAGCCGTTGGATTTCCATTGCGAGTAGACGTGAAGGAGGGTTAGATGGTCGGATTCGGGAACGAAGAACTTTTCGCGCGCAGAGTCGGATTCTTCTTGTCGTTCCTTCGGACGGTAGAATACGTTGGGCACTGACAGCATAGATACGATGCTCAGCATTTCCTCGCTGCAGCCGTACTGCTCAGACGCTGTGATTAACAGTTTGGCAAGCGGCGGGTCCATGGGGAAGGGCGTCATCTGACGTCCTAATGGGGTGAGATCGCCGAGGTTGTCTAGAGCTCCTAGGGACCACAGCTCGAATAGCGATGTGGTGATGGTCTCTTGGGGAGGGGGGTCCATGAAATCGAAATCCAAGAGGTCCTTCACACCCAGCGATTTGAGAAGCAGGACTGTGTTTGAAAGACTAGTTCGCTGAATCTCTGGGATTGTTTGCAAGTAGAGTTCGTTCTTATAGGCCACCTCGGTGAACAGACGGTACGCTTTTCCAGGTCCCGTCCGACCGGCTCTGCCAGAACGTTGGTTGGCGTTGGCTTGGGAAATCGGCGTGATCTGAAGTGTGTCCATACCCATGCGCGGGTTGTAGACCTTCAGTTTGGAGTATCCTGCGTCGACGACATACATGATACCATCGACGGTCAAACTCGTCTCGGCGATGTTTGTCGCAACGATCACTTTCCGCACGCCCGCCTCGGCCTTCTCGAAAATCTTCGCCTGTTGCTCTGCTGGCATTTGGCTGTAAATGGGCAGAATGCTGAGCTTTGGCGGATCATTCAACATCTTAAGCCGTTCGTCAACCAGCTCGCAGGTGGCCTCGATATCCTCCTGTCCGGTCATGAACACGAGGATATCGCCGGGGCCCTGCGACACGTGAATGGCCAGTACTTGCTTCACAGCACTATCGACGTAGTCCTCGCAAGGGGTTCGCGAAAAGTGAACATCGACGGGGAACGTCCTTCCCGGAATGATAAATTCGGGAGCGCCACCGTAGAACCTCGAGAAGCGATCGGCATTCATGGTAGCTGAGGTGACGATCAATTTCAGATCTCGTCGCCGAGCCAGGACTTTCTTCAAAAGACCCATCAAAACATCCGTATTCAAAGCTCGCTCGTGCGCTTCGTCCATGATGATACATGAATATTTGTCCAGATCCGACTGGACCAACGATTCTCGCAGAAGAACACCGTCTGTCATGTACTTGATCACTGTCTTGTCGCTGGTGCAATCCTCGAAACGGATGGCATATCCAACCTCATCGCCCAGGTCAACTTCCATTTCCTCGCTCACACGCTTTGCGACACTCATCGCAGCTACACGGCGAGGCTGCGTGCACCCAATCAGACCAAACTTTGAGTACCCGTCCTCGTGCAGGAACTGCGTCAGCTGCGTAGTCTTTCCGGACCCTGTTTCACCGACGACCACGATCACTTGATTATCGCGTATAACTCGAAGCAGGTCCTCCCTCACCGCAAACGCCGGCAGGTACTCTCTCTGTTCCCGAAGCGTCTTGCTCTTACTGAATGAGCTCTGACCTCCTTCGTCTTTCTTCATATGCTTCGCAAACTTGTTTCCGCTCTTGTACGCATCTTCCACAGGCATGGCCACAGCGCTGTCTCCCTCATCTTCCTTGACTCCCATCAAGTTTCCAAGCGCCGTGCCGGCCACCGTCGTGGCCTCCTGCGCCTGCTTCTGTCGCTCCCGCTGTTGCCGGCGATCCCGGACGACCTTGCTCCCCTTCCGACTGAAAACCGCCATATCACTCTGCGGGTCTCGGACAGCGGAGATGGGCTCCAGCTGCTTGGTGAAGATGGTCCGACCATCGAGAAACGGGGGGCGCAGGTCATGCACCAGCAAATGGATACGGGTCGCTTCTTCATCTTCGGGCATGAAATCGCCATCGAAGTCGCGTCGCTGGGCCACACCCGACGTGAGCATTCGATTCGTCTCCCAATTGTCGATGTCCTTGCGCTTGGCATCGCGCAGCTGCGGAGGCAGGTTGGAGCTTTTTTGCCGTTTGGCTGGGGGGCCGTCGGATGCCATTGTGAGAAGGAACTTCGGGACTGGACGGCGGTGTTCAGGTAAGAGGATTCTCCGGTCGAACTGCCTGCTCCAGACGTCCTGGCGAGTCAGTTGGAGTGGAGGAGTTGAGCGCAAGGAAAGTCGCCGCTCTCGAGAGACGGGCAGACAAACAGTGCAAACTGGGTCCGAGTCACGTGCAGCTGCGCATCGAGGGGCTGTCACAGCGAGGATATGGCTGTGTGATTATAGATAGACACTTAGGGCCAAGGTTTCCATTCCGAAGTACTCATAAAACTATTGGGAAGTCTGACTTGCTATCATCATTTCCTAAATCAACCTGGTTGGGCCACTCGTACTGCGGAAGACAAGCGACACTCCGCGCAACATCAACTCCGACAACCGCCCCGCATCGCCAGTCCAGCTTTGCAACCAATCTATCCGAATCAACATGGCCGCCCAAGGACAAATAAACCCTAAGAAGCAGCAGGGTATGTACTCTACCGGCGCTCTCTTGCCCCATATCCGTGGGAGACTTTCGCGAAGAGCGAAGACTAACCCCGTACAGAGCTCCAGCTCCAATACTCCAACTACAAAAACACACTGCAGCAGTTGGCTTCGAAAATCGGAGACATTGAGCAGGAAGCGGAAGAGCACAAGTGAGTTTGCTTTATTCAATCAAGCGCTGTGAATCACACTAGGTCACCGTGTCCCCCGTACAGTCATGGATAAGTTTGAAACTAACGCCTGCGATCGTTCCTGTTAGACTCGTCATCGAGACGCTTGACCCCCTGCCTCAAGACCGGAAATGTTTCCGCATGGTGAACGGCGTTCTGGTTGAGCGGACGATCCAGGATGTTCTCCCCTCGCTGAAGACCAACTCGGATGGATTGAAGTCGGTCTTGGAGGAGCTGTTGAAGCAGTACAAGGGGAAGCAGGCGGAGATGGATACCTGGAAGGTTCGTTTTTCTGGAATGCTCTTTAAGGCTTATTGCCAGTTTTTGGGAATTGATTGCTGACTTCTTTTCGGGATACAGAAAAAGAATAACATCCAGGTCGTTCAGCCCTAAGGAGATGATCTACGCGCCTTGTCTGTCTTCTATGTCTCTCTGAATCGCTCGGATTACACTGAAGATAGGCGGTTTAACAATTCTCAACACAAGCGGCGTTCGGAGGAGTCCGGAGACCGGATTCAAAAGTTGCTGGGTCGATTCTTCGCCATCGTGGGTTTCGGGTGTGTTGTATATCGGACGACTTGCTTGCTTGTCTGATAAGGCCGTTGATGACATTCCTACTGCCTAATAGGTCATCAGATAGATGCACTGCAATCAGCACATGGCCACAGAGATACTTCCTCATCCAACCCGCACCTAGTGGGTGAAAATGAGGAAGAGGTTCGAGGTTTTCGCTTGGAAGCAATAGCTTTATACAACTAGCTAATGGACTATTTTCATTATATTTCTTTTCTACAGTTGGAAAGCCAATCGGGCGGTAAATTGAGCCATAGACATTTTAAGCTTTGGTTCCTGCGGATGGCTATCGATAAAGCAAATGAAGGTTTAAAGCGAGTGAGTTCATGGGCGTATTGTGATCGTCAAGGGTCGTGATTCATTTTCATCAAGAATTAGTAGAGTTCAAACGGGACATTCGTACATACATGTCTTGTGTTGAGTAAATATTCACAGGTACATAGTCAGGATAAAAAAGTGCCATGGAAATATCGAGCAAGTGGCCGTCTCTTTTATACCTCGAGCGCCGATGTAATTTTACCCCCGCGGACGTTTTATATGCAAGCCCATCAAAGTGTACGTTCAGCTTCAGGATGCCTCCGTAGTCGAGATCCTGAATTCGGTCCTGGCACGCTTTTGCGGTGTTTCACGCCAGCTGAATGATGAGCCATGGGCCCTCCCGCCGCTCCCTGGATCATCTGCTCGTCCATAGGTGTTGAGCTTCCTGACGTCGTAGACCTGCTGCTTCCTGCACTTCTGCGTCGGAATGCGAAATAACCTTCGAATCCATCTACCGATTGAGCGTTCATCCGGGGCGGATCTGCCAAAGTAGTGGGCGATATATCGTGAGACATTCGTCGTCGCAGCGGATGTGGTGATAATGATGCTTTAGACCGGTGGGGAGCCAAGCGATTCGATGAAGACATTGAATGCGAGCCACGGGGCCCAGGATTCGGTATCATTGATGTCGTAGCAGAGCGGTGGTGATGGCGATCTCTATGGGCGCCTGCCACAGCAGGCGCCCTTTGTCTGCATCCCCACAGAAATGCATGTTCTGGAGAGTCATAACTGTGTTCCAGGGTTAGAGATTCTGTAGGCAGCTGCAATCGTTCATTGATGGAGAGCCATGCCCTCTCGTCTGCTTCATCGCTCACGCTATCGGTAGGGGATGGAGATGCTGATCCAGAAAGATATCCGCGGAGTCCCATCGATGACACTTGAGTGCGCCACCCGCCTACGCCCTCGAAGTCTCTTCCCGCGTCCCCGCTAGTCAGGCCAAGGAAAGCCGTCGTTGGAGGATAGGGTTGGTTTATAGTCAATGATTCCCTCGGAATGTGTGCACCATCGGAGCCTATGAGGGCCCGTTCTTGCTCACCCCGACCTTCAGAGGAGTTAGAACTTTGCCGGCGCCGCAACGAATCTGGTCTACTTTGGCCGGTGAAACTTTGACGGTACGCCAGAGGACTCGAGTAGAGCGGTGTCATGCCATAATCGAAAGAGCGACGCTTTGGGGTTGCCGGAACGCCTGGCGTAGTTGGTTCAGATGCTGCGAAACTCAATAGAGATGTACTTTCAGGCGTGGGAATGGTAAAATAACTTGATATAATCCCATAGAGAAGCTTGATGTAGACGAATGAGAAGCGTATGAACAAAGTCACAAATGCCAGGAAGATGGTAAAACAGGCAGATGAGATCAGAGGTATCGAAATGAAGAGAAGAAGAGGTAGTGTGATGATCGTGTTCCAAATGGAGGACATGGAGCCAAGCAATGCTCTTCACAGGGCGATCTCCTAGTACTTAGTATGAGATAGTACTACTAGTAGTTACCAGATACTCGTAGAGTAACAATGCCGCCCGACAGATCACCCAGGTAAGGCCTCTGAGAATAATAAGGCGAAGAGTCCAAAATATACGCCAGACATTCGAGGAGATGCGAGAAGGAAAAGGGTCATGCAACAAAGCGCAAATGCGAAATGCGGAGAAAAACATGTGATGCTGGAGTGCCCCAGGCATGAAGGTCCCGATACGGCATCGCGGGCATTTCTTACGTCATAGGTACCCGCCGCGGCTTTTGCTTCAAGTCGTCCATGCGGGTCATTTGAACTTGGTGCTATTTCCAACAAACATCTCCGCTCAAGAACATGTCCATCTCGGAAAATGAATACGAAAATGGGGGTGATTTCCCCTGGGAGATTGGGGTCTTTGACGCCCATTGTCATCCTACCGACACCATGTCCTCGATTGCTGAGATACCTCGGATGAAAGCCACCACTCTGACCGTCATGGCCACGCGTGGCGAGGACCAGGATTTGGTGCTACAGACTGCTGCAACTCTCTCGAGTCGGGACACAGCTATCAATGGTTCAAATACCGGACGCGTCTTGCCTTGTTTCGGCTGGCACCCGTGGTTCTCGCATCAAATTCTCGATGATAATCCCGATTCATCAGAGTCTGATGTAGCCTCAGAATCTGAAAGAAAGAAGGCGCATTATAGAAAAGTGCTTACTCCATCGCCGGACGATGAATTCATCTCAACCCTTCCGGAGCCAAAGCCACTATCCCAGCTCATCTCGGAAATCCAATCCCGCCTGACAACGCACCCCCTGGCACTTGTGGGCGAGGTTGGCCTGGACCGGGCGTTTAGGCTACCCAATTCTTGGAAGCCACAAGATATCGAGAATCGCGACGAGGGAATGACCCCAGGGTCCCGCGAGGGTCGCAAGCTGTCACCTCATCGAGTACAACCGGAACATCAAAAAGCCGTTCTCAAGGCACAGCTTCAACTGGCCGGAGAGCTTCGACGCCCCGTCTCTGTCCATAGTGTCCAAGCGCACGGAGCTGTATTCGATCTTTTTAAAACACTTTGGGCTGGTCATGAACGAAAGGTGCAATCGCGACGGGACAGGCAGCGACGCCGCAGTGTAGCCGACGCACACGCGGATAGCGATGCAGAGGAAGAGGGAAAACAGGCATCACCCCAGCCAGAACCCTCTCTTCCATTCCCACCACGGATCTGTATGCATTCGTATTCCGGTCCCGTGAATCCCGTGAACCAATTCTTACACGCGTCCAATCCCTCGGATGTTTACTTCTCCTTTTCCACCGTGATCAATTTCAGCGGACCATCGGCGCAGAAAGTGATGGACGTCATCAAAGCTCTGCCTGACGACCGAATCCTTATAGAGAGTGACTTGCATAGTGCCGGACCGCCAATGGACGAGCTCCTGGAGCAAGTCGCACGACAGATCTGCGAAGTGCGAGGGTGGACGTTGCACCAGGGAGTGCAGCAGTTGGCGGACAATTGGAAGCGATTTGTGTACGGGTGAGGGCGCTGGACCTTGGCCACTACTGATCATAGATGTAGTAAACCCTGTATACACCGTAATGTACATATTCCATCCAATGCATATAAGTCATAAATAGATGCAGCCCCCGTGACCTGCACGTTCTCCGCAGCCACGTGACAGCTCCCCCAGATCGGCCGCCCCACTTGGTCGTATCGCTCGCTTTCCTTGTCCTCTTCGCTTCTCCTCAATTCCTCCCACTTGATCCTTTGAACCCTTTGCTATGTTTTAGGCCCTGGCTGCCCTCCCATCAGTCGCATATCCCCCTTGCTCATTGATGATGAAGCTGCGAGTCTCCGGACCCTGAAATTGCGTCGATGATCTTGCTATGTCCTCCACCGCGCATAACAGTCACTCGCCCACCGGCCATGGTGTGACTAAGCGCAAGTCAGGTAAGTTGGTTATGCTCTCCTCTGCTTTTTTAGCCTTCAACGAATCTGTTTCCCTGATCGCCTGTTCGATTATAGGCTCTGCGGCCTGCGTTCATTGCCATCGACGTAAAGTTCGTTGTGACGCACGTCTGGTCGGTTTGCCCTGTTCCAACTGTCGCACCGCGGGAACGGCGGATTGCCGCATCCATGAGAAAAAGAAACGCTTAGCCGTACGCTCGATTCTCGACCCCGTTCCCATTCGCTGCCGCCCACCTTCAGTTTCTGAACCGTCCCCTAGACCGTTGCCTTCCCAATCGGCTGGCCAGCCCTCCGCTTTTACAACTACTTTTCGAGGCATTCAGCCCGATGTGACGACTCCGGTTACCAATACTGCACCAGCCAGCCATTCTCCCAAATCTGGCTTTGAAGACACAACAAATACCAGTGATCCGCGCTCTCTTGAGACCTCGCCAACATCGGGAAATCAGGAATATGTCCGTCAGCCGGGCCTTGACCGTTTGACGGAACAGGATACGAACGGAGATTTGGAGAAACGGTTGGTGAAGATTATCGATGAGGAAGAGACCGGCACCCGAGAAATCCAGAGAGGGGTTCGGGCGATCTACGTTGGTCATGAATTGTCGAACATGTCTTTTTTGATTCGCCAGCAACGGGAACAAGATGACAATGTGTACCACTTTGCCGGAAATGAGATTCCACGGCGTCAATTGCGAACAGGTCATGACCAACTCCTCATGGATGCTCTGACCTTGCCGGAACAAGCTCTTGCCGACGAACTAGTGCATGCATATTTTAGCCACATCAATCCTGGCTATCCCATCATCGAGGAGGATCATTTCATGACTCAGTATCGCAATCGAGACCCCGCCGATCCCCCACCAGTGTTGCTTCTTCAGACCATATTGTTAGCTGGGGCCCATGTGACTCGACCTAAGCCGGAGAGAGATGTTCTCAAAGACATCTTCTTTCGCCGCGCCAAATGGTTGTTTGATAGCCGGATTGAACGGAATCGCGATATCATGGTCCAAGCAGCCCTGCTATTGACCTGGCATTCGGATAGCGCCGACGATGATGTAGCTGCCAACGCGCACTACTGGGTCGGAGCTGCGGCGAGAATTGCCACGGGTCTCGGGATGCATCGTAACCCTGTCTCTAGCAGCTTTGTATCCCGAGATCGCCGCATGTGGCGGAGACTATGGTACATACTGGTTCAATTTGATGTGATGGTGTCTCTTTCATATGGCCGACCGCAAGCGATGTAAGTTGATCTCTCATTGGTTTCATTTTTCATCTAACCAAATTATGTATTAGCAATCTTGAGGATTCGGATGTCTCCCCATTGACTCATTCTGACTTTGAAGGATGCGGATCCCGAGTGCAATCGGAATACGTAATTCATTTCTCGGAGCTCTGCACAATGATTTCATACATTGTTCGCGAACGTTTTGGCTTGCGAGTCAGTGCAGAGCGTCGCAAGGCTGCACTACAAGAAGCCGACGAAGCGTTGGCGAACTGGTCTCTCAAGCTACCGGACAACCTGCGCCTGCGAGCGTCAGATATGGACCCTTGGTCTGCTATGTTACATCTTACATACAATAATTTTCTTATACTTCTTCATCGACCGCACCCAAGGGCATCTGCGTACTCCGACGACTATGGTCCGCATGATGCCGAGATTTGCAGCGCGGCCGCCGGAGTGATTGCTTCTATCTTTGAAGAACTCCGGTTGAATGACCGACTGAAGTTCCTGTGGTACTCTGGAGTCCATACTCTCTTCACGGCCATGATTCAAGTGCGCGTGGAGCTGCGGTTCTCTAATCCGGTTTTGGCGATCAATGCGCTGCGTCGTTTTGACTCGGCGTCATACTCGCTCCGCGAGCTGGCCTCGTACTGGTCCCATGCCAACACTATCCTCCGACTGTTTGAGGATTCTCGACGTCTCCAGGAGGACTTGCGGGTAACGACTAGCCAGCGACCCGGGCGCTTCAATAGCACGCACGATTCTATCCCCAAAAACAATACCCATAACCCGCCCGCTCTAAACCCTATCATACAACCTCCTCAACCGGAAACATCACTACCGTTTGAAGTTCCGACTCCAGAATCGCCACATATACCCACCTCTACTGTTAGCCCGAGTCAAAATCAACCATTCGATAGCTGGATTCCCTCCAGCAACCTGGCATCTGTGGATCCATTAGATCAGCCGCGGGAGCTACTAGATTGGCGACAGCTATTTTCCTTCACCGATCCGGAACAAGCCGTTCTTCCCATGGCCATGGAGGGTCTGCCAGAACTGGAAGACGAATGGCGCCAAATCTACTGGCAGGACACGCCCATGTCTGATCTCCTCCAAGATGGGGGATGGATGCATGGGTAGATTGCCGTTTGTCAGTGTCATCTGCTTCGATTAGCCTTGGGCAGGACGACCTTTCGAACCACTGTTCATGGAACATATACCTTGAGTGTAAATAACTACGTTTACTGTGTTAAGCTTCCGGCATTGACCAAGCTGACTGCCACATGATGAAACCCACTCAGATGCATGACCCCCTAGTGTTAACAACGGGCGACAGTAACTCTACTATGACGTAAAAAGCTTCGTCTCTGGCCCTGAGTGAAATCACTTGTAACAACGCACATGCTACCTAAGAACATATTGCCAGTGTATATAGTCTGCTATAAATAACATCCGCCTACAACGCGTGTCACTACGACGCCCTGCCCTCTAAAAGTTAAGCCATGACACCAAAGGAATTGATGAGTTCATTTGAACTCCCTGTGCTGGAAACGTATGTACTTCTATTGAGGAAACTATGGACCAAGTCTGCTCAGTTAATCTGGGGATGTCCTTATAGACGAGGTGTCAATATAACGCCAGTATGCAATGACACCAAATGATGACTATAAATAGACCCTCTGAACCCGCCGCAACTGGCGCATGCCATACCGCGAGATCCCAACCGTCCCGACCAGGCAGAACGAGACCAGCAGTCCAAACGCCCAGCTCTTCTCCTCCCAGTAATTAGGGACGTTCATACCATAGAGACCCGCCACCAGCGTCGCAGCCGCAAGCCCCAGCATGCAGATCTCGACCTTCGCCTCAAGCACCATGATCTGGTTCCTCCGCACGTCCAGAATCGACTGAATGGTCGCCTCCGTCTGCTGGATATTCCGCATCAGACTCCCCGTCTCCTGCACTACTCGGTCACTCGCCTTATAGTACGCCTCCAGCAGGTACTCCACGTCCTGGTGATCCTCCATCCGATGCGGCTTCCCCGCCTTCTTATCCGTCAGGTGCATCGCCGCCATATCCTCGTCCTCGTTCAGCACCTCCTGCACTGCGCTCCGCACATGTCGCGCCCGCTGCTCGATACCCGCGAGCCGTCGCACCAGGTCCAACAGCTCCCGCAGATCAGAGTGGATTACACTCTCCTCCTTGTCTTGCATTTGCAGATCCAGCGTCCGTAAAGCCTGCACCGCCCGCTCCTTCGCGAGCACGTACTCCGCCTCTAGCGTCGACGTCGTCGCGGCCAACGCCGCTTCTAGCACCCGTAGCTCGTACGGCAGTCGCGTCGATACCCCGAGGCCGCGGTCTCCGCGCAACTTCCCTGCCAGGTCGTGCGTGAATACGCGTGTCGTGTTATCGATTGACGATGGCCCCTTCCCTTGCCCTTGGCCCTGTCCCTGATCCTGCCCCTGTCCATCAATATGAAACAAAAGCATCCGATCCGCCTGCACCAGCAACCGCAGATTAAACAGATGAATCAGCATCGTCGACTCGCGGATCAAGATATGCGGGAATCCGTCGGACGGGAGATCAATGGCGCGGAGATCGCGCGCGCTGAGACCATAACGCTGCGCAATGTCCAGCTTCGTGAGTTGCAGCTCTGTAGGTGGCGCAGATGTCGAATCCGATGCTCCCTCGGCGTTGTAGATGGTCGTTCGCATTTCGACGTTGCCGCTTGCCGGGGTGCGGGAGAGTCCGAGCGAGAGCTCGTAGAGCTGTTGTGCTTGCGTGGCATTTTTGGGTTTCTCGTGCGTTAGACTACCGGACGTTGTGGTATTGTGGATAGATCGGGGCTGGGACGCGTTGATGGATATGGTGTAGGTCGGTGGATGTGGTACAGTAGTGCCTAGAGTGGGCCGCCGGAATGGGTATCGCAGTGCCTCGACCGCGGGTCGGTGGTAGGGCTGAATGCGGGGAGTCGCGCCACGGGAGAGACATGAGAGATTTCGGGTCAATGGCCGCGTGCAGCTGGAGGAGAGGCGCAAGGGGTTCATTGTGACACGCGTGGATTATGAGTTGGATGGAAGAGAGATGGAATGGAGGGTTGCATTTGTTGGCCTGGTTGGAATATTTATGACTAAGCGGGGGTAGAACTTCATCTGGCTGGAGTCTGGAAAGTAGGATATCTAGGTGGACGGACAAAGGTGGAGTGCTACAGGGGATGATTAAAGGAATGAATTCAACTATACCATAGAAGAAATGATTAGGAACAGGTCTTTCCACTATTGCCTACCTATAGAGAGGAAAGCCTTGGCAGATTGCCTCAGGCATTTAACAACACCCCAATCCGGCAACAATGAGGCAATTCAAAAGCCATAACCTCGAGATAATCGAACCTGTATGTGCTTAAGAGCCCCTCGAAATACAACGTGTACACCCCGTTTCGCAAAATGGATGGGTAACTCCCCTCATACCTGGCCAAGTCCACCAATCTTATCTGGTAGAGGATGTACCATAGACTGGTTTGTATAGTGCGCATCTGAATCATATAAGACATTGAAAATCCATCTATTTCTTGATAGCTGACGCCTGATCAGAAAAGACGCTTCTAGCGGTGACTTCTAGTACTAGGCTCCGGGTTTTGGAAGAATTCATACCTCAGCTGTAGGGTGTAGTACTAGCTCGGATGTTTTGCCGCTCGCTCGTTGCTAGATAATCGCGCATTCTTCTGCCCTGTAGGACTACTACGCTCATGGTCTACATAGACGGGCACACCAAAAATTGTATCAATCACGGTCTGTCGCCGGGCTGGTGTCGGCTTCCTCTCCGATGGCGAAAATCCATTTCCAGATGAGTCAATTACTGTAGTATGCGGTTAATTGTTCTCCCTATCAGATCATCGGTTGCACTTGTAGAAGTGCCTTGAAGAAAAGATGTGTGTATATTCATATTCTTAAAGATACAGTGTAGGATGGCGGATGCAGGTCATGAATCCACGAATAAAGTGTGGAATGTATGGAAACGGGGTGATAGAAGGTACAGCATACACCGGAGTATAGCCACGATAGGGCTGGCAGGGCTGGCAGGGAGAAAGGTTTACCGCTTTTTTACTATGGATCAACCCAATCATTTCACAGCCAGTGGAGAGCTGAATCCTTGAAAAGCAGACGAATTAGTCCTTTAAATCAGCTCGCTTTTTCTCTTCATATCGGTTACAACTGCTTCTCACCAATTTGTCGAATCAAGACGCTCGAAATGGGGGAGAAGGAGGGCATCACGGACACTCCCACTACCAGTGACAATCCAACGCGATCACCGCCAATGCTGAAAAATGAAATTGGGAATCAGAATTAGAATCAGACCTCGGTCTGAGCGATTCTCTCCGGCAAGGAAAAGAGTCATCACGGTTGTGCTCTGCTACTGCGGGCTTCTCACACCCATCAGCTCCACCGCGGTGCTATCTGCCATCCATGAGAAGAAGACGCAGGCCTTCGACAATTTGCCACTAGCACAAAAAGCAACGCGACTACTGCGCTTGATGAACCCGACAGAGATCGTGATGCTGCTCTTCACTTCTCCCAACTTCATGATCGTCGGCCTGGCGGCTTCCTCTTTCATGTGGAACCAGTATTCGCTGCTCACGCCTATTCGCTACGTCCTGAACCCCCGATTCCACCTCACCACGCCGCTGCAGTCTGCCCTGTTCTTCATCGCCCCGGGTGCGGGCTACTCGACCGGGACTTTCTGCGGTGGCCGCTGGTCCGATTATATCGTGAGGCGATACATGGCGAAACGGGGGCGACGCGTCCCCGAAGACCGACTGAACAGCGCGGTCATCATCATGGCCATTCTGGTGCCAGGATGCATGCTGGTGTACGGGCGGGCTGTTGAGAAGGAGGTTGGTGGGATTCCGCTCGTCGTGATCGCCATGTACCTGCAGGGGGTGACGCAGCTGCCGTGCCTGCCGAGTCTCAATACGTACTGCGTGGATGCGATGGAGGACAGTGGGAAGGGGATCGCTGGTCGTCGCGGGTAATTATCTCACGGGGTTTATGTTCGCGGCGGCGAGTACGGCGGTCTGTCTTCCTGCTATTCAGGCCATTGGAGTCGGGTGGTTCAGCACGATTTCGGCTCTTTTCATCTCGGTTTCAGCCGGATTAGTATGGCTGGTCGCAAAGTATGGGGAGGGATGGAGGCTGAAGCGAGAAGGGGGTTGATCTGCTTGTAGGACCTGAAGATGTTTTTTGATGATTTAAATGACTGTGAGAAGGAACACCGACCTCATCTTCGGCGTGAATTGTATTCGGAGTATTATATAGGAGGCCTCAGCAGTATCTGAACAGGAATGCTGGAGATTGATGATCGGGAGAAGTGGGAGGAATGGGAGTAAAACTCGTCCCTCCCGTATCAAATAATGGCGAGCGTGGCTGCAGGTCACATTACCTTGCGACGGATGAACAGCCCACAATTCCCGAAGAGAGATAGTCAAGGAGGACAGTGAAGTCCCAACTCATGTATTTTTCTATCAATCATATCCGTTTCCATGAGACCCATCGAGAATCATAAACGAGGTTGATCAATGATATCATAAATACAAAGGCGACTCGGCTCGTAAGTGTACAACTTCCCATCCACGGGGAACAGCGCAGGACACAACCAGGACGATTGAATCATCATCGACGTAAATGGGATTTGAAATAACCCCTTGATACATGCAATTGTACACGTCTGGCCTGAGCCCCAGTGAAGAAAAAAGAGGATAAGAAGGGGCGCGGACTGTCTGTCGAAGAGCGCCGCACAGAAAACATCAGGAAATAAACAGCAAATAAAAAGCCCAAAGATTAGAAAAAATGAAGAAAATCCTGCCGCCCCTAAAACTGTCCGTCGTAGTCCTATACTCGTATTCGATCCGTAAAAATAAATTCCCGGGGAGGGAAAGATGCTGCCGCGCTGGCGGACTTCAATGAGAGGAAGCGGCATCCGTAAGACGGAGCTGAAACGAAACGGTTTGGAGATCCTCTCCAGGTTGGACCCGTTCAGGCGCAGCTCCCGGACCGCTTCCCTGCGCAGAAGCAATCTAGTAGGCGTCACCACCTGTGCCGTTGTGCGGCTGACCGACCATGGGAGGGTAACCATAGGCAGCGGTCTCTTGCTCGGCAGCATCCAGACCCGGATTCATGATACTGTTGGCGCCGTCGGCGGCGTCACCAAAGGCTCCGGGGCGGCCACCCGGACCAGCTCCCACAGCTCCCACGGGTCCGCCGGCGCCATAACCGCTACTGGTTGGCCGGTTCTGATGCTCGCCTCTTGCGGACTGGGTCTATACTGGTCATCAGCGCAACCTGGTCTCAATCCGCTAGACCGTTCACGGCTAGTGAGAAGGCCGGAGGAAACAAGGGTGTTGCACAAGTCTTACCTCGCGATACTTCGACAAATAGATTTTCAGGGCTTCTGCATAGTTCTCAAAACCAAGGGAGGTCATAGCAAACAGAATGTCCTCTCCGTTAACAGTCTTGCGTTTCTCCTGTTGGCATTTCTCGGAGGCTGTGGTTCAGACGTCACGCCTCATTAGACAAGGACACATACACATCCATAAAAAAACTTCACTGACCTTCGCTGGTGATGAAAGAGATAAACTCGCTCACGCACTCCTGCATGCACTCCTTGGCCTCCTTTGCGATCTTTGCATTATCGGGAAGGGCCAGTTTCATGATACGAGCCACTTCATGGCATGAGTTAGCTCTCTTCATTTGTTTCTCATGATCATTTGGAAGTGTGACAAGGTAATAAGAATGATGAGGCAAGAGACGATAAGGGGATACAAATGACATGCGCCATATTCAAGAGGTTGGCTGAAGCGAGGACAATTCCCTTGATTGGGGTCAAGAGAGATAGTGAGGAAATATAGGTCAGGCCAAATAGGGGAGGGGTGGAGGGGCAGGACGAGGAAGGAGGAGGAAGAAGGAAGGAAGCGAATAAATAAGGAGCCTTCCCCAGGCAAGGAGGGACCGTGAGAAATAAGAAAAAAAGAGAGAGAAAATACATCAGAGAGAACATTGGCACGGGAAATCAGAAGGGTTTGGCGCAGTGTAGTAGGGCAGGATGGCTGTTGACCAGCAGGTAAAACGTAAGGTACGCGCAAATCAGGAGGACAGACGCGCTGCAAGGGAACGGAACTAACCATTTGCAATGGGTAACCATCTATCCTGCTCCTTTACCTCGAACTCTCCCTGGCCTTGTGCGTCTTGCTGTTCCTTGTCCATTTGGTCTTGCTCTTCACCCGATTGAACTTCAGGGTCCACCTCAGGTTCCTTGGAAGGGGAGGCCGACGACATGATTTTTAGCTGTTTGGCAACGCGCGGTGGATACTAGAATTCTGGAAAAAGATGGCTGTGTCTAATTGCCCTGCTGGCAAGAAAACCACGTCACAGATGCGGCGCGCGATGGCTGTCAAACCCTTGACGCTACAATCAACCTGCCCCAGGGGGAAGATGCCTTGCTGGGCAGCGATTCGCTTCACAGCAGCCTAAACGGGGAAGCAAGACAATGTCAGCATGTGTGGGGGATTGGCAAAGCTGCAACAACAGCGCTGCCCTGGCGGTGTGATTCAGGTCCACTAGGTAGACTGGGTACTATCCAACAAGGATGGCAATGATGACAGGGGGCGCCCGATAAGGCTCTGTTATTTTTTTTTTTTTTTTTTTAGAAAAAAATAAAAACAGAAAAAAAATAGAAAAAAGTGAAAAGAAAAGAAAAGAAATTCCTTCAAATGGGAAAAAAGACCGACGAAGGTCAAAGCTGATTTGATGCCCAGTGAGGGTGACGAGGTACCAAAAATCTAGGAACTTTCTTGGGCTCCCCCGGGGAGGGAAGGGAAGTGGAGGGGACTAGAACTTACAGAATGCAGTGGTAACGTCAACTATGCGCGGGAAATCCAGCACAGCAACACGGGAGATGTGACGCGGGTAATGCGACACGGAAGTAACCAGTGGGTCACGAACAGGCCGGTTGTGCAAAGAAGAGTCCAAATCAACCTGACTAAAAAGCAATCGGGTTATTTTTGGGGGCGCTGCTTCGATGGATCTTGCGTATCCCTAGAGATAATTGGCCTAGAGGACTGAAATGTCACAGGAGGACAGTCAGTATTACTCTGGAGACGGCCGCGAGGCGCGCAAGCCGTCAATTGGCGAACCAGAGGTGCCTGGCAGAACGAGCACGATCACTGGTTGCTGGGGACAGTACAACGCCAATAGTAGCAGAGATGGACACTAACCGATACTGCTCCAAACAAAACCGGCAGAAACGATGAAATGGATGAACCAGGAATGATACTTGATGATTGACTGATTGGATGAGGGGTGCAGAACGCCTGTCTGGCTGGCTGGAATGAATAAAGAATCCCGACTCCGATGGATGGAAGATTGGAAGGAGATTCGAGCGAACGAGAGAAGTCGGCGCGCTCTGGCTGCCGGCGTGACGGCCTTACCGTCTCTGTACGCGGAGGGCGGTATTCAACTGCCTCTTGGGGCTTAGTGTAATACCACCTTGCCGGTGGGTGGGAGAGGGGGTGGTTTTGATACCGTAATGCACGTGATTACAGCCATCAGTCATCATTTGCATAGTCCGTCATCATTTGCATCGTATGCATCGCTCTCTCTCTCTCTCTCTCTTATTTCTCTTTCCTTCTCATTTCCCACTCGCTACCCAAGAATTGTTGACATCTGTCTCGAGAACTGCAAAGTTCCTCTCCCCTCCCCTCCCCAGCGTCCATTAGGTATCGGTCAACCATCTCCCACTCTCTCTCTCTCTCTCTCGGCTCCCTGCGTCACGGAAGCCGGTCCGGGCGTTTTCAGGCATCAATCGCAATCCAAGACATCGGATGAGCAAACAGAGGGTGTCGGCAACGTCCCTTCTTGATGTTACAAGGAACCATGAGTATCTCTGGGTCAGGCAAACCTGCAGTGGACCCGGCTGTCGCCCAATCCCATCCAAGTTGACCATCATCTCTTCGCATTGGACGGATGCTGTTCGTACCCAAGTCCTCGGTCATGGGTGCCTTAACTTTGCGCCTGAGTCTGAGGGTTCTCGTCCGCCCTCCATCTCGGGTGGGATGATGTGGACAGAGACATCGAAGACAAAGAAGAAACCGATGATGATCAGGATGATAAACCAAAACGACAGGGGGAGTCCGATCATCATCGGTGGTCGGATTATTGGTTCTTCGGTGCTACGCGCATCTGCAGATTGGTCGAGGCTAACATGAAGCAGCCAGTAGGCGACTTTCCCCTGCCCACCATCACGATCGATCTGAGGAGAACCAAACGCCCCGATTTCCTGGCCTCGCTGGTGCCGACTGCAGCCAAGAAGATTCCGAAGTCACCTTAAACGGTCTTCCTTCTAATTTGCTCTTGCCTCGTTCCTCTCCCCCTCATCCCTCAAATCATGTTGTCCTGTCCGTTTGGGTCATGACGATGTCCTGGCTTAGCGCTAGGTTCTACCCCGGCCACAGGGGTCTAGACAAATCACTCTCTGAATGATAACGTCATACCTCTTATCTCGTATGACTTCTATGTTCGGTATTTCTATCGGTTTTATATATATAGTATACATCATGCATATCTCTGATATTAAGGCATGCTAGGAGGCATGACGCCCCCATCCTGCCTTGGCCAAACGAACACCCAAACGCGCCGCCAACAAACGAATCAAGGAAAGGAGAGAAACCAGAAAATGGGCAGGCAGGCAACAAAATTCACATGAGTAGCGTTCATGGCTTCTTCGCCCTTTCTTTCCGGCCCACTTCTTCCATCTCCGACAAAATGATGCGATTGAACTCTTGCCAACCGTCCAAGTAGATATGGTGCCCCGAGTTTTTGATGACCACCACTTTCGCCGAGCCATTGTCAGACTCGCGCTCCTCCGGCGTGGCCGTGCGAAGAATGCGGTTTTTCTCTTCCTCGAGCTTCGCCCGGGCCGCCATGCCGCCTTTGACATCCATCCAATCATGGTCACCATACATGAAGACAATGGGCAAGCCATTCTCCCGTTTCACGGACAAAGACGGGGGTGAAATAGTCGAGTTTGGACCGGAGGTAGCATCAGAAGGCGACTGAGGTGGAGAAGAGTCCCTGACCTCGGCAGGCTCCCACGAGGACAAGGACGAGGACGAGTTGGAGGATTGAATCATTTGTCGGCCAACCCCTTCAATACGGCGGATCAAAGGACTGCGTGCAAAAGCCCCCGGGGCGAGGATATATGCGAGTGCATACTCTCCACTGCCTCGTAAGCTAAATATCGAATACGAGTAGTCATGCAGGGCCTTAGCTTCTTCGGCAGGTAAGTGAGAGAAGCGCCGAGAGGTCCAACCCGACACGAGCCGTGGTCCAAAGGGCCCAGCCCATCGCACCAGAGTAAAAGGCGAGATGTTGGCATCCCAAAGGTAGGCAAACCACTTGGGTACCATTCGGCGGGGTGGTCGATTATCAGGCCCACTTGTAGGAGCTCCTTTTAGAAGAATGTTGTTGTCGCCTTTCTGCACCGACGAAGCGGACTGGGCGATTTCACGTTGGTCCTGGGTGACCTCATTGGCCATGGTCGATTCTGAAGGCTCGGGCATATCCGCTGATACCGCGTACGGGTCCTCTGGGATGCCTACCGGAGAGGCGAGAATGAGCTTGTTCAAACGACCTGGGTATTTGAGAGCATAGGCAACCGCCATATAGCCACCCAGACTGTGGCCCAGCAAAGTGAAGCGCTCGATTTTGCGCTTAACGCGCCACTCCTCCAACGCATCGACGAACCAGTCCTCGGCTTCTTTAATGGCATCTTCACGTTTCTTCGCTTTGATGCGAAACGCGGGGCGGGTGCTGCGACCCATGCCCAGCAAGTCGAGGGCATGAAGTTGCCACCCTTGCAGCCGACTCAGAGGCTCAAAGTTCTTGTAGAAGAACCCCAAACCGGCCCCGTACCCGTGAAGCATCACCAGATGCTGATCTGCCTCCTCTCCGACTCTCTCCACGGAGAATTCGTTGAGAGCCCGATGTTTGCCGCTCAGCTCCACCATGCTGGAGCGCCATCGTCGAGGGCCGTGCGGGTCGTCAAGGGAATTGGCAGATACCTCGCCTTCTTGACTGTGGTCTGCAGACTGTAGACTCCCCAGTTCGCCGTCCGGAGGGGCCGTCTTGTTGCCGGTTTGCAAATGAGTGGGAGGTTGATGTTGGAGGTAGGGAAGATAGGATAGGACTTTATGTTCAGCTGCGGCGGCTGGTAGACTCGCCCACTAAGAAAGACAGCTTTTAGTAAAACCGTTGCTCTGTGGTCCCTGACTTTCCTTCTAGGCCCGTGAGCTCAGGAACCTACCCACTGATTGAATCCTTCTCTGTAGCCGAGGGGAAACCATGCCAACGGGGGAGGCGTGGCGCTAGCTCCTCGAGCCGCATGAGGGACGCCTTCTTGTTGAGAAGACATTGAGCTTTGTTGTCTGCGATCTTGAAACTCGTTCTTCGACGAGTCCAATGATTCCGATGTCATAGAAGAACTGAGGCGAATGTTTGCAGGTTTCGACGACGAAAGAAGACGGGGAGATTCCAAGGAAGTCCAAGGTCGGCAGCCTTGGAAGGCTAGATAATGGAGTCGCGCGGTAGACACCTTGTCGCGTAAAATCCAGAGCGACAGAGGCTTTCTCTGTCACTCCAACAGCAACAGCAAGGGGGCGGCGCAGGCAGAAAGCAATTTTTTATAGTCAGCAGTAATGGTCTTCGGATGACAGGTTGCAAAAATCCGAACGGGGGATGCGAGGCTAAAGGCCGTTAACCCCGATCAATGATGGATAGCCAAGGATCAACAAGTCAGTCAAATAACAAGGGAGATTGAGACTAAAGGCAAAATAGACTATACACAAAGATTGGTTTCGGAGGGGAGGTGAATAATGCGACTGCGACTGCGAGCGCGACAGAGGAGGAGGCCAACACGCCGTGGATCATCGGAGGGGAGCAGAAGACGTCAGGAATACACCTCAGGCAGCTCTCAACGCCTCAGCGCCTCAACGCCTCAGGCAGGAGCACGGGGCACAGGATCATGTGACCTATGACGCTGCCTCGGTACCCGCGAAACATACGATACCATACCGTAACATTCCTTCTTTCATCATCGCCTGCGATTTCACCTCGTCGCTTGTTTTCTTCTTCTTGTCCGCCTCTCACCTTCTCACAATGCGGTAACGCCTGGCCGCAGCGGCCCTTCTGTCCATAGTCTTCTTTCATCTGGACTCTTGGGGGCTCTTTTGTATCTAGATTTAGTTCCGCATCCCTCTACTCGACGCCCGCTACCTTTCTCCCTTACCTCGACGGCTTAGAGCGCCATGGCTTCCCCAAGCTTGGATCAGCTGGTGAAAGGGTCTACTGCCTCTGGAAGACCCGTTTCATCCTCATCGACTGTGCCTGATGCATCGACCTCGCACCTACGGGCAGATTCCTCGATCTCGTCGGACTACTCTTCCCCGCCACGTTCATCAACCCCAGATCCACTGTCCACGTTGCCATCAGCTCCGCCCCAAATATACCTGAACCTGCTCATACTGGAGAGTTCCCTTCGAGCGCAGTACCTGGCGTTGCGTGAACGTCGACGACAGAATACGTTTTTCCTTCTCTTACTTGCCGCCTGGATCGCATACTTCGCCTACGCCCTTTTTCTTCGACCACGAGAGGATGGCCGCGGGGTAGGAGGCTCGGTTTACTGGGTTGTGGAGATGGGAGATAAAGTTGCCTTACTAGGGGGTGTGGTCACTGCCCTTCTAGTCTGGGGTACCGGGCAATGGGAGCGTGGAGTGCGTTGGCCGCGGCGCTGGCTCGCTGTCGCCAATCGCGGTCTTCGCAACATGAACACCAAGATCGTTGTGATAAGAGGCCCCTGGTGGCAGGAACTGCTGTCTTATCTCTCCTTTCTCTTCCCGTTCTCCACACCCTTTTTCCCTTCTCCCATTGGAGATTTTTATTTCATAGAGCGGCCGGCATCTGAGAAACGTGTTGGTGGTCGGCAGTACCATCAGCAGTATCATAACGTGGATCCTGAATCAGGACTTGTGGAAGAGGATCTCAGTCCTGGGGGAGATTACATTCGGCTTCTCCTTCTACCCAAGTCGTTCTCTCCTGACTTCCGAGGAAATTGGGATGACTACCGAACCGAGTATTGGGAGAAGGAGAACGAGCGACGCGCTCAACTGCGTCAGAAACTACGCCAGAAAGAACGTCTCTTGGCCGAACAAGAGGGGAGCTGGTTTGGGTCGCTCGGGTTTGGGTGGAAGGCAGCGCGACGGCGACGACTCGCAGCGGCCACGCTCAACAGACCCATGGAGGGCGAAAAGCATCGCCATCACCACCACCAGCACCCCAGTATCTCTAGACTCAGTCACGAACTCAAATCTCCGGTCCGACGTAGCACGCGCTCGGACTCCCATTCCCGTACGCCTTCACGTAGCACCACTCCCGTCGACGCGGATGATCGTCCTCCTTCCAGGTCCTCTGCAAGCGGCCGCCCGCGGCGAGGAAGCACGCCGACCTCGACGACGTCAGCCTCCGAGCAGAGCCCTCAGCATCGGAAAAAGAAGGGGTCCAAAACACTGACCCGGGGTCTTTCGCCCCTGACCCAGGCGCAAATCAGAGAGGGGGTCCGGACGCCTTCCTTCTCGTCCGACGATTCCACGTTGACAGGCGCAGGAGACGAGAAAACCAAAGTCAAGGAAGAGCCTGTGGAAAATTGAGCGGCACACCACTTCTGCTGGACCCATCTTGCTCTTGCACGTGCCTTGCGATGATATACTAATACCCCCAATTCGACATTTGTTGGTTGGTTGCATGATGCATGTTTATTGGAATGCTGTCATGGATATATGCCCCTTTTTACTTCTCTCCTATTCTTTCCATTTATCTATTCTTCTCTCTTCTCCTGTTCTCGGGCTCCTTTTTGATCTTTTTTATATCCCACTCTAGATCTTGTCAATACATTTTGAGTCTGCGGTACGCAGACCTTGCAGGGTATAACAACACAAAAACACGAATGGGCCTGATCCTGGGCGTTACTATGTAAATACTAAATAAAAGAAGAGGTTCTCACGAATCTAATTATTTCACTATTTTGATTTATGCATTGGGGTTCAAAATGTCAAATGGGACATTGCGGTACAAGGGGAGAAGAAAAACTCCTAAGACGCCGTACCACCAACTATCCATATGTGAGGATATCGGAGAAATAGAAATCAGATAAAGTAAAATCATAGCTGCCGTTATTCCCACCATTTCTTAGCTTCGTCTTTAAGCGCATCAATTAAATTCTATAAACTGTCTCGTCATCTTCAAGGAACCTGTTGATAGAAGATAAGGTGGTCAGCAAACTTAGGTCCCCTAGTGTGGGTGGTGTTAGGAAAGCAAACTTACATCAACTCGTTTCTCTCGTTCATGGCCTTCAAGGCCTGGATGGCTTCTGCTCGCTGGAACACATGTCCTTCGCCGAGCGAGCGGTTACTGCGAACCGCAGTGTTCACAGCGCCAATGAGTTCTTCCACGTCGGCGGTATCGCCGCTGGCGAACACTTGGGTTCCCATCAAGGGGCCAAGGGCCTGGCGGAACACGGTCAGACGAGCGGACTGCAAAGGCTGCGAAGCGCCACCGGCAGATGCTGTCTGGGACTGCGAATTGTCGGTCTGGGACTGGACGAGCTGTGAAGCAGGTCGGGAAGATGCCACGGACATCTGAGACTGGCTCTGAGACTGGTTTCGAGTGGCGCTCGATCGGAGCCGTTGGCCACGGGGGCTAGAGCTGTACAAACCGTCGCCATTTTCCGACACATCGTCTCCATCGGCATCCATTTCGTCAACGGTCGATCGAGCTGCTGCGCGCGTGCTTGTCGTGCCGCCTCTCCTGGTCGAGCGCGCACTTGCGGTGTTTGCTGGCGTGGCATCGTCATCATCGTCGGAGTCTGAGCCGCTAGACTCGGAGTCCTCGTCAAAGGTGGTAACCTTTCTTCTCTTCCGGCGCTCATCCTCGAGGACTTCCTTAAACATCGCGAAACGGAGGATAGATTCGGCGATCTTGGCATCGCGCTCTTCAACCCGGCTGGACAGACGAGACTTCGCGTGGGCAGTCGACAAACGGATCAACGTTTCAAGGGTACGGGCTGTAATGGGAGAAGTTCTGCGCTGATTGCCAGAAAGTTCGTCGTTTCTCAATGCCGAGTAGGTCGAAACAATGTGATCAGCAGCCCCCTTCGTCAGCACGGGCTTGACACGCGACTTGGCATATTGGATATATTTCTTCACGAAAGGAATGCTCAGAATCTCGGGGTGCTTTCCCTTGTTCCGGCCGGTGTTGACCATGCCAGCATGAAGCATCACGTTGAATTTCTCGAAGACCTCCGTTGGTTGGTTGGAGTCTTGGTTATCCTCAAGCCCGACACCCAGACTCTGGTTGAGTTGTTCTCTGACAGGAGCGCCTTCTTCAACACCAGGCTGGCGGTAACGGTGCATACGCAGCACGTGTTCCGAAACCATTCGGTCTCGGGAATCCTCGATGTCATCCGTCATGACGAAGAGTAAATCGAAACGAGACAGGAGAGAATCCGGCAAGGCAATGTTCTTATGGGGGTCCTTGTGAGGGTCGTACTGTCCGTAAATAGGGTTGGCTGCAGCCAGAACACTGCAACGAGCGTTCAAACTCGTATGAATACCGGCCTTAGCAATGGTGACCGTCTGCTGTTCCATCACTTCATGAATAGCCACGCGGTCGACATCACTCATCTTGTCGAATTCATCGATACAGACAACACCACGGTCACCAAGAACCATTGCACCTGCCTCCAGTCTGCGCTCCCCGGTTTCTTTGTCGGAAGTAACAGCAGCCGTAAGACCAACACCGGATGATCCACGTCCAGTTGTCGCGATCGCAAGAGGGGCAGTGTTCAGGACAAACCGCAGGAGTTGCGATTTGGCGGTGGAGGGATCACCAACCATCAGAATATTGATATCACCACGCAGGTGAGTTCCGTTGTCAAGGTTCTTCTCCATACCACCCAACAGCATAAGCAGGATCGCCTTCTTAACGTAATCATGACCATAGATACTGGGTGCAAGCGAGTGTGACATCAGTTCGAAAACGTTCTTCTTCTTTGAGATCTTGTTGATGTTTCGGATGTCGGTGTCGGTAATGGTGGCCTGCGCAATTCCTCCACCGGACTTTGAAGATAGTTGGATGATGTTATTCGCGAGAATGAGGGTACGGAAAGTCGACGATCCGGAGTTTGCGTTTCGATTTCCGAGGGAGCGGTAGATACCGACCAGCTGAATTCGGTCTCCGGGTTTGGCTCGGTCCACCAAGTCATCGTCAAGGATCACATCCACGCTTCGCGGCAGCTGACCAGCCGGCGCTCGCTCGGGCATTTCTTGAATCGAGATCGTTTGATGGTCCATATAAGTGGAGTAACCATACTCGGTAATGAGCTATAAGAGGAAGCATTAGTGACTGCTGTTAGTTTGACTTCCTATCAACACATACCGGGTTCTTTTCATCGTCCTCCTGGGGATAGACATTCAAATTCGTAGCTCCACTCGCAGTCATAGTCTGGTCCCTGTACTTTCTCGCAAGGAATCGGTCCTTGCGCTCACTGTAATGAACACTCTGGATCACTTTCGGCCGAACCAATGAGCACTTTGTAACAATGCCTTCCAGGGAGATCATCCGGTTCAGATGATTGGACCCTAGAGTTCTAGGATTGCAGGCGAATTCTCCGAAGGCTCCAATATAAGCGCAGTAGTAGTTCTGAGACATGTCAATTTCTGTAGAGGTATTGCCGGAATCTAGGTCATCGTACCACATCGTCTGCTGTTTCTCTGGAGGGCCGGCCTAACGACTTGATGACATCTTTTAAAGCTCTGTCGAAGGCTTGCGAGTAATCGAAAGGATTCGTGAGCAGGCTTTTTGCCGGATTAGCTAAGAGGCCTCTGCATTGATAGTTTATGCCTATGGACAACCTACCCATCGGCCATTTCACGGTTATGGGCTCTGATTTCATCGATGCTAACCTATAGCAGAAGAAATTTTTGTTAGCTTTGTATTTCCCAACACGGATGAATGATCGCCAGGAGACATACTATCAAGCGACGTAGACCCCGATTCAACATCAACACAATATCTGCCCGGTAACTAGCCGGTAGTCAGCCTCCATTTTTTTCCAAAGGAATGATTGCCACAGAAAGGGAGGATCCGGCGAATGTCCACGAACCTTCGCGCTCTCGCATCGGCTAAAAGAGAACAAAAAGAAACCGAGATTAGCATGTGAAATGAAGTAGACGAGCATCAGGGAGCTTACTTGGATCGAGAAACTCAACGGCGGCACGCACACGATCCTGAGCGGCCTCATCACGGAGTTGCACTCCGTCCATGGCGAAGAAATATGTCTCGGAGGGCGGCGATCTGAAATGAAGAACAAAAGGAGCCAGGTAGCTTGTCCGAAATTGGGGGACCTGGTAGGCAAGGACCAGTGGTGGAGGTGATTCTTGTTCCCTTGCGGAGCTGGACGAAAGAGTGGGATGGCGGAGGATCCTTTCGACGGTGACACGCCGTCCCGATCGGGCAGAATTGAAACGCGTCTCGTCCGGCCCGACGCGTGTCGACGCGGAAGTTATGCTGCTGAGTCAGTTTTGCTTTATGTCGGTTAGGCATTTCCCTTTTGGGAGTCTCCAGCACAAGGAGATTATATTTACAGAACCAAACAACGGATAGTCAAGACAATGCAACTAATAATATTCGTACAAGTTTATGTTCTGGTTATAGTAACAGTATGATACACTTTGAGAAATGAGATGAAATTATATACATATAAACGCCAATGCCATGCTTCTTGGACATATCCTCAATGCTCGGACTAACGCGAGTCCTAATCACTCTTTTCATGCATCTCTCCCTCGGAAGGCTGATTTTCGGTGTCGGAGTGATCCTGGTCGGAGTGATGTTCCTCTTCCAGCGGCGGAGGATTGTCATCATGTTGATCGTTTTCGTCGCGTTGTTCGACATCGAGCATCTCGTCGATCACTCCATCAGCAATGCGTCGGGCCTCGAGAAGGGATTCAGCCTCGATATCGTACTCATCCTGAGAGTCGATGGTTTTTTCGGGGAACTCTGAAGTGTTGCTAGATGAGAGAGTCTCGTCAATGATAAAAGAATCCTCGGCAACTTCCGTGGTGTTATCCGGATCAGGTCGAACGTGCGCGTATTGCAAAGCCAGAGCTTCGGCCTCTTTCTCTTCCTCGGTCTTCTCGATCTCCTCTGTCTCCTCAGTCTCTTCCTTTTCATTGGCCTCCTCATCTTCCTCAAGACCTTCTTCCTCGTGTTGGTCATTTTCTTCCTTCTCTGGCTGCGGAATGGCCCGGCGTCTACCCCCTACTCCAAGGATACCACCAGTCCACACGAAGTGATGAGACCCGTCATTCTGTTTGTCACTGCGTTCCTGGCGACGTCGAAGCAACACCCCCTGAAATTTATCACGGAGAACAGGCATTCTGGCGATCGCCTTGATAGTTCTCGGTGCCTCCCTGTAGAGCGCTTTCACTTCGGCCGACCCGTCGTAGAGACTCCTTTCGCGGAATCTAAGTAAGGATGAAGCCAAATACACCATAGAGATGTAAGTAGGTTGTAGAAAGTCTGGTTGGATCTTGCTCCAGTACCGCCGCCCTTCCTTACCGAGAACGTGGGGGGGTTTCGAGCGATTGGGTTTCTCCATCAAGTCAATACTGTCCGGGACTCCATCGGGTTTCAACCCATACCCTCGGCGCAGGTTCTTCCAGCCAGGAAAGTTCGGCATGAATTTTGTTTCAAAGATGGTAAACGCTTCGGCCTGGTCTGAGGGTCTATCAGAGGAGGCAAGCATTTGCACCATGGTTGACCAATTGAAAGTCGTCAAAGAAAAGCCCGCCTTCTTGATGTCCAATGCAAGCTGAGGGAGCTTCCAGGCCTCATTCCGATAAGCTAAAGATCGCATGTATAAAGATAGCGGCCGTGATATGCAGAACCGATATGAGGGCAGGACAGATGTCCTAGGCCAGGTCGCTTCCGAAGTAGCAGGTTGCAGAACACTTTCTGGCTCACTGCGTACGGAAATCGGCAGCGACGGTTGGGGCGGACCAGCCTCAGGAGCATCAGTAATAGGGGGCGATTTCATAGACAGCCATTCATCGACATTGGGTCGGCTGGCTAACGTTTTGGCACGAGGGAGGACCATGTTCCAACACTCTTCTACCTTTTGGTATTCTCCGCCTTTCAGATGGGCGAGCATCAATGCGGAAAGCAATCGAATTGGCGCTATGTCCTCAACGGTTTCCGGGTCATCGGGGGTAGTTCTGCTTCGGAGGTACTCATCGAACAGCTCACGAGCCTTCTTCGAGACTCCTCTCGTTCCGTAGGCATTGATGATATGTTCGAAGTACACAACAGGGAATGCCCTACTGGGAGAACGCCTTCCTGCACCGGGTAAGGGCTCCTTGGATGCCAGCTTGGTGCGATCAAATTCGACGAGGGTTTCTACCAAGAACTTTTCGGCATATTCCAGGCGGACTTGGGCAGCATCGGCTTCTCCACCTCCATGTTGCACAAGCTGTAAGTCTCGATGGAGCTGGCTCCTCAAAACAAGTAGATGAGAGCTCAATCCGGGCTTGGTGAAACGCTTTTTGATCTCGCGGAAAACGATGTGCACCATGTCGCGATTCCGAGCTTTGACATAACCATATAAGATAATAGTATAGTGGAATTCGGACGCAAAAATGCGACGGCTTCTGTGAAGTGTCCGCAGAATTCGGCGTGCCGAATCCGTCTGGTTTATGAGCACCAAACTAAGCATGAGGGCGGCATAAGTCATCTCGTCCGGTGCTAGGCCAATGGCATCCATACGGGAGCGGATCCTGGAAATAGCATCCAGATCCATCCGGAAAGCATGGTTCCAAAGCAGCAGGTTCCACATTCTCAAGCGCGATCCCTTAACATGCAAGCCAACGCATGTCTCTGCAACACTCTCAGCCAGGTCAAGCCGGTGGTTATTGCAGTACGCCTCCACGACGGTATCAAGCAGCGGGGTTGTGATCTGCACTTGTTTCTTCTTGGCGAGAACAAGCAGTTGTCGAACGGTTTCGATATCACCCTTGTTGGCACTCAATCCCATCAACGTACCGAAGGTGTGCGAGTTGGGTTCGACTTTGTGTTCTAGCATCGTCTTGAAGGTTTCAAAAGCACCATTGAAGTCATCTGATCTGCCATACGCGGTGAGAACAATGTTCCAGCAGATAGTATTTGGCGTAAGACCGAAATCTTCCGATATTCTTTTGAACTGACGAAGCGTCGACTTTACATCACCAGCTCTGGCATGAACGTAGAGAACTGGAGTGACAAGTTTCCGGCTCAACGGTTTGCCATGGTCCAAAAGATACCTATCAAAAACGCGAATGACATTTTGCACGTCGCCAGCTCTTGAAAAGGCGATCAACGCACTCCTATATGCATATACCGATGGTTTTCGGTAAAATTGAGTGAATTCATCCAGCAGATACTGAACCCCAGTGGTTATTTCCAGGGTGGCAAGTCTTTCGAGAAGTTTGCCCAAGACTTTAGACGGAGGCACTTCTCCCTGCAATTGCCAGCGAAAGTTGCGGTACACAATAATGGACTTGACAAACGTCGAACGAATGTCAGATGACTGGAAAGTTTCGATAAGGTCGAAATAGTTGTGAGGTTTGAGAGTACCAAGCGCATGATACTTTCGCAGGAGAAGCAAGAGGTTCTCGGTCGATATGTTTTCAACTACATCTCGACTGCTGAAGACATGGGCGAGGAAAAACGACGAAAGGCCACGAAGAGATACATCTGGATCTCCCTCATCCAAATACGTAGATAGGGCGAGGAGATTCTGCGCAAAGTCGGGTGCAGAGATATGAGGCACAAGGAGGCTCCAGAGCTGCTTCTCGGAGGATGTCGGCTTCGACTGCCATATATCTTGCAGAGCCTCCCACTTGGCGGCTGCGAAGAGGTTCGCTAGTGTGAAAGCCCAGCAGTTGTGACCACGATGCTTGGAAATGGCTTCCTTGCAGGTTGAGATCATCTCCGTGGCTAGCTCATTAGAATGATAGGATCTAGCCAGGTGCAGATAGTCTTCGGCGGATCGAGAGTCAACCGCGATCTCTTCAAATAATCTTTTGGCCCTCCTGCAGTCGACGGCATGCGCCGAGCTACTAAGATAGGCCAAAAGAGCCGAGGCCATATCCGCGGGATGTCCCAGCGCCACGTACAACGCCCATGCTTCATCATATTGACCTAGTTTCGCGTCGGCCAATAGAGAGCCAAGTTTCTTTCTTGTTTCGCTCGTCTCATTGAACTCCTCGACCGTTTCGTCCTCCGGCTTGCATTCCCTTGCAGACTGTCGCAGACCAATAGCCTGTGTCGCATAATTTCGAGAGAGGCTGGGAATAGACTTTTTCTTCCGTCGGGGAAGTCGTCTGGGGGTTCGTAGTAAAGAAGTCGTGACGACTTCCTGTGCATGGGGCGGGTACAAGAATTCGAGAAAAGGCGATCGCGCATCGTTCGTGACCGCACCCGAGCTTGATTTACCTCCCAAAGCACTCGAGGGTCGCGTAAGCTTGGTTCGCAAGGAGATCAGAAGCCAACGAAGACATTCAACGCTTGCGATGGTACTTTTCCCGGGGCCGGAATTGAACGATTTGGGGCCACAGATCATGCCATTTGAATCCCGAAAGAAACGCCGTCCTGCGTTCTCAAGGCATCCGGCAGCCCGTTCCAGCATTACCCCCGAAGATTGCGGCGCTATGCCCTGAGATCACCGAGTTCGAAGGGGGACGCGTAGCATATCGGTTCGGAAAGACCTATTGTCAGATAAGAAGGTTAGCAAAAGAACGAGGTTTCCCTACTCAAACAATGGAAAAGTCGTACCGGAACGAAGTAACCTTGTGCACAAAGCTTACAACGCACAACCAACCGGATTCTCCACGGAGAAAATAAGTAATCCGAGATGCAGTTTGGATTCAATCGGTCGGAATCCAACAGGGGAAACGCATCCACCGGGGTTGACGGCTAGGTGTTGATATGGGGTGAAATTTCGAGAGGTGCAAGTTGACAAGCTTGGCCGATGAGAAACCCGCCGGTCACAAATCCGCCGGGCATTCGTTTGGCCGAGAACTGACCACGCCAGCCCGCACTCTCTCAATCCACCCGCCCATTCTCATATACTACTGTCCTCTCCGTCCATCTGCCTGCGTTGTTGGCACCATGGATATCACTGATTTTATTTTCGCCCAGCGAGAGGATGTTCTTCTCGCTGGGGACTACAATGGCTACCGTGCCCACGCAACTCGCAAATTGCACAAACTCCGCAAGAAGCTGGGACAAACCACCCCCAAAGGTCGAAAGTACACTGCCAAACCGCCGGTGAGCGCCGAGAATATCAACAACAATGCGGCGTATGTTCTTCGCTCCCCTTTGTTTCGCCTCGGAGATGCATCTGAAGATCTGGGCGCGTTGGCTCTCTCGTTGACTAACATTGTCGTTTAGATACGTTCATATCCTCCTTTTGAGCTCCGAACGGGCATGGGCACAGGCCATGCACATGAAGTCCGCACACTCGGCAGATCCATCGGCGAAGGGGATTGTCGGAGCTGTCCGGCGCCAGATCATCTCAAGACTTAATAAGGCAACGGGCTACGCGAAACAATTGGTACTGTTGTTGGAGGATCAGGCGGCTTCTGGGGCTACGAGTATCGACGTCCTCGAAGCACGCGCATACCTTGCGACGCTTTCCGGTGCACTATGCCTGGACAAGCGCCAATGGAAGCAATGTGTTGAGCATTACTCGATCGCCAAAGTGATCTATACCGCGCTCGGTCAAAAGTCTAAACGAGATGCATTCCGGGATCTTCTCTCCAGCACCGTCGACCCCAGTCTCAGATACGCGGCGTATCAGATGAAATTGCCCCGATCCAAGCCCCTCCCGTCCTTGGCTATCGGCTTCTTCCCAGCGGACGCCCACGTGCGCGCAGAGGTTGAAAAGGTGGACCCGAATTGTTTCAATGAAGAGGTCGCTGGGACTCAGAAAACGGCCGATGGAGGAGTTCAGCAACTCCCCGAAAATATTACATGGAGGTCTCGGACCGTTCCTTTGGAGGATGCTGCGATCTCCCAGGCTCTGGCTGCCGCTGCCGCTTCAGAATCTCGTCTCACGTCGTGGCTTGCGGATGCTTCAGGAAAAGCTGCCTCCTCAAAGGACAAGGCCGCCGCCTACGATAATGTCATCATCGCGAGTCAAGATGCGGTTGATGCGACCAAGACGGCAATTGATGATCTTGCTGGCGAGGGAGTAGATCCGGGAGACAAACGAATGCAGAGTCTGCAGGTTACTCGTACTGCCGTGAATTATGCTTTGGTGGGATGGCGAATCGGGCGCAATCGCGTCTTGTGTGGTGAGCAAGACGGCATCCCCTTTGAGGCCGACCAGATCAAATCGCACAAGAGTGGCAAATCGCGAAGCAAGCACGATGATGCGAAGGGCAAAAAATTGGCGCGCCTGCGCGAGAGAGTCGTCTTGTACGATTCTACGCTACAGAGCATCGAATACATCCTGGAGCTACCTGGTGTAGCTGCGGACACTGCTTTCGTAAAGGAAATGGAAGTCAAGAGCTCTTACTTCCGCGCACTAAGGTACAGCCCAGTTTCCCAGGGTCGGTTGTGAATATACTAACGTGCAATTAGATGTCTTTCCATTGGGCGGTCCCACGGCATCTTGGGCAAGTCCCAGAATGCGCTCGCATTGTACTCACAGGCGTTGACCCTCTCCTCCGAAGCTTCGGGCACTGCACCGGCCTCGGATGCGGAAGGGCCACCCAGGATTGACGTTTCACGCGGCCAGTTCCAGACCCTTGTGTCGACCTTACAGGGGCTAGTCGCACAATACCGTGGACTGGTAACCTTGGAAAAACTTTCCGAGGCGCAGAAATCAAACTCGGCCACCCAGCGCCCTGCTGTTGAACGACTGCATGAATACTCCGGCGACGGATTGGATCTGGCGAATCTCGTGCCGTACCCGCCTCAGATGCAACCGATCCCCGTGAAGCCTCTCTTCCTTGACGTTGCATGGAACTACATTGATTATCCCCGTGAGGGTGACGCCAACCGGTATGCCACTCAAGTCGAGGCTGAACCCCCGGTAGAAGAAAAGAAGGGTGGTCGGCGAGGTTGGTTTGGTTTTGGACGCTAGAGTAGAACTTGTGTCCATGTGCATACTTGAACGGCTCGTTCTCGGCCGGTTTCGGGGTTCTTTTGTGAATAAATATGATATGATGACGATGGAGCAAAAGCGGATATTACGAGTTGACGCGTTTCTCTATCCAATGGTGGGAATGGAAAGCTCTTTTTCTGAGTGCACCGGTGATTACCTCTCCTTTTCTGCCAGTAGGAGGGTCGCGCGTCTACAAATAGTTCGTTGTACTGTACGACTCGAGACCGTTGATGTGATCAGTAGTATTCCGATTTGCGTCAAGGTTGGCAATAAGCTGCCTAGGATCAAGCCTGATTCACTTCCTTAATTGCCCATAATCAATTGTATTGTATTCTCCAGGGGTTAGTAACGCACCATGGTCAAATGGTAACGGATGCCAAACTATATATTTGCCGCGCGTGCAGTTGTATAGCACTTCGTTAGCTTAGCGCAGGCTGTAGATTCGCCGGGAAATCGTATACAACTTTTGTTTACTATGCTCTAAATTGTGTTCTATACGTATATGTACTTCGCAGATACCTACTTACCGACCAATGTCTGAAGCCTTGCAATCATACGAGAGTGGTGTCGTTATAGAAATAAAGCCGAGCATAGCTGAGTCAGGCAGGATAAAGGCACGTGCCTCGGACCCGGATAAGCCGAGACGGGAGTTGGACAGCCGAATCACCTTTCTGTCAATACTAAATCTAATCCCACCGTGGATGAATATTGGAAACATCCATTGTTGTAATTACTAAATGGCGTGGGACATTGGTCGTTTCCTAGTGCTTAATGATTGGTCATAGTGGCCAGCGTGTCTTCGACGACTCTTCGCTGCGAAAATTCCGGGGGCCCTCCTTGGCTGAGCAAGATGCGGGGTGAGGCCTGGATGCCTGAGTTATGATAATATTTAATTACATGCATTACAGATAGATATGCAGGCCTTACATCCGGAGGGCTATCGCAATCAATTGGGAATTGGAGGCGACCACCGACTTTTAGACAATTAATGGCTTACACTGTATTGCTTAGATCCTACTCCTAGGTACTTTATGGCTCCCCACCGATTTCCTCACGGATCCTGGGCTTCCATAGTTCCGGGCGCAAACCTTGCAAGATGGTGGCCTGAGGTACTGTTTGGCAAGTTTGACTGGGGCTAACGCTTTTGGTCGAGTACCTGCATGAAGGCCTACAGTTCCGATTGGCTGGGGGGACGGGCCAGGAGGGAAATGAAGGGACGCTAAGCCCGATAAGGCATCGGAGATCTCCTCCTTTTTCTTGCACGGTTGGCCTCTCCGGCCTCTCCGTAGGTGCTTCCTGTTCCTTCCGCGTATCACAACATTCTTTTGGGATTTTTTCTTTCTTTTCTTTCTTGCTTTGTTCTTTGACAATCATCCATTCATTCCTTTGTTCCCTTTTTCCGTCTCGATCCTTTGTTCCCGGGGTCGTCTCTCCTCTTTCATCCCCCCCTTCTCTCCCCTTCTCGCTCCCTTCTCTTTCCTTTCCATCTCCGGAGAGTTTGTTCGACATGGCCAGCGTCAATGGGAGCTTCGCCTCCCCTGCCGCAGATGCGACCGTCACCCCCCGGCTTTTTCAGGCCGGTGGTCTGGTCTCTGCCTACCTGGAGGGTCTCAATGTCTGGAAGGCGATATTGACCTTGTTTCTGGCTGCCGTGATTTACGATCAGAGTGAGTGACCTCCAACAATTCCGACGTTTCTTATCGGGAGACTTGGCTGACCCAGTGGGGCGAATGCAGTGCGATACTTCTGGCAAAAGGGTTCTATCGTCGGACCCTCGTGGAAAATGCCTTTCATGGGTCCTTTCCTTCAATCGGTCAACCCTAAATTCCACGAGTACAAGGCCAAATGGGACAGCGGAGAATTGAGCTGCGTCTCCGTCTTCCACAAGTTGGTCCACCACCCCCTCTAAATTGCGATTCGGTTGCCATTGGCAGTGTCGCGTGCGATTGTCAACTAACAAACTGCTGCATAGATTCGTTGTCATTGCCTCGACCCGTGACATGTCTCGCAAGATCTTCAATTCGCCCACCTACGTCAAGCCCTGCGTGGTTGATGTTGCGCACAAGCTGCTCGGCAAGACTAACTGGGTCTTCCTGGATGGCAAAGATCACGTTGAGTTCCGCAAGGGTCTCAACGGATTGTTCACTCGCCAGGCACTTTCGTGCTACCTTCCCCGCCTCGAAGAGGAATACAACAAGTACTACAAGTACTTCCTCGAGAAGTCCGAAGCTGAGAAGCATGCGCCCACTCCTTGGATGCCCGAATTCCGTGAACTCATGTGCGCTGTCTCCTGCCGTACCTTTGTCGGCCACTACATCACCGACGAGGCCATCAAGAAGATCGCCGACGACTACTACATGATTACCGCCGCTCTGGAACTGGTCAATTTCCCCTTTATCCTGCCCTACACCAAGGCCTGGTACGGCAAGAAGGCTTCGGACATGGTCCTTGAGGAGTTCGCCAAGTGTGCGGCTAAGAGTAAGGCGCGCATGGCTGCTGGCGGTGAAGTCAGCTGCATCATGGACGCCTGGGTCAAGGCTCAGCAGGACTCCGCCAAGTACCGCGAGAAAATTGCCCAGGGCATTCAGGTCGATTCCAGCGAGAAGCCCCCTCAAGTTCTCCGTGACTTCACCAACTTCGAGATCTCCCAGACCATCTTCACTTTCCTGTTCGCTTCGCAAGATGCCACCAGCGCCGCCTCCACTTGGCTCTTCCAGCTCATGGCCGACCGCCCCGACGTCTTGGACAAGGTTCGTGAGGAGAACTTGCGCGTTCGCAACGGCGACATCGATGCTCCCCTGACCATGGACCTCCTCGACAAGTTGGAATACACTCGCGCCGTGGTGAAGGAGACCCTTCGGTACCGCCCCCCTGTCATCATGGTTCCCTACCTGGTCAAGAAGGATTTCCCCATCACCGACAAGATTACCGTGACCAAGGGCTCCATGATCATTCCCTCCGTCTGGCCCGCCACGCACGACGAAGAGGCCTACCCCAACCCTGACTCGTTTGACCCCGATCGCTGGATCTCCGGCACCGCCGAGCAGCACCCCAAGAACTGGCTCGTTTTCGGCACGGGACCCCACTACTGCCTGGGACAAACCTATGCTCAATTGAACTTGATGGCCATGATTGGTAAGGCTAGTATCGAGATGGACTGGGAGCATTTCCCTACCGAGAAGTCCGAGGATATCAAGGTGTTTGCCACGATCTTCCCCCAGGTATGTCATTGCCCCCTTCCAGTAGCCAAAATTCCATGCCCTCCTGCTAACAAACCAATAGGACGACTGCCTCCTCACTTTCCGTCCCCGTCCCCGTCCTTAAATTCTTTACTACCATTCACCATATTCCATTTTCTTTTTCTTCCTTGTTTCTCGTTCAAAAGCGAAGCTCGGGCTCATCCTATTCCTTTTGCGCTCTAGCGTCCTGCTAGTAGTGTCATGAGTTAGACCTTTGGTATCTGGTCGGAACGATAAGAATCCAACCTTTGGTCCTCCAGCATTAAGCTTCTATCCTGGAGATAGAATGGCCGGACGCTTTATTTCCCCCCATTGTTTCCCATTCTTGTTGTACTTACCTTTGTATTATTGCCTCGCGCGGTTCCCCGTTGACGGCCTTTTTGTCTTTTACCTTTTTTCTTTTTTCATCCCCATTCTTATCTTATTTCGGGTGGATGGGAGTCCAAGGGCCTCAGATCTGGTTCTTTGCGAGCCGGTGATCTCTGGGGTCAAGATGGACCGGAGTACATGATTTTGAAATGATGCCTGTGGAACCCTCAGCTTCCGCGATGAAGAAATGGGCCACTTCTTTAGATACGGTATTTAGAACTAATAATAATTGCAGCTTTCTTGGATGATTGAATCTAGGCTTATGAAGCTTGCTTGATCTATAAACTTTCACCTCATTATGAAATTCCAGTTTAAATTCCAGGTATAAGGCATGCATGAAGCTGGCTTGGAGTCGATAACGACGACAAAGGAAATAGATAGTCTGCTGAGTGCCTGCGTCGGCAGGATGACTATTTATTCCTCTATCTAATTCCTTCTATCTAGTTTGAAACATCAGATCAATATTATACAGTTGATCTAACCACTAACCGCTTATCTCATTCACCGTCTCGCCTCTGCACCATCGCTCAATCGTATGCTTGACCGCACCTTGCAGATTCACCAACGTGTCCTCCGACAACCACGCCAAATGAGGCGTCAAAACCAGATTCAGTCCCTGGGCCTCAGCACTCAGCAACGGCGAGTCCCCTCTCCCCGCCGGCTCCTTCGCAAACACATCCGTCGCCGCACCCTCAATCCACCCCTGCTTGAGCGCCTCCAGGAGCGCACCCTCATTGACAATCCCGCCCCTCGCAACATTGATCAGCAACGCCTGCGGACGCATCGTCTTCAACTCATCCTCCGATATCAAATCAATCGTCTCCGGGTTCCGCGGCAAGCAGAGAATCACCACCGTTGCCTCTCTCAGAACCTCGTCGAACGGCGTACGCCCTTCTCGCGGCTGCTGCGGCCCACCCTTCCTCTCTGCAATCAGGATCCTCATTCCTAGTGCCTCGCCCACTTTCGCGATGCGTTGCCCGAGCGCCCCGTACCCGATCACGCCCAGGGTCTCTCGTCCGCATAGCACCGGCGCATGGCCATCCTTCGAGCGTAGTCGCCGATGCAGCGACCCCGTCGTCTTCCACTCGGTATCCTGCCCCGGAGCATCCGGGATGGCTGTTGTCGCGCAATGCAGTTGCACGATCTTGCGTCGAGTCGCGAAGTAAAGACCGATGGCGTGCTCGCTGACGCTCTCGACGTTGGTGCCCGGACAGTTGCACACGGGAATTCCACGGGACCGAGCGGCTTCCTTGTCCACGCAGTCGGTCCCTGTGGCCATGACCACAATTAGACGTAGGTTGGGGGTGAGCTCGGCGCTCAGTTCCTTGGCTGTGAGGGGGATGGTTGTCGTGATGATGATGGTGGCGTCTTTGATGCGCGGTGCCATTTCCGATTGGGATGTCCATTGATGTTGGGTGAGAGTGTAGGTGTGTAGTTTGGGAAGGTCGAAAGCCGGAATTGGGCAGTGTACGGCTTCTATTGCTACGATATTGTGGTGTTGGCTGTCAACGGACATTTTGGTCTGGCATTAGATGGACGAGTGGGATTGGTGCCCTGGTAAGATGAGAGGGTAAAGGAATTCAATCTTGGAATGTAAAGCTGCCATTTAATAAATCATATGGCACCCAGAGTATCGGTGGGGTGCACGCCCTGTACGTGACACCTCACCCAGTATCCACGACCCCAGGGACCGAGTATACCCGTCCGAGGCCCACTCACGAGGCATCTTGGTCGACTAGTTAGGTATACACACAATGCACGAGTTGCCACCAACATCCATTTTGGAACATACCACAATTACTTCCAGGCTAGCTAAACAGCCATTCAAGATTTTAGCATGTCGACGGCTAGAGCATAAGCGTTCCTTCTCATTATCATCCCCGTTGTCGTATTTGCCATCTTATCCCAAGCATGGTTGCACCCAAGCGCCCGGAAGTGAACAACACGACCATTTGTCCGAGTCTGTAGCTTTTCTACCAGTGCTTCCGCTTCTGGTGCGAGACTGTCCCCATCGGCTGTGACAACCAGCAGTCGATCCGGGAAACTTTCTGGAGCGGCATACAACGGAGACACATACGGGCTCGCAAAATCGATCTGGCTCTGAAACAAAGCTTTCGAGAAGAGGCGCATAATGCATGCAGGAATGGGCTGGCCGTTGGGATTTGGCGCCTTTTTAGCTCTCACATCCGTCGTCCAGTCCACAGCCGGATAGAAAGCTATGACGGAGTGGAAGGTTTCGGGAGGATAAACCGTACTCGCAAGACTAAGAACTATATTTCCTCCCGCGCTGAAGCCAGATAGAGCTATCTGTGATGTGTTGAATAGCTTGTTCTCATTCAGCACCCAGTTGATTGCGTCCTCGGCGTCCTCGAGCGCGGCGGGGAAAGGATTCTCTGGCGCAAGACGGTACGAGACGTCCACGACCGTGCAGTCTGTCTGACTGCTGACTTGTCGACAGAAGGCGTCATCACTGCCATGAGCGGCAATCATAAACCCGCTGCCGTGGAAGTTGATCAGGACTGGGGTAGGTTGGTCTTCAGATGTTGGCTGGGTCGGTTTATAGATGTGGATTCGTATGGCTCGGTTGGGGTCGCGTGAGAGGATCGTACTGATCACATCGGGTTTGAGGCGATCTTTCCTGCCATTCGAGCAAGCAATCTCACAAATATAGCTGCAATCTTGAGATAGATATAGTCAAGAAGCGTCATGGCGACAGGGTTGGATTGGATGATGTTCTGGACTGGCTGGAGTTTCGGATGGATCGCGGTAGAGAAGAATTACGAAGAGGAACATGAAGCTGACTCCAGATGAGCGAAGAAGAGGAAGAGATAGGAAGAGGAACGCGCCTTCCTCAGGTCGAAATCGAAGACAAGCAGGAAGCATGACTTCCCAAAAGGGCAAGTACTTAGGGCTCCACTCCCGGCACCCGGAACCACCCGTAAGATTCGTAATCCTCGTAAGCCTCGTAAGTTTTCCCTCCTCCCAACTTCGCCCAGCACTTCACCTTCTCTCGATGACTCGAAAGGGCCTTCGGAGATCGCGGAATGGATGCCTCCAATGCAAACGCCGGAGTGTCAAGGTAATCCTCCTGCCAATATGTCCTGTAAGGTGGTTGTCACTCATATATTGGCAAAAATAGTGCGACGAGAGGCGTCCCAAGTGTACGCACTGTCAATGTCGATTAGAACAATGTCAATATGCCGATGCCAGTCCACGACCATGGACCGAGGCTAACGCAGAGGATTCTCCTCCGCTGCAAACAGCTCCAGTGACCTCGGAGACCCGAGAGAGCGCCCCGCCTTCAAGTCCGGACCAATTCAATCTCTTACATCTAAGACTGCTTCTTAACTGGACAACGTCAACCTGCCATTCCATCTCTCGGAACAGCGCAGACCTCAGAATATGGCAAACTACAGTCCCCGGGATGGCATTGTCCCACCCGTACCTCCTACATGGCCTCTTCGCCGTGTCGGCGCTCCACCTCTCCCTTCCCATGACGAGTCAGAACCCTGACCGAGAAGAGCTGATCAAGGCGGCTGAATATCACCAAAGTGAAGCCATCAGGATCTTCACGCCTGTAATTGGCAACCTCACCCCCTCACAGTACGAGGCGACGTTTACGCTGTCGAACCTCTTAGTCACCATCGCTCTCACTTTCCCCCTGGTCCACAATAGCGTGGCCGGAAGAATTCCCGATGTACTTGACGAGTTGATCCGGGTATTTGCATTCGTGCGCAAAATGACCCAGTTCTACGCTTATATCATAGAGTCTGTCAAAGACGGCGAAATCGCCCAGTTGACCTCCTTCGAGGAGACTAGGGCTAGCTTGTCGGACACCATTCAGTCGAGGGTGTCTGCTCTTCATGAGCTGAATACCACACATATACTGGATCCAAATGCTCACCTGGCTTTCCGAGATACCATTGACCGGTTAGCGAGTACCTTGGCCAGAATGTACAGTGGACAGGAGATTTTCTCGGCGGGTTTCTTGTGGATGGCGCAGACCCCTGCCCAGTATTTTGATCGGCTTCAGGACCGACACCCTCTTTCTATGGTCATTTTGGCGCATTATTGCATTGTGCTTGATCATATGAATCGATATTGGTGGATTCAGTCATGGGGGAGACAAGTGCTGGAAGCAATTCGGAGTGTCTTGGAACCTGGTTGGCGTGTGCATATTTCATGGCCGCTTGAAGTTGTTGGTATATGAGCTTTGGAAATTAGATCAATGATAGACTGTACATCAGACTGTACTGTTATTTCCTTTTGCCGTGTCTTAGTAGAACGTAGCTTTATACTTTTAGTATAACTAGCACCTGCACAACTGTGCTACCTTATCATGCAAGCACCAACCCCAACAAACGAACTGCACCTACAAGATATAATCATATTAATTAGGGCCAATCCCAAAATTCACAGAAACCCCAGAAACCCCAGAAACTAGCAAACACTTGACCAACGATCACAACCAGCATCCTATAGATCCCCAATCCAGAAGGCGGTGAACCGAATCCACTGGGCCTGACATCACCTCGGCGAAGTGACGGACTTCCCCGAAGCCGGATATACCTCTATTGTCCTCTCTCATTACCAACCAACCTATCTCACAACAACCTCGTGAACCTTCAATCCAATCCAGAAGGAAATAGAAATGATCGCCAAACGCCCCTTGACATCTCTTCTCACCCGCGGCGTGCAAACCGCCTCGCGCACTTCCACCCCCGCATTCGCACCTACCATCCTCTCGAGCTCGAGATCGTTCAGCTCGAGAACTCTTCCTCAGAAGAGTGCAGGATGGACGCCGGTTCAGATCCAGGAACAAAAGTCCAGACAATACCCTAGCCAGTCGATTCGATGGAAGAGCAGCGGCGAGAGTTCTATGAGACAGTGGGGATTTGAAGATGTATGTCCTCCTCCCATTTCCCAATCCATCATTGGAAAGCAAAGAAACAGAGAGAATCTCCAATGTGGGAAGACCCAATTTATAACAACTAATATCAACCTCCAGATCAACGCCTCCCTCCCCTCAACCTCCGCTTCCTCGCCCCCCTCCACGCCCCAGAAATCGCTCATCCTCGTCGACGTCCGCGAGCCCGCCGAGCTAACCGCCACGGGAGTGATCCCGTCCGCCGTATGCGTCCCTCTCGCGTCGCAGCCTGACGCGCTATTCCTGACACCCGACGAGTTCGAGACGCGATTCGGGTTTCCGAAGCCCGGCGCGGTCGAGGGCCAGGAGACCGGCGATATCGTGTTCTATTGCAAGGCTGGGGTCAGGGCTAGAGCGGCGGCGCAGTTGGCCGTTAAGGCCGGGTATGATCCTGAGAGGGTGGGTGTTTATGAGGGGAGTTGGTTGGATTGGGCTGGGAAGGGGGGGAAGGCGGAGAAGTGGGAGGGGGAGGATTATGAGTAGGTTTTTCTCTGGGTGTCTGACTTATGGGATGGGTATATAAATGGGATGGTTAAGAGGATTGGTTTGGATTTTGAGAGGTCGATGGAGTATGCTCTATGCTCCATGCACTGTGCCATGTCAATACGAATGACGGACTTGTTGTGTACTTATATTGATGCCATGCTTATACTTTGCACCAACCAAAATGTCATTCAGTCCTAGATCCAAAAGAGAGAAAGAAGGAAAAGTATCATTAACACACATTGAAAACAGACCATGGCCTGCTTCTGCTTCGCTTTTGGCTTTTGTCGTTCATGTACAGGCATTCCCATCTCTGCTTTTGGGGTTTGTTTTGGGAGACTGTTCTGTCACAAGAAAAAGAAAAGGGAAATATAAGGAAAACGGAAAATAATTCATTTCTCATGCATCCAGATCCTGCAACCGTTTTTTTAAATCCTCCCCCAAAGGTTCGTCTCTATTCATCATGTGCACCGCTGTCAACACAGCGCACGTATCATCAAGACACATGAAAAGCAAAATTTCGCTATAAGGAAAAACATGTACACTTGCAGAAAGCTCGTCCGGCCTCTTTCCTCGGGGTCGCGAAAGGCACGAAGGCCGTGCGAGAGATTAACTGCAAAAAGTGATTTAAGGAATGTCGAAGACGGGCTTGAGCTTCTTGACCAAACCCCATTCCTCCATCGACACTTCCGAACGGTAAAATTCCTTGAGCGTATCGATACTGGCACGGGAGATCTTGGAGTACAGCTGATCCTTCTCTTCCAGGTGACGACCGTACATGGGCTGGTTGGGGCCTTCGATCTTGACGGCAACGGAAGGCTGGCCTCGCTTGACAACGGCCACTGGCTTGTGATCACGCTCGATCGATACCCTGGGAGCAAAATAGTTAGTGATCGTTCCAACAGATTACGAGTCCTTTCTCGGTCTCGTGCGATAGCAAAAAACTTACACTCTGCCAATTTCAATGATTTCCTTTTGTCCAGTCGCGTTAGTCTTAACGGCCGCCAAAGGCGAGTGCATCCGAAGGCTGCCTTCCAAAACATCGACACCAATGACGATGGGATCCTTCTTGTTGAAGACGGCGACAGGCTTGAGCACGCAGGGGAAGACGGCAAGCAGCTTGCTCTCCTCCTTACGTTGCTCGGTCAAGTCAGCCATGTGCTTGGTGAAATCGTCGAACAGGTGGTAGATGATGTCGGCGGTGAAGATTTTGACGCCAACTTCCTCGGCGTAAGCGTACGCCTCCTTGTCCACCTTGACATCGAAGCAGAGCATGACGGCATACTCCTTGGCCTTCTCCAACATAGTTCCTGCCATCATGACATCACGCTTGTAGACGGGACCAATGGAGATGTTGGCAACGGGAATCTTCGAAACGCGCAGGAACTCCAGCAAGGCTTCCAAGGAACCAAGGGTCGAGGCCTGGACGCTGACACCACGCTGGTCCCTGGAGACCTTGCTAAGGAGGTTCTCCAGATCGGACATGACTTCCTCCTCGATATCTTCCTCGTCATCGTCGGGTCCGACGACCATCAACCGAGAACCGGCAATGGCCTGCTCGAGGTCGTTGGCGGCAATCTTAACACCAAGAGCAGCCTTAACCTCCTTGTTGTGGACGTATTGCGACTTCAGACGCAGTTCCTTAAGAGGCGCCGGGGTGAGCAGGGCACGGATGTTGGTTGATATAGGCCCGTTGAGACCGCACAGCACGATTCGGTCGCCCTCGCGGAGAATACCGTTCGACAGGACAACGTCAATGGTCGTACCGAGACCCTCGATCACCTTAACTTCAAGCACGGTACACTCAACCTCCGACAGGTACATGAGCGAGTTGGTCATACGCTCCTGAGTCAGGGTAGTCAACAACCGCAGCATGTCAGGAATACCCTCACCGGTGTGGGCGGAGGTGGGCACCAGGGACACATTACGGGCCATAGACTTGTTCTCGTAGAAGACTTCAGAGTTGAACCCTTGCTCGGCGAAGAGAACCTTGGTACGCTCAAGTCGGGTACGGAATTCGTTCTGGACACCCTTGTTCTGCATGGCCAAACTCTCCTGGAAGCCATTGTTGTCAATCTTCTTCCAGCCGTAAAGACGATCGATCTTGTTCAGGGCGACGATGAAAGGCGTACGACGGTCACGGAGCAACCTCATGGATTCGAGGGTTTGTGGCTCGAGACCGTGCATGATATCGACGACCAGGATGGCGATGTTGCAGAGAGACGAACCTCGGGACCGCAGGTTGGAGAAGGACTCGTGACCGGGGGTATCGATAATGAGAAGACCGGGGATCTTGAATTCGAAGTTACCGTCCTTGTTCACCACGGCGGTCTTCTGGCGCAGAGCATCGACGGGGAAGTAAGTAGCACCAATCTGTTGCGTGATACCACCGGCTTCGCCTTCCTGCACGTTGGTCTGTCGGATCTTGTCCAGCAGCTTCGTCTTACCCGTATCGACGTGACCCAGAATACAGCAAATGGGAGATCGCAGGTCGTCCTTGGACCGAGCTGCCATGGCTTCCTCGTGCTGCTTCTTTCTCCGCTCGGCAGCCTCGGCCTTCCTTTGAGCGATGGCCTTCTGGGCTGCAGACTGTTCGTCTTCCGAGTCGTCGTCGGATGAGTCCTCCTCGGAAGAAGATTCCTCTTCATCCTCCTGTTCCTCGTCCTTTCCGTTGGCGGGCTCCTTAGCCTTCTTAGGCTCCTCCTCTTCGTCGGAGGGAGCATCCCAGCTATCCTTCACGTCGTCAGCATCGGCGGCCTTCTCCCAGTCATCGACATCGTCATCTTCATCCGCGCCGGCGGTAGCAGCAGCAGCCTCAGCCTCAGCCTTGGTCTTGGCCTCTTCCTCCTTTCGTCGGCGCTCATCTTCGGCCTCACGCTGAGCTTTAGCGCGAGCGGCGGCAGCCTCAAGATCCTCTTCCTGCTTCTTGCCACCCTTCTTCTTCCGGTTCTCATAAACAGGCTTCTTCTTCTCGGTTTGGGAGTCTTCCAGACCGGCAACCTTGCCTGCACCGGCCGCAAGCATCTGCTTCAAGCGCATTTCATTGCGCTCCTTGGCTTCTCTCTGAGCCTTGGTAAGAAGCTTGCCTTCCTTTCTCAATTGCTCTTTCTTCTCCTTCTCCTTCTCCTTCTTGCGCTGACGAGCCTCTTCTCTCTTTTTCTCTTCTTCGGCATCGAGGCGCTCTCGTTCCTCCGCTTCGGCCTTTTCTTGGGCTAGGAGTCGTTCCTCTTCCTCACGCTGCTGTCGGAGGGCTTCCTGTTGCTTCTGGATGGCGGCCAAATGAGCAGGGATCTTCTTCTTCTTGCCACCGGCAGGTTCGGGGGCAACGGACTCCGGAGCGGGAGCAGCAGCAGCGGGAGCATCCTTCTTCGAAGGGGCGGGTTTAGCGGGTTCAGCATCGGGAGCGGCCTTCTTCTTGGAGGCCGCCTAGATGCAGTTAAAAAAACCACAAGTCAGTCATTGATTCTCGACAAGACATCAACCGGGTAGACCTTACCTGCTCCTTCTTTCGCTGCTTCTCTCTCTCCTTCTTCTCCTTCTCCTTTTCCTTCTTGGACTTCACACGGAAGCCACCCTCTCCTTCTTCGGGCGCGGCAGAAGCGGCAGCAGCAGCAGCCTTGGCCTTAGCAGCCTTCTCGGCCTTCTTTCCACCGAAGACGTCCTCGTCGTCGAAAGTGCCCTCCTCGGGCTGCTTGCTGGCGAAATCAGCGTCTCCGTTGGCTTCACCGGCATCGGCATCGGCATCGGCATCCTCGCCCTCGACGAAATCATTGGCGGGCTTTCCCTTCTTGGCCTTCTTGTTCTTGTTCTTCCTCAGAGCGGCGAGCAAACCACCGCCACCCGACTGCTCTTCGTCGGCGGCACCGTCCTGAGGCTCATCGGCGGGGGGAGCCTCCGCGGCAGGGGCCGACTCTCCAAGCTCGGCCTCCCAGTCTTCCTCCTGTCTCTTGTTTCCCTTCTTCTTGGGCGCCATATTGGAGGTGGGAAAGATACTTTTCTTGAACCGGAACGGACGGTCGTTCGGTGGGGTATAAAAATCCTATTACAGGATGCGGACTGAAAAAGAAAAGGGTATCAATAGCTGTTTCAAAGTTCAAAGCCGAAGTTAGTTGAATTAATCTAATGTAGAATGCGAGAAAAAGCACAATGGTGGGCAAGACACGGCGAGCAATTGTTCTTAGGTAGTAGGTGAACTGGTGGGTGGTGCACGAACACTGATATCCGCTTTTCTCTCTCCGGCGTGCGATCGGCAGGGATCGCAAGGGACAGACAAAGAGACAAAGATGCTCTAAGTGCAGATCCAAAAAGAAGGACAGAGCGCAAGAGGGGTCTGAAAGGAGATCACAGCAAAAGCCCCCGATGGTTGACGAAGGAAAGAAGAGCGAAGATTTTGTGGTGGGGACGCCGCTGGTTGGCTGCCTGCCCGTTCCGCCTTGGTGCCTGGACAATCGGGCTGTCAATCTATACTTCCATCTTTTACTGGATATTTACACTACAATCATGGTGATGTACAACCATCCTCATACATTTTAGAGGAGAGATCCGTAACATTATTTTCTCAAAATTAGACAGACAGGTCCGTTTTCTACAACTCCACGTGGAGACAGCGTTTCAACCAGCCCATCACCGCTTCCACCGGATTCAGCCCGGCTTCTTCTCCCAGTACTTCTCGAGTCAACTCGGAGAATCGTCCTCGAATCGCCTCCGGGGAGCCCATCTCTGGACTCGAAGACGTACGAAACTCTCCGGTAGCCAGCATGCGCGCCAAACAGTCGTTCCCGCGCATCACGAGGCGACTCAGGATATCCCCGTCAATGTGCATCTGAGAGGGCTGCAATTCAAGCGGATCGTTCCCAACAGGGCTCCGTAACCTGGTACGCCGGGGAGTAAATGGACAGATGACTGGGTCCCGCACACACAGATTCTGCAAGAGACGCAGCAAGCGCCATTCGTTCTCCGCCAGCGTCATAAACCGATGAACCGTGCCGTTCATGGCGGTGCCGTAGAAAACCTGGGAATCCGAAGACACTGGCGACGGCTTCGTACCCCAGCTGAGTTTCGACACGGAAGACGGTAGATGAGCCTCGCACAGGGCGACAGGCATCATTTTGTAGGCCTCGGTCACCCCCTTCTCTCGCAAAATGCTGACCCGGCCCCCTCGACTAGATGCCAGAATGAGATTCTGCTCTCCGCCGATGTGAACATGCGAAAGTCCATCCAGTTTCTGCCGATCGTGGGCATGAAGCGATAATTTGTCCTCGGAGACTCGGAGGATCATGAGCGATTCTCGAGCTGTGGACATGTAGATATATGGCTCCTGGACGGTCATCGACAGAGCGGGAGACAAAATGGGAAATCTAGCTGCTCGTATCCCCCGTGAGTCTGAAATCTTGGGCTCCAACGGAACAATTTCATGGCCAGTCGAGACCATGAGAGTGAATTCCCCGTAAGGAGCGATGGAATAAACAGGCTGCTCGAACTTGTGAATGTGTTTCACCTGACACTCGATTCGGGACGGCGTTGAAAAGTCCCGCATTGTTTGCAGGAAGATAACCCGACCTTGGTCGGATTGGCTCTTACGGCTGGTCCCGATGACTATAAAGTGATACTCCTCGTCGCCTTTCCTTGGAGTCCACTCTAGAATGCAGCTGATCTTTTCCCCGGCTGCGCCTTGCGGTCTCCACGGTACCGGCTCGTCCTCGGCCTGAGGCTCAAGAGGGTCCAGGACTGCATGTTGAGAATCGGGATCGACAAATTCAATCCGTGGTCGAGTAAACCGTCTGATAGGGTCGGATTCCGAGTCAAATTCAGTTTGGGTATAAGCGACGATAAGGCTTTTCAGGTACTGGGAATAGGCAAGTTTGGTGGCGCTTCCAGGTAAATCAATCCTTCTTGGGACGGTTTTGACATCGCGGTCTAAGGTACAGATGAGAAGTTGTCCGTCCGCAATGCAGAACAGAGTATCGGAAAGGTCATCCGCATCCGAGTTGACAATGTTGGCAATTGAGAAACCGTAGACATTTTTGGGGTGGTATGCCGGCTGGAAGAAATTTAGGAAAGAGATCATAGGGAAGACGATGGTACGGATACAACATACATTGTTCTGGTCAGTGATCCAGATCTTTTGAAGCGTACAGCCAGGCTTTCCGCTATCTTGAATGCACGATGCCTGCCAGAAACCTTGCCCGCAGGTTAGCAGGGCGAGTTTCCCTTTGCTTTGTACTCTAACGGGCGTGTGTCCTAGACGCTGGGAAGAGGTTTGCTGTAGCACTGCGCGAAGAGGATGCTATCAGCGTTATCCGGCCATAGACTAGAATAGGAAGCTTACCGATAGGAGAGGCTGCGCCGTGACAGTCGAATGCCAGGCCAAAAGATACCAAGATGCCACTCCGCAAACCACAGAGAAGAAGGGTTTCTTTCCGAAGCCCACCTGGGGCTGCACTGACTGTGGCAATGCTATCAATTGCTTTCGATATGTCGTCAACATTTCCCACATCCACCGACTCCCCAAACAGAAACCTGACGGAGTCTTCATCCACGTAATATACTAGGATTTTCCCATTATCTGTGCCAATAAAAACAAAAGACGCGGTCTCGAAATGCTCAACGAAAATGCAGACTGGCTCGTAAGGTATTTTAAGAGGGTGACCAACGTCAGAAAGCTGGAACTGATTAGCAGCCGGAGTCAGCCTCTTGAGGTGGAGATGTGTCTCATATTGGGCCCGAACGGCAACTGCAATAAGGGAAGATTCCTCATCTACCGCAGCAATCGCGATGCTTTGACCGGCGTCATAATGAAAGCGAAAGCTCGACACAGATTCTGCCGTTGTCCCAAGGTGGATGGCCTGGCTTGTCACTTGGATGAGGACACCAGACGCAGTGCATCCCGCGGCCAGAGTCTGAGATCCAAAGTCCAAGCCACAGTCCACTTCGTCGACGGCACAAATATCCTCACCAAAATTAGCAGACAAATATAAAAGTACAGAGGAGATGGGATCTGAGGTCAGCACACAAACGCCTCCGTTTGCGCTGTCTAGCATGGTCCATATATCCCGGGTGCCGGACAACTCTTCTAATGAGGCCGCTAATCCAATCTGCGCTTCGATTCCATGTCGTAACTCGACAATCGCGCCTCGAGCGAAAGAAGATGCAGAGCAGACAAACAGCCGATCGCCGGCAACATCAACCTCGGAAGGTCCTCGATTGGAGGATTTCACTAGAACGGAGTCGGTAACCGGGGTCCAATTCATGAACTTTTGGACGCATCTCGGATGATCTCGTGCTTTTTGAACAAATAAACCGCCATCGCCTGTATTTCCGGCGGCTAGGAGTAGATCACCACCTTCGTGACCAATATCCAAGATATCAAAAGCGGCATCGACATCACAGCAGAGTTGCCCCAAATGAGTTTGGGTCTCAACCTCGCCGTCGTTTCCGATGCCCAAGTAAAATATGCGGCCATCCTCACGGCAAAGGTATATGTCGTCATGCTTCTGGTTGTAGATCCAATTGCGCAATGGTCTTGCCCATCGGGTCCATAATGGGGATCTTCGGGATTCACGATCGGGAACAGGAAGTGGGTACCTGCTTGGTGGCCTCCGCGGGTCTAATCGACTCCTATATACAGCCATGGAAGTTGTTGTGATAAGCATAAAGGAAGAGGTCTTGGTTAACGGAATCAGCATGGTCGGCAATCTGTCTTCAGCGGGCAGAAGCTTTTTAGTCACCCGAGGGGACGCCTGTCGCAGGGGTTCATTGGCATCCCACTCGTAACATATAGCATGGGTAGTATGTTCCTGCGCGACTAGGAGAAGGAGAATGACCTTTCCGCCATCGTCGGATTTCGGGTACAGGAACTCCATGAAAATGATATCTCCGTCAACACGGAAAAAGCGTTCCTAATTGATGTGAACGGTTAACTAGGCTTCCTTCGGAGCCAAAGCAGCTACTACACCTACCTCCGCTATGGGATCGAGCTGATTCTGTAGCATCTGTGTCTGAAGAACTGGGGGCTTCTTCAACATGAAAACGCCAAAATAATCGCAGGAGGCGCTGACAGCCACTGCACGAGATCTGCAAACGTCTGAGAACACAAACTCATCTGAAAGGGCGCGATAGAGAGAGAAGCATACCTCGGTTCCACTGCAATGTTTCGTCCAAATCGCTCAAACGTGCTGACATCGTTTGGCAATGGCCGATGATGATGAATAAACTGCCCATGTGCATTTGAATAGTGAAGGAAGACCAGTTCCTTGGAGGCCAGACTGAGAAGCAGGATTTGAGGCGGCAAATCATCTTCCACCTTCGGGGTGGCAGTTAAGCTGGTACTGCTGGCTCCTAGCTTCATTTGCGCCTCCCAAGGTAACTCGGTGCTCACGTTAATCACCTTCGCTGCCATAATGTAGGCATCAAAATCCGATTTGGAGGTGACCCCTTCTAAGTGCACACCAGAAACAGCTTCTTTGATCTGCAAGCTCCGTTCACCGACGAATACGACGTCATTTTGATGTTTTCCTCGAAGCCGCGCAGGCAAGATCCACTGGATAATTGGACTTGGTACCAGAGTATGAGAAAGCAGGCCAACTTTTGCCTTCGTATTCGAAGATATGAGGTCACTTTCTATATCCATTGGATCGGCATCACGTCGCTTGCCAGAATGATTGGCCGTATGTGAAGTGCGACCCTGGCCATACATTGGGAGAGCCATAATGATTTAATCACAAAGAGAATGCCTAGAGATATAGGGGCCAGAAAACCATGAGAATCTCGTTGCGGAGGACAGACAGTTAAGGGCGAAGAGATGATTGAGAAACAAAGGTTTGCAGAAAAGTGAATGAGAACGGATGGGAACAGTTAAGGGTTGAGGCAAATAATTCCTTGGACCATGCTTAAAACAGTGAAGAAGTAGATTCCCATTATGATGCCTTTAAGTGGAAGTGTCGGTGATGTATGCGAATAGGGAACGATGCTCCTCCCAATTCTTCTTTTTCTTTTTTTTTTTCAGGTGGGCAAGCAATTCGGCTTGACGCATACAATATAATACAACACAAACTAAACGGCTGTCATGACTCAGGAAACAACCTTCTCGAAGGACGAGTGGATCTCGAGCATGCGACTTACAGGCAGATATGGATCGTTATACACACATGTACCCTGGAGTGGTAACGATAGGCAATCTCATTAGTACCGTGTCATTTTTTTTCTAACTTTTTAGGCTCTGAGGATTCAAGGGTAAGAAACAAGGCGGAAATCGAATGCTGATATTATCCTCAAATTCTCTTGGCGCAGCAAAAGGGCCGAATTATTGAGTGCCACGCCTGCGTAGTTGGGTTGGTAGGCGAACGGGCGATGATGTATGTTTATGCCATCTGCCGCCACACTTAAACAGCCCCTTCAGGCGCTGAGATTGTAACGTTGCTTTTTCCGGACCGGGAACAGGGGTGTAAGATCATGGCAGACTTGAAAGAAAAGCCCCAGCGGATCTTCATGGGGATTTGTTGTCGAAGGGGGAGAAAGGAGGGACCGACTTTGGAGGGGCTGATGTTGCCTGGTTTTCGGGCGGTCAAGGGAAAACCCGCCAAATCACGGGACTCGCTCCCCCGGGTTTCTGGCCTGAGGCCGCCCAGACGTGGATTGCGATTGCCAGGGTCTGGACAGCGGAGAGTTACTCCGTACAAGTTACTGGATTGCATCGTTCTATGAAGGGAAATGTTAGCCTGGTCCCCTCCCTAAACCCGACGGTTTCATTCTTCTCACCTAGCTCTTCCCTCCCAGCCTCAGGTGAAATCTGGTTACAATGGAATCCCAACCAGAGCTCCCCGTTCCTGACATGAAGGACGTTAAACCCGAACAAGATGGCGCATCTGGCGATACCAGCCCATCGCCGACAACAACCCAAACTGAGGAAACCGAAGCAAAACTAGCAGAGAAAGAAGAATCCATTCGTCAAGCCTGTAATCTCCGCGACTTCGATGCATTAGTGGCGCATGCCACCTCGGAAGGAGGGTTCCTTCGCGATGATATCAGACGGCTAGCCTGTAAGTCAGCATCATAGATAATGAGCCAAATGCAGTTCGGTAACAATCACAACTAGGGCCGGTGCTTCTTCAGAGTGATCGAGATCCCGATCTTACCGCTTGGGACGACTTGCCACCGCATGCCGACGAGGACCAGATTCAACTTGATGTGAATCGGTCGTTCGTCTACTATCCTGACTGTATGATCCCCCCTGATATCCGTGGTGGATCGATTTACAAGCTAATTGCTCCGTCTAGGCTCTGATACTGAGCTTTCGTTGAAGAAAAAAGAGCTCTCAGATCTTATTAACCAAGTATTACGAACCTATCCGATGCTTTGCTACTTCCAAGGCTATCATGACATCGTTCAGGTTCTCCTCCTGGTTTTAGGGGGCCAAAGGGCCGCGCCGGCGGTCGCCCGGCTATCTCTTCTTCGCATTAGGGATTACATGTTACCATCGCTATCCCCAACACTAAAGCACCTGCAGCTCATCCCCGATATCATCAAAAAGGCCGACCCGGCCCTTCGATCGCATCTTGCGGGCATCAAACCTTTCTTTGCGATTGCGGCTACTCTCACGTTGTATGCCCATGACATTGAAGAATATAGCGACATTGCTCGCCTTTTTGACTTCTTGCTGGCCAAGGAACCTGTTGTTTCGATCTATCTGTTTGTTGCAATCATTCTTTCCCGGAAGAAAGAACTACTAGAGATCCCCGAAGACGAGCCGGAAATGCTCCATTTCACACTCTCAAAGCTCCCATGTCCTCTTGATCTCGAAGCGTTGATATCCCGCGCTGTACAGCTGTTTGATGATTATCCACCAGAGTCCTTGTCGTCTCGTGTGTGGAAAAATCTTCCACAATCCAGTGTCTTAAAAACTTCAAGAGACCCCCTCGCAAATCAGACGACAGACGAAGCGGTGGACTTATTCCAGCAACAGGTGCGACAACTACACAACGAAGAGCGACGAGAGAAAGCCATCGGCTTTCTATGGTATCACCGAAGAACAATCGGCTCGGTGGCTGTTGCTGTTTTTATTGGTGCCGTGTCTGTTTGGATCAGAAAGAAAGGGTTGGACACTCCGATCTGGTCTTATCTTCACCGCTTCAAGGCAGCGTTTCAGTCGCGAGGTTACATCTGAAGATTTTTCTCTTCTCATTTACAAAAGTATTCGGCGTTGGCTTCACTTTCATGTATCTATAAGCAAAAGAAGCACATCACGTGCTGACGGACGGAGATAAGTGGCGGTTCCGTTGAGACCGATGGAGATCGGCTTGGATAATATGTAAATGTATAGACCTGCAGAAGACATGGAAAGGGATAGAAGATAGAATGGTATCAATCATGAAAGATCCTGACATGAATAGGGTGTTGTGGCGTGTTCATGGAATATTTCCTATCGTCGTGCAGATGCAGGCACAGTTTATACTTCCCTCTTCCACATGGGTCCTTCGATCGTTCCGACCACTCCCCTCTTCCAACATTCTTTCCCATATCTAAGTTTCTAGTAATAATACCCAATCTCTCAGTTCATCCTCCCATGACCGTCTTTGATGCCACTTGAAGTCTGGAATCCGACAGTTTGATACCATCTAGTGCAAACAGAGCAAACAGCTGAGTCAGCCACAAAAAACTTGAGGCGGGGCAAAAAAAGAGGCACATATCTAATCTCGCATCACCCCAAATCCCGCGACCCTCCGATTCTAGTGGACTTGTGGTTTGCAGTTTGCATTCTGAATTCAAGATGTCGATGGACTTAGACGCTCCAGTTCCCATGTCGGGGCTGCAGCAGGAGGCGCCTATCGCTGCGACGTGAGTTTCTTATCGCTACACCATTTTTGATTGCGATTTTAACTATCTCAAGTTGATTCAGCCAGAATGGTTGCTAATGTTCCCTAGTATTCTTTGCTGTAATTGTGGTGCTCCCATCGATGGAACCCTTTCTGCCGGAGCGCTGTGCCAGGACTGTTTGAAGCTCAATGTCGACGTTTCCCAAGGGTAAGTTCAAAAGACCTAGATTCCTCTCGACAACCCCACGCCCGGAACAAAGACTGATTGATTTGCTCGAAAATTCAGTATTCAGCGTGAATCGACCCTCCATGCCTGCCGAGACTGTGAGCGATGGCTCCAGCCTCCCACCAGCTGGGTCAGCGCAGCCCCCGAATCGAAAGAACTACTTGCGGTCTGTCTGCGCCGTCTTCGTGGCTTATCGAAAGTTCGCATTATCGACGCCAACTTCATCTGGACCGAACCACACTCGAGGCGTATCAAGGTTAAGATCACGATCCAACAGGAGGCCTTCCAGGGTACAATCATCCAACAAGCGTTTGAGGTGGAATACGTCGTTGCCTCGCAACAATGTCCTGGTAAGTTTTAGTACGGGGTGGTTCTTGATCAATCGAGTCGGGCCGAGGATCACGCTGACATTTTCCATAGACTGTCAGAAGTCCTACACCCACAACACATGGCGAGCGGCAGTCCAGGTTCGACAGAAAGTGCCCCATAAGCGTACTTTCCTCTACCTGGAGCAGCTTATCCTGAAGAATGGCGCCCACAGGGAAACAGTCAACATCAAAGAAGCCAAGGATGGTCTTGATTTCTACTTTGCCCAGCGAAACCACGCCGAGAAGATGGTCGACTTCCTGGCCTCCGTCGTCCCTTGCAGGTCTCAGAAGTCACAGGAGCTTATTTCTATGGATATCCACACCAGCACGAAATCCTACAAGTTCACATTCTCCATTGAAATTGTTCCTATCTGCAAGGACGACCTTGTCGCACTCCCCATCAAGCTTGCGCGCCAGCTAGGAAACATCTCGCCCCTCACTCTATGCTATCGCGTCGGAAACTCTCTCAATATCATGGACCCCACCACTCTCCAAACCGCCGATGTTCCCACCAACACGTACTGGCGGGCTCCGTTCAGGACCCTTGCTGATGTGACCGAGCTCAAGGAGTTTATCATCCTAGATATCGAGCCTACCGGCCAGTCCAATGGCAAGTGGCACCTAGCCGAGGCCACCGTCGCGCGCGCCTCGGATCTAGGCTCCAACGACATCACTTACTTCACCCGTACACACCTTGGCGGCATTCTGCACGTCGGTGACTCTGTGCTCGGGTACCATCTCGCCGGAACCATCTTTAACGATGACAACTACGAGGCTATCGAGTCTAGCCACCAATACGGTTCCACCCTGCCGGACGTCGTGCTCGTCAAGAAGTTCTACGCCCGCAAGAAGCCCAAGAGCCGTGCCTGGCGTGTCAAGCGTATGGCGCGCGAGTATGAGGAAGAGGCTCTTGCTAGCGCCGGTACTCAGCAAACCCGCCGCCAGGAACAGGAGGCCAACCGACTCGAGGAGGACTTCGAGATGTTCTTGCGTGATGTCGAAGAAGACCAAGAGCTACGGCAGACCATGGATCTCTATAAGATTCGACAACAGCGCCAGGCCGATGCTATGGAGGAAGATGATGAACAAGAGAGCGACAATGAAGCCCCGCGCATTAACATGGAAGAGCTGCTTGATGACTTTGATGAGCTGAACATGAATGAAGAATGAGCTCTCTGCGGGTAATTTTCCTGATGATTACGGCCGGCGTTTATGTTCTGCTTCTGATGGGTCTAAGACAGCCAAAAAAAAGTTATTTGAAATAGATTCTTACATACCACGATCAAATTTTTGTAGGGGTGGACCGATACCCCTTCTCTATAATTTATTCTTCTATGTATTTTTTTACTTTTAGCCTATGACTTCAAAAATTAAGTATACTACTTGGGTAATTTAGTTTACCTAGTTTGACATAGTTGACTACCTAGAACGTGGAGGGTGCTTACGAAGTAAAGACAAGCCACTGTCTGCCGTGCGTCCCCACATGGTGGCTGGTGGGTGGCTTTCTCCGACTTGAGCTGATGTGTACTCTTGCATTCATTTCCCGCACTTCTCCCTCTGCCTAACAACACCGGTTCTCAGCGACATACAGACAGCCCAAGATGGCAAACCGGGGTTATGATGTGGTTGTAGACGTGGACGCCGAGGTATTTTGTTGTCATTGAGCTTCTCTTGTCCGACTGTTCGATGAATCTGACCCTAGCTTTAGGGCGACCTCGGCCATACCGACCTACAGGAAGACCTGGAATTCCATCCTTCCAGTGAGCTCAATTTCCTCGAGAGAGGCGGTTTCATCGCTGGATCAATACACTGATCTCTTTTTTCTAATCTAGATTTCGAGAACGACCAACGCAGCGCTAAAGCGCAACAAGACTCTGCGCCTTTCCTCGGCGGAGGTTCCTCGCGTGGCCGTGACCGGTCCCCCGGAGGCACGCCGACCAAGCATACCTGGTGGTCGATCCACTACTACGCCCAGTTCTTCGACGTCGACACGAACGAGGTCCTGCGACGATGCGTGGCGGCCGTTTACCCTCGCAGCAACTTCCTCGACGTCCTCGAAGGCAACGCCGACCTGTACGGGCCGTTCTGGATTGCGACAACCGTGGTGGTGATTCTATTCTTGACGGGAACTATTTCGCAATGGCTTTCGAACAACGACGATGACCATTTTGAATACGACTTTACTTTGTTGTCGGGGGCTGCCGGCCTGGTGTACGGATACACGGGCCTTCTGCCCATCGCTTTGTGGGGGGCCTTGCGCTGGTTCGGTAGCTCCACTGCTGACCTGATCGAGTGCTGGGCGCTGTACGGGTATTCGAATTTGATCTGGATTGCGGTCGCGCTGGTCAGCTGGAGCCCCCTGACTGCTCTGAACTGGGCCCTGGTTGGGGTTGGGTTTGGTTGGACCGTTTTCTTCTTGCTACGCAACTTGTATCCGGTCCTGAGTGCCACGGATGCCAAGGCGAGCAAGATCCTGTTGGTCCTGGTCATCATCCTGCATGCGGGCTTCGCTATTGCTATTAAGATCTTTTTCTTCGCGTAAGTTAAAACGACTACTACGATTGGGCTAATTTGGTTTCTTTTGCTGACGACTCGGGACAGCCACGGGAGCCCCGTTTCAAAGAAGAACAAGGACCACGACGATGACGACCACCACGATAAGAGACATATGCTGGGGATGTACTAAGAACTTTTCCTCGGTTCTCTATTCTTCGCTGTTATCATCCTTTCCCCGAGTGCCGACTGCGAATCCGATGACTTTGCTCAGGCAGCAATTGAGCCATCATTTGATTTGATAACCCGAGCCTTCCTATGTGCTCAGCCGCATTCCCTTTCGCCCTTCTCGTCATTGCTCTTTCCAAAGTGTATCTGTATCCATCTTAGTTATAAAGCTTATGAGAAACTTTTGAATTTTACAATTGTTTGATTGCAGCTGCTTCCGAGAGGAGCCAACTATTAACATTTGACTTCGGCTATCATGTTTTATCATTCCAACGCCGTGAAAAACCTCCCACGCTGCAATCGGCTCGTAACCCCCAGCATCTTCTCCCTCCAGCAACGTAGAAAAACCGTAACAATATGAAATCGTTTATTTCAACTTCTTCTTAGGGCGGAGCTGGTTGGTGTGTCCGCACTTCTTCTTACGGCAGTTGGTGGCACGAGGGGGCAGACGAGCCTGTGACATCATGTCAGTAATCGGTCGCATCGGAGACCCTGTCATCGATAGACCGACGGTCCGGTTCAATGGGACATGGAGCGGAAAGAGGGCAAACGTACGTAGCACTTGCGGCAGATGGACTTCTCGCAGTTGTACTTGGAGGCAAGGGCCTTAAGGGAGGGCTCGATGATACCACCACGCAGACGGAGCACAAGGTGAAGGGTGGACTCCTGTAGAGGGAAAAGCCGCGTCAGCCAAAACCGTGTCGTATAATCCGGAAACCATGATTCCATCTCCAATTCGTTTCAATCACAAAAGCCGGGGTCGATATTTCATTTGGTCGGTATCCATTCCTTCTCTTTTTGAAACAAAGAATCGTATCGCGTTGTCGCAACTTCGCCAGACCACCACACCAAAAACCAGCGCAAATGCGTTCATTCGATAGGAAGTTCCTGCATACCTTCTGGATGTTGTAGTCGCTCAGGGTGCGGCCATCCTCAAGCTGCTTACCAGCGAAGATAAGACGCTGCTGGTCGGGGGGGATGCCCTCCTTGTCCTGGATCTTGGACTTGACGTTGTCGATGGTGTCGCTCGACTCGACGTCGAGGGTAATGGTCTTACCCGTCAGGGTCTTGACGAAACTATCAACCGGGACATGTCAGTATTTGAATCATCGTGGTTTTTCGCATGAGTGTGTCGATTCCGAGCGGGCCGTTTCGTCGGAGGGGGGTTTGAATGACTGGTCTTGGGTTGCGAGGGACTAATAGGACCTACATCTGCACTGAAAACACGCGGAAAAAAGAAAACGTTAGCTCGTGATTCACAGGTCTCCATAACGGCGACAAGGGGACAGATATGCACGTACTGGTTGCGATTTTTCGTTGTTGCTGGCTGACGATCGCTGGAAGGGTCGGTCGGATAGAGGCAATGTCAATTTGAGGATTTCTCGCTTAGCAAAGGTGGACGGGTGCCGCGATACCCTAAGCCCTAACTACCGCTTTCGTCATCGCTTTTCTGGAGGGCCCGGCGTTGCCTCTTCGGGGCGTCTTTCTCCACGGGTTCCATTCTTTTTCCGGTTTAAGAGTTAAAAGTGGGAGAGTCTAGTCGCTGCATGGACTTGTCATGTCATCATCTGCCATCACAGTTACGGAGTACATACATGTTATCGGTTATCGGTTATCGCTACTATCTGATATTCAAATGATTGTTTCAAGAAGAAATTCTCATTCTGTTTCCATTACTCGTTTCAATTCCCACCCATTCATCTCAATGCAATGCCATCGCGCCATCCACTCGAATCACTTCCCCCGAAATCCAAGAACTATCGGGTCCGCAAAGGAAATTGAAAGCCCCCGTGATCTCCTCCGGCACAGCGACACGCTTGAACGGATTTGCGCTAGCCACTAGTCGCAATGTCTCCTCTGACTTCCCCTTCAGAAACAATTCGGACTGCGTCGGCCCGGGGGCCACGGCATTGACCATGATCCCTTTCCGCCCGAGATCTTTAGCCGCGAGTCTCGTCATTTGCTCAATTGCGCCTTTCGTCGCTGCGTACAGGAGGTAAGCAGGCGCCGCCGCAGAGAAGGATGTAACGGCTGTCGAAACGAAGATGATGCGGCCTCCAGCAGGCATATGACGTGCTGCTTCCCGGGTCAGGAAGTACGGTCCCTTCACGTTGAGCGCGAATGCGGCGTCGAAATCGGCCTCCGTGGTGCTATCGAGGTCTTTCATGGGAAGGATGCCGGCATTCGGAATGACCACGTCGATGTGTCCGAACTTCGCAACTGTCGTCTCGACTAGATGGTGGATATCGTCGGTTTTCGAAACGTCGGCTTGCACGGCGAGGGCTCGGTCTGAGCCGATCTCGTCGACCAAGGCATTTGCAGAAGTGGCATCTCGTAGGTAATTGATGATAACGCTGGCGCCGTTCTCAGCTACGCGCTGTGCCACGGCCTTCCCTATCCCGGCTGATGCTCCGGTGATGAGAATGACTTTGCCTGTAAGAGACATGATGTTGGCTTGTAACTTGGAGGTTTCTTTGGAGGGTTGGTAAATGCAGTAGAAAGTTGGATTTGGAAGCTGTAAAACCAGGTGCGAATGAATGTTCTCTTATATATTTGCCTATCACTGATTGAATTACTCTTTCATACGCTAGGAGATGTTCAAAAAGGCTTATATCAATGTACGGCGACGTTATGTCGGCACGAGGCGAACTCCCATAGTCTCAACGGATATCGATCATAAGGCCGAACCGGGGCGGCGTTAAATGCGGGTAGACCGGGCCACACCTAATGAGCCCGCGATCAGTCGGGGTCCGACATCAACATTAGAAAATTGGGTCGGAATTAATACCTGATCCCCAGTCTGCTCTGAATTAATTCAAAACGGCTCTTGTGAACTGATCCTTGGCTGTTTTCGACCGATGATATATGCGCCGTGGTTACATGAGGCGAACTCCGGGGATACATCCACTAAGTATATCACGACTCATTTTCAGAGCCTAGTCTGCTATACTAGCTTGCTATATCTGGCCCTTCTTGATCTTTGTTAAAAACGGACATACTGTTGATCTTTGGCTTTTAGTGCACCTAGGTTTAATTCGATCCGCAAAGGGCTATACATTGCATTGGGAACGACGCGAAGTCACCATGAACATTGAAACTTCTGACTGAATTGTCCTCAAGTAGGGTCCATGCTCAACATGTGCCCCTCTGTGTAAAATTATTTCGATGTGCCCCTGTGGGAAGATGTCAGGTCTCTAGATCAGCCATAGAATGATCGTCAATTTCCGCAGCATCGGAATTATCGTCATCGGCAACATCCATTTCCGAATGGTCCACGAAATACTTAATTCGCCTCTGATCTTCCAGCCAACAAGAAATTCTGGTTTCCGCTTGATACACAGCCCTGGTGAGAGTTGTGAGTGACACCCCAACAACCTTTGCCGCTGTTTCGTAGAATGGTCTTGCCGCCTCCGGTAGGTTGGACTCCATCCGACAACGCGGATACGAGGTACCCGGACGAGGAACATGTGCTTCGCCATTAGCAATTACCCTCCGAGACTTCAGCTTGTTGGTGACTGTCTGCACCATTGTGCTCATCGCTTCGTTCTCGTCTTCTTCAGCTGGAATCGCTGGAGCTGGTGCCGCTGGTGCCGCCGCTGTAGCTAATGGCGTTGCAGACTGGTTTTCTCCGGCCCCTGCGTTCATTGGGAATAGATCTGCTAATGGGTTTTTCGCTGGAAAGATAAATATTAATACCGACCAGAATTACCGGAAGCCTCTTGTGACGTACCTTTGCTAATGTCCAGCCAGCTGTTCTCGTACCAATCCATATACTCATCGAGTTGACTGGGTGTCATGTCGAACACATTATCTTCTTTCACTTGGATCTCGTTTCCCTTTCCAAGTTTTCCTCCGGAGGTTTCGTAACGGTCGAATTGTTTTTGAGCTTGGGCCCAGGCGTTCCAATTTATTGTCTGAGTCGTGGGTTCTTGCGTCGAGCTAGGGTATCTTTTAATGTCGTCAAAGGGGAAATGAAGTTTAGTGGATATGACAATTAGAGTCATCAATTGTAGCTCAGGCAGATTGAGTGGCTTCCTCTTGTCAGCAATTCGAGTTTGGTATTGGAAAGAGAAACCCAAAAGAGATTGTAGTCGCTTAATAGAAGGGTATATTTCAACTGAAGGCGGGTTAGAGCTAAAAGAGACCGTAGCTGAAGGGACAAGGAATCCATACCGGGAAGCGCAAGTCTTCTGATAAAACGATATAAGAGGGGTGGATGATTTAATGGCGGAAATTGTACGCCGAACTTGTGATGGTACAAAAGTAGTAGCTCTGATACAGCTTTGTGGAGTTGCTCAGCTTGAATGAGCCTCTTGGAATGGTCAGCTGTTAATTTGGAGCAAAAGTGAATTACTTACGCTTGTTTCAATGATAGACAGGTACTCCGGTGGAAGCTTGTCTCTCATTTCGCGAGGAATGTCTTTTATCACCCGCATGTAGGGTACTTCACCACGGATAATCATCCTAAGTACGTAGTAAATGAGTTAAAAGCAACTTAGAGTACATTTCAATGGCATGACTTACCGGTGCATACCACAAATACTGACAGGGATTCTCATAAGTAGAGCCGCCAGGTAACAAAGACCCACGGTGTCAATTAGCCTGGGCCATTTCGATTTGGTTTTGAAGTCTTCAGGTTCGCTCTCAACATCTGTATTTGGTTGCGAGCTGAAAAGTTGGAGCTGGTCATCTTCTTCCGGAATTTCTTTGATCTTGTCGGAATACGTCTCCAATCGAAGAGCCCATAAATCACGGACAATATTCTATACATAGACCAAGTTAGCTGATGGTCTGCGATCGTGTGTTGAGGATGAAAATTTAGCATTGGTACCTCAAATTGCTCGGGAAACCCCCGAGCCTGGACCAAGGCATAACATTGCTTCCAGAGAATCAATTGGTACACTTGTAAGAAGAGGGTATAAGCCCGGCGACCGCGGTAGGCTGTTCAGAGTTAGTATATTGGCTGGGCGCGACGCGAATGAATGTGGGATTTGGTCTTACTCCTGTGGCCTTTCTCTGCAACCACCTTTTTGATTCGACTTGTCCTGCCTTGTGTCCCAAATTGATCGTACTCTGCCTCGTATTGCCGCCCCTAAATAAACCCGAGTATATCAGTATACTGATTTCTATAAATGTAGAAAGACTTTTCCCGACGTATCCCGAGACCAGGAATTCGGCGCGCAGTACCTCTTGTTGATGACCTTGCCTACAAAACCAGATACCCTCGTCAAGATAGTACCGTCTTTCACGGCATCCTTCCTGCCCACAGCGTCCTCGGATGGTGTACTCCATCCGGGGCAACGCTCCTCATTCTTCTGATCACAAAGAACAAAGATCAGTAGCCATTGACCCTCGCCTTATAGGACCACAGCGAGGATTGTTCCAAGTTTCAGGGACTGAAGGGGTCGGAACGGAGTCTTATGGATGGGTACTGTCTACTCTATCGGCGTCCATTCATCGGATTTTCATGGAGGAAGTGGAGATCGATTGCCCGTTTGGGGAATACCTGACTAAGCATCACGTGCGCTACCGTGACCAAAACGGGCGTCTTTCTGTCGTCCTTCTTGTCTTGCTTTCCTCATCATTGAAATATCAGCCATCGTCTTTGTTCCTGAGACCTTTCTGCGACGTTTCGACGTCTTACAACGTTGAAAATATTTGATGATTCGTGTCACCTTGCTGGAAATTCTCGACGATGTACGATGCATTTCAGTCGCTTTACCTACGGGTTGCGCGTGCCTCGCTGAGGCCCTGAACGACACAAATGGAGGAGGAAGAACGTTTTTTTTTTCAAGACTATGATTGGAACTACATGCTGCTACTGATAACGCGAAATTTGAATGATAGCTTGACAATGGATTCGAATCTGACACAGCACGGAGTACCTGCTTTCTACTCCGCCCTTTTGGAGGCCTTCGTTCTCAACTTCATGAACAAGTACACCAAACCATAGGAACTGAAGACGAAAATGACGAAGATGCCCACGTCTCGCCAACCATAGTAAAAATCTTTCAAGTTCAGGGTCTCAAGGTAGCCGCTTCCCTTGGTATACGAACAGACACGGCACCCGTGGATGGCTTCCGGGTTGACCAGATTGGCATCGGATTCTTTCAAAAAGCCGGCCAAATACTCACCACAGGTGGCATTGGAGGGGGGGTCAAACACAGCATACTCGGTCTCCGTGCATTGCACATCGATGTCAAAGATGCTGAAAGTGAGCAAACTGCCTACTAGGTAGTTGGTTGGATTCAAATAGTACATCCAGTATCTCCAGAAGGGCACGATCTGTCCATAGGGCACAAGGATACCGCAGAAAGACACGAGAATGCCGACCACCAAGGGGTTAACCAGCGATGCAAAAACCGCATTAGGAGAATATGCTGCGATAAATTGGCCCATACCCGTATAGAAGAATTCATACAGCAGGACGACCAGGAAGGATGCACCAGCCTTGTTGGTTTCTGCAGGGAACCCCACGGTGTAATACCAGCATACAAAATAGAGGACACCGCAGACACATAGGTAGGGGAACTCGGAGACGATCAGACCAGTCACAAAGGCCTTCCAGGAGTACATTCGAGATTTCTTTTCACGTGTATCATATATGTCCCTTCTCTCAATGAACAGGGGCTGAAGTTGATTGACCACGCCTGGGGCCACATACATGAACACAAAGATGGTGAAAATGCGCAGCTGCAAATCGTTGACACTGTTCCCGATCATCCAATAGGAAAAGCCATTGAAGAGCGCCAATCCAACATGAAGGTAGATCTTGTTGTTCACATAGTTGGTGTTTCGAAAAAGAGAGATATTCATTCGGTGCAGCACGATCTTTGTCTGATCCCAGAGGGGCATTGCATACTCCTGACCATCATCCCGGGTCACCGGCTCCCGCGACGCGGATTCCTTGATGATAGTGTCCAACTCTGTTGTGGAACGGCGAAATTCTGGAGATTGGAGCCAGATGTGATGCCAATCGGTGGAAGATAGTCGACCGGATACCACATCGATTACATGGTCCGCTGGGTTGCTTTCTGCTGGGCAAGGCGCACCATGGCGTCCGAAGTAGTCCTTTATCGTTTGAGCTTTCGGACCAATGTCGCCAAAATAGACCGTTTTGCCACCGCGGGCGAGGAGTAATAGCGTGTCAAACTGATAAAAAAGCTGAGCCGAGGGCTGATGAATGGTGACCAGGATTGCTTGGCCGTGATCTGCCAGTCTGCGCAGAAAACGGACTGTATTGAATGCAGCCTGTCCGTCAAGCCCTGAAGTTGGTTCATCAAGGAAAATCAAAATACTGGGTTTTGCAACCAGTTCGACCCCGATGGTTACCCGCTTCCGTTGTTCCACGTTGAGGCCCCCGATGGTGGAATTTCCAACAAGAGTGTCTGCGATGCTATGAAGGTCTAAGAGGCCCAAAATAACGTCCACATACTGCAACTTTTCTGCTCTTGGGGTGTGGGAAGGCTGACGCAAAAGAGCAGAAAACTCCAAAGCTTCTCGAACTGTAGCATATGGCTCGTGGACATCAAGTTGCTCACAATATCCCGCAGACCTTTGGAACGATAGAGACAAAGGCCGACCATCAACCATGATGGATCCCTCTATTTTACCCTCTGTCTTTCTCTGGGCAAGCACATCCAACAACGTCGTTTTGCCTGCCCCAGATGCGCCCATTAAAGCGCCAAGCATACCGGGCTTCACCCATCCATTGACATTTTCTAATAACACGCGAGGCCCTGTCGGAGTGTTCACGGCGTATGTCAGGTTTTTCCAGGTGAAGACCGATGTATTTCTGACTAGTTGTGCACCTTCTGCTTCTTTCTCTGTGCTTGGAGGTGTAGTCGATTCGGAGGCTGGCTGGTTGTTCAGAGACTTGTGTGCCTGGGATTCCTCATCAACGTTGTGTGATCGTCGGTGATGGGTCAACTTTTCGCGAGGAATGAGAAGCGATGCACCGGACGCTGAAGCATCTCGCCAACGTATAGTTGCCAAGATCGTGATGGTCACGTAAAAAGCCCACCATGCCCAAAGGATGCCGAAGTTTCGCCAGAGATGCCCTTGTGAGTACGATAGGGCGCTCAAGTATTGAGTTCCAAGTACCACATTAGACCTGGGCTCCGCGCCTCTAACTCCGGCACAGGACTGATGGGCAGAGTCCACGTTCGAATAGGGCTCACCGCGAGGGATCAGATTGACGCCGGCGCAAGGGATTGTTTTGTCGTGGAATTCGTTGCTCATCAAAGAATCAAAGGCATACGCGACCGGATTAAGCCAGTATAACCATCCTAGCCACGGGTGCATTTGCGAATACTGGATTTGATATCCTGCGTACATCGCCATCACAGTGACCACGTAGCCCGATATCTTGGATGCACTATCAAACGTACGAAACGTTGCCCCGACAGCGCGAAATAGAGCCGTTCCACTCATTATGGACGCAAAAAGAACGACCCAGTAGGTGAAGAAACCGCTGGCAGACATTTGCAAGCCCACCATGAAATAGACAATCAGAGACCATATGGTAACTTGGACCAGGCTGATGGGGATGTCCGCGGTGATCTGCCCTACGCAGAATGCAGCTGGATGATGAAATGCAAAGTCACCATGCTTGATTACCATCAGACGCCCGGAAAAGGAGTCGACCACCTCGGACATGGCACTCATGCTGTTGTACAGAATGGACCAAAACATTGCGCCTCCTTTCAGAAAGAGCCCCGTTGAATCCCCCGTGGCTTGGTAGTAGAGTGAACCGGCTACCAAGGCCTGGACCAGAGTCGAACCTTGCTTCATGGCAAGCGTCTTCTTATCGCCTAGGAGAACTTGATATTGACGAACGACGCAGGCCCGTACCTGTGTGGTGAACCCCGCAGTGTGGACGCTCCCTGGGCGATGCCTCTCCGTGGACACGGCATTCTTGAAACTGTCGGTGTCATTCTGAGCTGATTCACTGGTTGGGTATTGATACTCGATTGCCATTTGCGCTCGAAGGAAAGAATTGTCGTAAACTTGCAGAATTGCCTCGGCGTCTCGAGGGAAGACGGATTCATAGCCGGGTCGAATCTGGCGCTCAGTGGGAACGGTGACGCCAGTTAAAAAATCACCAACTTTTGCACCTTCGTCGAGAATAAAACCGAGATCCTCCATGAACTTCTGTGCTTGGTTGGCAGGACCATAGTATATCTGCTTCCCTTCGTCAAGTACCAAGACCTTATCGAAGAGCTGGAATATGTCATTACCAGCTTGATAAAGCGTGACAATCATAGATTTGCCATACATATCCGCCATTGCACGCATGGCCCTGGCCCAATCCAAAGCACTTGACGCATCGAGACCTCTTGTGCTGTTATCCCAACAATAGATCGATGCGGATGAGGCGAGGCACTCCAATATCGAGACACGCTTTCTCTCCCCCCCGGACACTCCACGAATGTAGGGATCGCCAACTTTTGTTTCCTTGGTATGAGAGATACCGAGACTTTCCAACAGAAACTCCTTCATCTCCACCCTGTAATCCTCCGCATTGCGCACTGTCGTGGGGAGCTGCTGAGGTACTTTCAACTTTGTGGCGAAGTCAAGGGTTTGTCCGACGGTCAAAGTCGGGAAGAAAATCTCCTCTTCGGTGTTCATGATTATTTGACCTTTGTAATGGCTCGCTTCGTCATGTCGCATATTGCCATACCAGATGTCACCTTCGATTTCCTCATAACCATCCCGTCTGTTGGCCAGCATTTTTAGTAGCGTGGTACACCCGGACCCTGGTCGTCCAAGAACCAACAGCATCTCTCCAGGCCTGACACATCCGTGACTTTCGTGGAGAATCTCTTTCGGAGGAAGTTTTCGGTGTCTTCTTTTCACCTGGCCGATTACGTCGAATTGAGTGAAGATGTTCTCGTTGACTGCTGATTCCGCGCTTTTCGCTTTCACCGTTAAGTTGCTCCATGTCACACCCAGCTTTCGAGGCGGGAATCCCGAATCAAGGTCCCGGCGAAGCGTATCTTCTAGTCGATATGTCAACGGCCAAGGGTCGTCATGGTTCGAAGTGGACTTCTGTTCTTGTATCGAACAGTCCGTGGTCGATGCTGTCGTGGAGCCATCCATGGCTGTTCCTCCTAAGGGCGGTTTGGTCGATCGAAAAGGTTCAATAAAGAAGTTATAAGAAAATCTGCCCCCGTTTTGCAAAGTTTCAAGCTGGAGGTCTCGATTTGTTATGGAGTCAGTCGAAGAAAGTCGGCAAAGTCCAGCATATATACATTTCATTTAGTAAATTGGGACATTTCCCCTCTATGCCATTGCCCTACAAGATTTTACGTACTCAAATCTCTCTAAACAGTGCATTCAGCTCAGATATCTCATCTGATTAGCTGCATGCTTTGCTTAGGGCTCGGATCTTCGGGCTTTCGGATTTCTAGACGAGACCCGCTTCAATGGATCAGGTACCAACTCGATCTAATCATGGACAGCATTTTGATGAACTGGTACAAACTTGATACAAATCGACTGATAGCTACTGCCACAGATCATGATCAATATCTTGCAGCTATATTCTTTCCATACTCCAGGCTCCATGCCGATCCATGCCGACACGACGAGAACTAGGACACAATGGCTGATTCGAACTACCTCTTTATTTTAAGCATTTGACTTGCTAGCCACTCATCGCAGATCACTAAGAGAACGATAATTACAAACGGTGACATTCAGAGCATCAGTTGAAGGTCAATGGGTCTTGAATGATCCACAGTTCCAGACCGGGGGCTGATGATGTCAGCCAACACGACCGCTTCGTCCGAATTTCCGACTCAGAAAATTTCCGAGATTCCCGAACTATTCAATGAAGTGATCGAGACATTCACAAGAGCGCTTCGTCTAATTTCATGCGGATTACAAATTGATTATGGCCGAGAGCAGTGCAAACCTAGCACAGTCAAGATACCACCGGCTTCAAGCGGTAAGTCCTGTAATTCTTTTAGGTACTTGTCTATCTCTGCCCGAATTTCCGAACCTGCATGGATACCTATTATTCCTCTTGATTCAACATGGAACATCCTGTGTCATTGGCTCGGTATTAGGTGCATGATTCAAACTCTATCGTTGTTAAAGGACGAGCATATCAAAAATTCGTCCTGGGTGACTTGCGCTGCAGTCAGGAAGCTAACTCGAAACAGTGTGACTTGTGTCATACCAGAAAGGTATGACCGTTGCAATTTCTGGGATGAAGAACTTTCACATCCATACTCGAGGCTTGTCCTAAATATCTAGGTATTTAGGTCAAATGCGACAGGCAAATTCAATGTTCGAATTGTACAAGTGCACAGGCTCGTTGCATACGCTCAAGATCTCGGCGAGCTCGACGAGCTCGAGATTCGCGGTAAGTACTGCGCCTGGGTACTCCCTCATCGATTTGACAAGATCTCCAGAAACTCTAGAAATTCGTCTGTGATTGCCAATAGACAGTTCAACAACACCACCTCTCGAGTGGCGTCACCGAGGACTATAGAGGCATCTGACAACGTAAATAATGCGCTTACCTGCTCCAACACCACCGGGGTGTCGCCCGGCTATGCCCACACAGCAGGTGAGGCAACAACTATCATCCGCAGAGAACTGGATTCAAACAGTTCGCTATCTGATGGTCGAAGGCGCGTGTTGGAATCGGCTTTGTCTTTGATAAGCCATTTCAAAGATACCTCGCATCCAGTTGTCAATACAAACTATGATTCAGACTCAAAGGATGCCCAGGCTTCGAGTGAAATCCCCTCTGAACTATTCTTGATGATGCTATACAGTAAGCCCTTTTCGCCTAGTACCCTAGCAGTTATTCTGATATCCTCAGCTACGCCAAACTGCTCTAGCTCGTTTAGTTTGTTCTGGCCTGATCATATCCCTCAAGAGAAATTTGAGCAAATGTGTTTAACTTTGCTGCATGGAAAGGCCACGGGCCAAACAGCTTGCCATTATGAAATATCCGTGCTTGCGAGAGCAGTCAACTACGTCAACAGATGGCTACGGGTTTCTACTTCAGATGACCTCTCTAAGGCTTTGGAGGAGTCCAAAAAGAAGTACGCAGCTGCCGGTCTAAGGGCCCTGCGACGATTAAACGTTTTAAACAGTCCCAGTTTGTCACTACTTCAGACCTTGATCTCAGGGGTGAGTAGTACTCTTACACCTAAGAAGATGGTACTCAGAAGTCCTTACTGATCCTCCGTCACTATTAGGCGCAGCTACTCCAGCTTCTAGGCGACGCCTCTCAAGCCTGGACTCTCACATCATTTGCATCCAGAGTGATGGTCGCTTTGGGCTACCATAACTTAAGTCCCCAAGCATTGAAGGAACACGATAACTCCGCAGAAATCCGACATTGCACATACTACTGCTACTACCTAGACAAGGCCTTGAGTATGCTTCTGGTTCGGCCCTCATCCTTACCTGACCTGAATGTCGACCCGGTCTCCTTGATTGAGCTTAAATATACCGAGCCTCTTAAAATAAAAATGGGAATACTCGTGAAGCTGTCTCACGTACAGGATGGGGTGCTCTCACTTCTGATCAAGGGCGACAAGCTGACAGAAGTCGAAGCCTCGGCATCTATTCCTGCCTTGAAATCGGAATTGCAGGACATATGGAAAGAGTCTTGTGAGGTAAGAGTGTAGTGCAATTTGCACTTGAGGTTTTCTTTTCTTTTCTTTTTTTTTTTTTTTTTTTTTTTTTTTTCACTCCCTTTCGATACCATTCTGGCGGGTCTAATCCAGTCTATCTAGGCACGCTCTCAAACGAACGATACACCTGAATGGCGCCTAGAATGGGATGCACTTGATTTTACTTATCATGCTATTGCTACTACGGTGCTTCGACTGAATTCCACCTCTCTTCATGACCATCGAATCAGAGAACAGTGTCTACTGCATGCACGCAAGGCATTGAGCGCCATGAGTGCATTGCTCAATCATATTCTAAATGGGCAACGATTATTCATGGACTTCCTCTTTTGGTACAATGATCTCACTAATTTTCATTGTCTCAAAGCTTCAAGTTGGCTGATAAGAATTGTAGGACCATCCTTCTCTATCCATTGACGCCCTTTTTTATCATATTCTGTAACGTCCTAGCAACATCCAACGAGCAAGACTATCATACTCTGAATCAGATCATGACTGCCTTGTCGCGAATCAAGGACAAAAACTCCTTCATATTAGCTCTCTACGGCCTACTGTCTCAATTCATGAATCTATGTGGCCAGCTCGAGGCCCTTGTGGAGAGCAATACCACGGAGACACATGTGATGAGTTCTGTTTCACTTAGCCCAGAGAGACTTCGATCATCACAGCCGCAGTACGAGGAGTCAATATCATATGGGCCCCAATCAAGAAACTTCTGGGATATGCACAATTTAAACGATGGCACAGACGGAGGGCTATCCATGGCGGACGAAGAGTATCCGGGTGGATTGGGGCAATTGCGACCTTCGATGTGGGATGACAATTTGATGTGGGAGTTGTTCAACACTCAGCCCTCAATTGAGTGGTTCGACATGGCACAGATTTCGATATAGGGTCGACGCCGTTCGGGATGACTTAGAATGAATGCAAATACTAGAGAAGAGATAAGGCCGGCCCCACACGTGCCAAGTAGTTATCAGCGACAGTGCGGGGATTTTCTACTTCCTTGCAGACTGAAGCCTTTTGCATCCTGCATCGACTCCGTTATCTTATTTTTACTACTCAAGAAGATATGCCTGCAAGCGCAAAGTCTCGCGGAGGATGCGCGCGATGTAAGGAGAAAAGGGTAAGCTGACGCTGCCCCTGTTGACATCAGAGAAGAACAGGTCGCTTATCTAGCAATCCAGGTGAAATGCGACGAAAAGAGACCGTCCTGTCATAGATGTACTCGCTTGCAACTCCCATGTCCTGGTTATCAGCAGCGGTTCCGATGGTCGACTAAGTATGAGGTCCTCATGAAGGATCGGACGAGTTCACGGCGTAATTGTTCCTCTGCCTCTAGCAGCCCGGTCATGCCGGCCGCAGACCACAGCTCCGCAGAAGCAGACACCTCGTCTGGTATCAATGATAGAGATGCTGAACGCCTCACTGAAAACGAGGGATTGCCTTGGGACACCATCCCCTCCTTTGAAGAGATCGACCTGGATGGACTCGATACATTGTTTCCACAGTGCCTGAGCGCAGCAAGTCCGCTGGAATTTGTGCAAGATCAAGAATCCACAGGCCCTGGGGCTGCTAAAGATAGACCGGATCATGCCAATCTCGCTAGAGATGCCGAGATGTTGGCCGCCTCTCTTATGACACCTTCAACTAGTTCAACTATCGAGCTACGGAGGGACATTACATGGAACCAGAACCCATTGATGAGGCCATTTGTTCCATTAGAATCGTCGCTCGTGGAGTATTATTTCCAGCATGTGGCCACTATATACTCATGTTTCGATGGAAGTATGAACCCATTTCGTACGACAGTCGGGCGCGTCTGGGCGTCATCTCAGGTCTTGACGTGGACGCTTCAGAGCATGGCAGCTGCCTGTCTCGCTCGCGATTTTCCACATTTGAAATCCCAAGGCATGCAGATGCGACGACAGGCACTGAATATCATTGAAGAGGAAGCAGTTACCGGAAAGGCTACTGAAATGTCTCTTTTGTCGCTCATTATGCTGGGACAGTCTGCTAGCTGGCATCTGCAAGCAGATGTAGGTCTGTCACAGTACCGGCTCGCTAAGAAGATTATGGCGAGCGGAAAGCGTCGTAACAACATAACAGATGATTTGCATTCCCCTGGGCGAAACTCGGTGTTTTTTCAACAGTCGTTGCACTATTGGAAGATGCTACTTTCATTCGTCACGCCCATAGATGATACCGCGTGTCCTCCGGAAGAGCCCCAAGGTCTGAGTTTACCCTTGCAGATGATCCCTCATCCCTGGGCAATAGTTGCACCAGACTTGATGGACCGAATCCACGAAGTAGGTCGGCTTGTATACAAGCACAGACGGATGACCACGCGATCGAAATTTTGGCGACGAACAGACCTCGCTATGTTGCAGGACATGAGCCGGGACGTTGGATCGATAGAAGTTCATCTATTGAACTATCAACTCCCCGCACAAGAGGATATTGTTGATCCAGGCGATGATGCAACACCTGTTTCGCACTTCTTGGCAATTGCACAGGCATACCGACTTGTCGCCCTGCTTCAAATCTACCGAGTATTCCCGGACATCCTTGAAGAACGTCTCGAGTCAGAAACGCCAACACCCACCTTTGAAGGGCTGCCGAAACCCTCGCCAAACAGTGCTGAACAATGGGTTCGACATCTCACCATGCAGACTGTTACCATCCTTCGCAAAGTACCATTCGAGTCCCATACTCGCTCGATACAGGCCTTTCTTCTCGTGGCCTTGTCCAGCGAGCTGCGATATCCGACTTCTCCTGACGACATTGAAAATGTGACAAATGAGATGCTGGAGATCACTGAAGCCCGGAAGTTCATTCGTGGCAGACTCGAGGCTTTTCGATATGTCTTTGCTCCGCAGCCGGCGCAGCGTAAACTTGATATTGTACTGAAGACCTGGGAGCAACAGGATAGGGGACTGCCGAATGTATACTGGATGGATGTGATGATAGAGAATGGATGGAAGGTTTTATTTTGTTGATTTGGAGGGTCTAGAATGGGCTATGCATATCTACCAATCTACAGAAGACTCTGAGTATATACTCCGAATAATCAATCTACTGGAGTGGAACTTCTACATCATAACTGAAGCTGTAAATTCTAGGTATACAATCCTGACCCAACCAAAGTTATTAAGCACGACACGGCCACTACGCGAGAAAATTACTAAAGAAAAAGTCGTGTTGAATTCCCAATCCCTGGAGTTGGAAGCGACCCCCAAACCGGACAAAATGCGCGATGCGAGGCCAGGGAGATAGCGAGCCCGATAGCCGAAGCCAGGCCATTTTTACCTAATCGGGAAAGACTTGGCTTATCTATACTTCCCCTCTCTATATAACACCTTCGACGCAACTGAGTTCCATGAGAACCAAGAGTACTATCTGTTGTGAGCTTCAAATTGATTCTCATCCACACAATGACTACGATTATACTTCCTCTCACATTCTTCGCGGTTTTCACATTGTATATCGGGATTGGATGGGCGAGGGGATACCGTCGTAGATCTTCCAAGGTACGTTCGGTTACAACACACTTCACTACAAGCTGATGTGATAAAGAGGACTAACTCCATTTCCAGAATGATCTCACCCCTCCAGATGAAAAGGCTACCCCGTCACCCCAACCCGTCGAACCTCTAACCCCCTTCGACTGGAAAACCACCGAACCGGAAAAGCACCGGCCCTACAAGCCCAAATACAACCTCACCATGTGTATGTCTAGATCAATCCATCCAACCACCACAAACACTATAATCTAACATGTATGATGACAAGCTATTGAAAAAACCACCCTCTCCGAACTCCTCGCTATCGACAACACCTACCTCGACCGAATCACCCTCCGCCGACAGATCATGGCCGACCACGAGGAAACCGTCCTCGCAGCCAACGACGACCTCGCTCGTCCTGCTATCCAAGAATTCTACATCTGGATGCTAGACACCTATCTCCCGAATCGATATCCAGACCTCTTCGTTCTCACGCCAGACCCGACCACTCCTAGTTCCCCCAACTCCTCCTCCTCCTCCTCCTCCTCCTCCGCGAATCTATACCTATACAGCAAAGTCACCCACGAATCCTACCCCTTAACCCTCCCAGCATCAGCCCCAGGGATTGACATCCTCCGTCACCTGGGCGGTCTCATCGAAGACGACATCCTGCTCCTGCTACCCTCGGCCGACGGAGACGGGTACGCGCTACAGGCGTTCGTGACCTGCTTCCCGAATGGATTTGACACGCGCAAGAAACTGGGGCTGAAGTTGAGGGATATCCATATCCCCGTGCCGGGGTATAAGGAGAAGTTGGAGAGGAGTATGGATCGGTGGTTTGATCGGTTGGAGGTCGGGACGGTAGTTAGGAGGTTTAATGTGAGTTTTTCTTCTCTTTGCTTTTTCCTTTGTTTGATTTGATTGCAAGTTTGTGGGAGATGTTGGGTCTGGAGATGTTGGGTTTATATAGATGGATTAATTTGTATGAATGTGTTATGATAGTGGACTATTCAACCACATGCTCGTCTCTTCGCCTCCTCAGGAAATCATCTCTACGAGGGCGACGAGGTAAAGCCTATTGAGGCGGATATTGACCAGGTACGTTTTGTATTCGTTTATATATAGAAATACAGGGTTTAACAAAAGAGATAGACCTACGTGCGCACCGAACGCCAACTCGTGCACAGGCTTCCCCACAGCAAAGCCATCTGCTTCTCCTTCAAGACCTATCTCTATCCTATCCGAGATATTAAGGCCGAGGGACTGGGCGAGACGCTGGCGCAGGCGATTGACGGGTTGCAAGGGGGAAATGTACCGGGGATGTATTACTACAAGAGGGCGGCGGTATGGGGGGATTCAGTGAAGAGATATCTGAGGTCGTAGAGGTCTGGAACAACAGGCGAAGAAGTCTGGTCTGGCAGATTCAAGATAAAGGATATAGCAGATCGTCGAAATCATATATCAAAGATAGTAGTTACATCGATAAGACAAACATGGACCACTAATTTTTTGATTCGTCAAACTATCGTGAGAGCTAAACTCAGAACTGGTTCTCGGACAAAGCACGCTTTATGCTGCCAACTAAATGCAACTCTCCTGCCGGCTCAGCGCACATCCAAGGCTCACTGACGCATACAAGCAGCCTTGCCGTATGTAGCCCAAAACGTCACACCACTAGTAAAGCAGACATCAAGGAGGCCGGAAAACATTTCAAGGGGAGGTGAACGGAGTTTAGAAGAAAAGGTTCCCATCGAACAACTGAGCGTTGCGCTTATTTGGGGGCTTCCTTGCACTCAATGGCGGTCTCCTCACCCATGGAGGTAAGGATGATGACGTCTAGAGGAAGAGTCAGTCTACCGTGACTTATCGAGTCGAGATTCGGAAATACTTACTGCAGTCCTTCTCCTCGTCACGGAACATACGGATGATCTTCTCACCGATCTCGGTGTCGGGGACCTTGACGTCGTCCTTGGTGTTACCGTTGTCGTCCATCAGGGACAGGAAGTCATCGTCAGTGATGTCGATCTGAAAATGCAGCGTTAGTTCCGAGTCTTTCCCCGGCATCAAAGACCTCGATGCAAGTCGAGTCCAACAGGGGAAGGATCACTCACGAGCTGGTACTCCCGACGGGTGACGTGGGGGACGTCCATGTTGTGGGTGGAGGGAGACAGATCCTCGAGCTTCTTGCCGGTGAAGATGTCGATGGCGACCATGTGGACCTTGGCGTGACCGTGCTTGCCAGTCTTGGAGGTGGACATTTCGACGATCTTGCAGGGACGGCCCTTGATGACAACGTGACCGTTCTTGCGCAGAGCGGAACACTGCATGGGGTAGGTGCTGGACGCACCAGCGTCAGCGGATTCGAAAGTCTCTTGCTGTAAAGAGGTCGCATGTTAGCCAGGCGATCTGATAGAAAAATATATAAAAAATGTAATCTGTCGAGAAGGGACGCAAAGTTCGATCATATGCATCGCGTGCAGCCACCGCCAGCATGAAGGAGGGAAGAGGGGGGCAGATTTCAAGATGCGGGGCTGCAGCAACAACACGAGAAGCGACAGCGAGGACTCAAAGAAGCACAAAGGAAGGGGATACATACCACCTCGTCGGCCATGGTGATGGTATTGAAGGGGGAGATAAGGACAGAAAGGGACAAGAAAGGAGAGAGAGATGAGGGATGGAGATCGAGAAGAGGAGGAGGAGAGGAAGAGAAAAATCGGCAGGTCGAGAGAGACGAAGAAGAACAGGCGAGAAAAGCGACAAATCGCTGGCGAGAGAAAAAAAAAAAAAAAAAAAGAAACATTTTTGTTGTGGCGGGGTTGTGCCGCCTAGTCCAGATGGGGCTTAGCGCGGGTGGTTCCCGTGCCGGATTGCGCTCTTGGTGTTTGTGTACCGCCGGAGTCTCTCGACCCATTCCCGTGATCTCACCTGACCTCACCTGATCTCACCTGATCTATACTTGTCCCGTCCATCGTTGTCTTTCGATCTATCACTACTCCCAAACTCACTTGCTCCGTTGCTCTCTCGTGCTGGTCATGTCTTCATGATCTCGCCATCTCTTTTCCTTTCCTCCTCCCCCTCCCACCATGTGGCTCGACCGCATCTCGGGCCATTCCACCCCCTCCGGTCCCCAAGCCGAAAGTCGCAGTAACTCTCCGCTGCCTCGACGCTCCTCCTCCCGCCTCTCTCCTTATGCGCAATCCGCCCGCCCGACTTCCTCCACTCGACAAGGTTCCTCCCTCTCGGTACTCGTGACGCCCAGTGACTCCAATGTCTCGCTTCCGGCAACGGTGCGCGGTGATGGGTCGGTGTTGACCCAATCCGCTGCAAGATCCCGTCCCTCCGACGTGGCCGATCCCCTGCAGGTGCTGAACGGTATTATTGGGAAACAAAAGGAAGATGCATTGCAGACGGAAAAACTCACGCCGACCTCTGCGGTAATAGTGGAGAAGCCTTCGACGCTGGTGGAGGACATTGACTTCAACGGATTGAGTCTCGAGGACTTCGCAGCCGCGGAATCGGAGCCGCGCCGGACCGCCAGCGACGTCGGGGCGCAGACCATTCGGCAGTTCGAGCAAGAGCGAGACAAATTTCAGGATCTTCATTCGGCCATCACAGGCTGTGACGACGTGTCCAAATCGGTGGAGATGTATATGGGTGACTTCCAGACCGAACTCGGCGCGGTCTCGGCGGAGATCGAAACCCTGCAGACCCGCTCCGTGCAGCTGAACGCCATGCTGGAGAATCGACGCAACGTGGAGCAGCTTCTAGGACCCGCGGTGGAGGAAATCAGCATCTCTCCGCGAACGGTGCGGGTGATCGCGGAGGGCCCCATCGACGACAACTGGGTCAAAGCCTTGAACGAGATCGAGACGCGGACCGCCAGTATTGAGGCTCGAGTGTCCAGCTCGACTACGACGGCGTCAATTGAAGATGTCCGACCGCTCCTCGGCGATATTAAAAAGAAGGTGGGAACTGCCCCCCTGAGAGACTCCATCCAACAAGTTGCCGGCGCTAACAACGTCCAATATAGGCAGTGGAACGGATCCGCGACTACTTGGTCTCGCAGATTCGAGCGCTGCGGTCGCCGAATATCAACGCTCAAATCATCCAGCAGCAGCGGCTGGTCAAGTTCAAGGACTTGTACAGCTACATGTCGCGAGCGCATCCGACTCTGACGGGGGAAATCACTCAGGCCTACATTAACACTATGCGCTGGTACTATCTGTCACATTTCACGCGCTACCTGCAGGCACTGGAGAAGATCAAAGTATATCCCAGCGATCGAAACGAGGTACTGGGAGGAGATGCGACTCAAAAGTCCGGTCGGTACACCCCTAGTCTCTATTGGAAACGCTGACTCTAACCGATCGCAGGCAACATTGTCACCGGCAGTCGAGCTGGCGCCGCAGCCCACGACCCCTTCTCGCTCGGACGAAGAATCGATATCCTTCGCACCGGCAATCAAATGGCCATGTCGTCGTACCTTGCGGAAGAGGACAATTCCTTCCACGGCATCGAAGTGCCCTTCCGAAATTTCAACCTGGCGCTGGTCGACAACGTCTCCGCCGAATACTCGTTCATGACGGAGATGTTCTCGTCCTTATCCTTCCACCAGATCTCGCGCAAGGCCGTGGAGATCTTCGAGCCCGTCTTCGCGCTGGGCCAGACGCTGACGAAGCAGCTGATCGACAACGCGACCGATGCGCTCGGCGTTCTGATCTGCGTGCGCTTGAATCAGCACGCGGCCTTTGAGCTGCAGCGCCGCAAGGTGCCTGTGGCCGACGCGTACGTCAACGGCACCAACATGCGCCTGTGGCCGCGGTTCCAGGTGATCATGGACATCCAGTGTGAGTCGCTGCGACGGGTCGGATCGAACACGGGACGTAGCGCGGTATCGGCGCTGTCCCTGGCGGGCGGCGACGACCTGAACCAGTCGACGGCGCCGCATTTCCTAACGCAGCGGTTCGGGCAACTCCTGCACGGGATCCTCGTCCTCAGCAGCGAAGCCGGGGACGACGAGCCGGTGTCCAACAGTCTGGCGCGACTGCGCGGCGAGTTCGACGCGCTGCTGGCCAAGCTGAGCCGTATCGGCGGCGACGCTAAGCGACGCGAACGGTTCCTCTTCAACAACTACTCCTTGATTTTGACCATTATCAGTGTAAGTCTTGTTGTTTATCTAGTTCACCTAGAAAGTCTGTTGCTAATTGCAATAACAGGATACCCAAGGCAAATTAGCGACTGAACAACGGCAGCATCTAGACGAGATGCTGAAGAGCGTAGGCAAGCGAGGATGATCTTGATCTTGACATCTCATGTACATAGAATATATTCACCGACATAATACATCCATCACATATCTTATCATTTGTAAAGTAGAAGAATCGGCCAAGTCGGCGATCGGCGGCAACCCCGAGGCAGGCAAGGCAGACCCACTCGAACAATCACCTCATCGGCCCTTCCTCGCCCATTGTCTCCATGCCACAACAATCCCTGGAATTATCAACTCAAATTCCTTGTTTCAATATTTAAATTGTATAGATTGTTCAAAATGCCATTGTCGTCGCGCGCAGGCTTGCAATCTCTTCGCAGGGCGCGACAGTTCCAAGCGCGCTCGTTCTCGAGCTCCCGCGCTGCGAGGGCCGACGTGACCCATGCGGTATGTTCTGTTCTGTTGATGTTTATCCAAAATTGTTTGGATTTTTGGGGATATAGATTGAAATCGAGGCCAAAAGAAGACAGACTAACAATGAACTTAGGTCATCGGCGCTGGCGTTGTAGGACTCGCCGTCGCGCGACAGTTGGCGGCCAGGGGCGGGTCGACGATCTTGTTGGAGAGGAACGATGCGCCGGGCATGGAGACGAGTAGCCGCAATTCAGAGGTATTTCTCTCTTTCACTTGATCTTCGATGTCGCGGGGATGTGTCTCTTGCTTGGTTCCCGTGTGTTCTTGTGTATGTAGCATGAGGACCTGCTGTGTACCCGGTTACTACATCGATACCTAGACCTATACCTAGACCTATACGGACATTACGCCTGCTCGTCTAGAGCAACATCCCCATTTGATGAGTACCAGATCTCTGGAACACGCTAACCCGTCACAGGTCATCCACGCCGGTCTCTACTACGGCACAGACACGCTCAAAACCAACCTCTGCATCCGCGGGAAACAGCTACTCTACGAACTCTGTGCCCAAAAGGGCATCCCGCACCGCAACACGAAGAAATGGGTCGTCGCGCAGACCCCCGAGCAGTGGGAAGCCACGCTCAAAGTGCACGAACACGCGCAGAATATCGGCGTGCCCACGCGCATCCTCACCGCCGAGGAGGCCGCACGACGAGAGCCGGCCGTGCAGGCGCGTGCCGGTATCGTGGAGAGCCCGACGACGGGCATCGTCGACAGCCATTCGCTGATGGTGTACCTGCAGGGGTCATTCGAGGAGCAAGGCGGGGACTGCGCGTTTCGCACGAACGTGACGGCGTTGGAGCCGTTGGGAAACGGCGAGGCAGGGTACCGCATCACGGCGCGAGACGCGGAGGGCCAAGAGAGTAGCATCACAGCCGAGACGGTGATCAACAGCGCGGGCAACTACGCCTGCATGATCAACAACATGCTCCTGCCGGCGGAGCGCCACCGCACGCCGTACTATGCCAAGGGCACGTACTTCTCGTACGGCGCCTCGAAACCCACGACCAACGTGCTGGTGTATCCGGCCACGCTTCCGGGCCACGGCGGCCTCGGCACGCATTTAACCCTCGACATGGGCGGGCGCATCCGATTCGGCCCGGACGTGGAATGGGTGGACGACGCCAACGACCTGAAACCCAGCGCGGCGCGCCTGCAGCAGGCCTTGTCCGAGATCCGGGCGTATCTGCCCGCCGTCGATCCGGAGGCGGTCAGTCTCGACTACTGTGGGATTCGACCGAAGCTGGGCCGCGGCGGGGCCGTGAATACGGGCAAGGGCTTCCAGGACTTTGTGATCCAGAAGGAGGACGGATTCCCGGGGTTTGTGAATCTGCTGGGCATCGAGAGTCCCGGGTTGACGAGTTCATTGGCGATTGCGGAGCGAGTGGCGGGACTGTTGTATGGTTGAGCCTGTTATATTCCATACCCAGATCTATAAGAACAGTCTGGTTGACAAAAGAAGCTTGTGTGTCGTTGAGCAAGTTCCAGACGCTCAGGACCCACGTAGAGAAGCTTATGTGGCAGGCCAGGCAATGCCAATTCGCCATCCGGGATATCTTCTGACGTCAAGACTCTGCGTGATTTTCTGGACAGCACAAAGGAGGATGGCGAGAGATGCAAAGAAGAAAGTCCAGACTGCAGAGATCGGCCGGGTTTGTTTCATTTGCATGTGTTGTCACCACCTGCCTCTTTGGGCCATCTCTCGCCACGGGTTCTTCCTTCTTTTTACGTTCTACTTTCTATATATCATTTCTCCCTCATTCCTCTCCCTCTCTCTCTCTTTCTATCAAATATTATCATATATTTTTACAATCTACATTCCTACAGACCTCTATTACCTCCAATTCCATATACATCATCTTTTTCCTACACCATATATACATCCCTATTTATTCCTCCCTCCACAAAGTAAATCCACCCATCATGCCTGACCTCAAATCCTACTACCACGACTACCACAAACGCCGCTCAACGCCCCAATCCCCACTCCCCAAACCCCTCACCACATCCAACAAGAAAAAGACCCAACCATCATCCCGTTCCCAATCGCCCGCCGTCCCCGCCTCCTCGAACCGATGCTGGGACTGGATCATCGTCGGCGGCAACTGCCACTACGCCAAGAACCGCGCCTCGTTCCGCAGCTATCGCCGCGCTCCGGGCAAGATCGGCGGCAACAAGGTGCTGGGCGTCGGGACCGTCGAGCTGCAGGTACGGCGCCGGGGGTCAGCGGGGGATGAGCGCATCAATACCCTGATCTTGCAGGACGTGTTGCATTTGCCGAATGCGCGCTGTAATGGGTTGAGTTTGGAGAAGTATCGACGGGCGAATCCCCTGTCTGTGGTGGTGGAGACGGAGAAGGAACATTTCCAGGCGACGAGCGATGTGGATGGCGAGGCGTTGTGGTGCGCGGATGAGTACTGTGGGTTGTCGAGGGTCATGTTGGCGGGGAGGCCCAAGGGGCAGTCGTATCTGAGGGCTGGGCAGGTGTATACGTTGAGTGTGATTGCGTCGGAGGGAGAGTTGGAGAGGTTGAGGAGAAGGGTGATAGAGAAGGATTGGACGGTTCATGCTTGATGATGGATGATATGATAGTGAAAGATACGATGTCATGATGTTTTTGATTATAGACGGCCTTGTTAGATTATCATAAATTATACATACCAGTCATTGTCCCAACGTTCGTTTCCGTCTTCTAGCCAGTTGCACGCGCAGGTACAGACCAGACCGTCGTTAATAATACATGCATGTGTACAAAATCACCCAGCCCGCTGGGAATATGTTCAATATTTATCGAAGGTCCTGTCACTAGAACTCATCGCTCCCTATATCGTTCGACTGGCTCCTTTTTCCTTTCAGAGAAGTTCGGCTCGCTCATTCCACGTCCATCAGCACGTCACTCATAATGTGGAGAACGTATGAGAACTTCCGGACGCTCCATTTGCCGGCATCTTTGAGCAACCCCGCGTAGTCCAGAAGAATTCGTCGTGCAGACTGATATCCTCCCTGGAATGGCACGCCGCGAAGGTACACCATGCCGCCGTTCCGAATGAAGTTCACGGCCGGGTCATCGGACGGCGCAAACGACTGACTGCCGCGCGGTTCCATAAAGCTGGTAAATCCCTCGGTTCCCACGGCCTGCCAGTCAACGTCGTCGAGAAGTTCGATGTACGCGCCCTGCCCTTGTCCCTCGGTATTGGGGACCATGAATTCGTAAAGCCCCAAGACAAGCGCAGCGGAGAACAGGGAGAACACAGAGTGGAACATCGTATGGTCGGACGCTTTCCGATTGATCATGGCTTTGTAGATCTGAGCGGCGTGAAGACACGCTCTGCGCGCAGCTGGCGTTTGCGACCACGCCGCAATGTCCTCCAGTGCTTTCTGTGCCGGCAGCGGACCTGCTCGTCCGGCGGCCAGGTCGAAGATTTGCGTATCAGCTGTAAGCGTCATGCACATATTGTGCCACATGACGGCTGCGTTGGGGTTCAAATGAGAAAGAACGTCGCTGTATCTGCTGGCGATTTGCAGTTGGAGTGATGGTAGGCAGCGCGCACGACCGTCCATGGCATACGTATGGCAGGGCGCAAAGGGATAGCTGGCTCGATTTGATAGTAGCCGATGGTAGGCTTCTGACAGCCGCAACTGAACCATCGCCAGAATCGAGTGCATACAAAAATCATCGACGGGGCTGTCGAGCGCCGCAATTTCGACGTTTTCTGACGGGGCCACCACGGTGGGCATCAGGATGCGTCGTCCACTTCGAATCAGATGCGTCCATTGGCCCGAGCTGTTTGCCTGGAAAAGACTCTCATTGCAAGGAAGAATGATTTGGATAGAGTCGGGTACAATAATAGGACTCATCGATAGAAACGACGAGTACCAGGAGTCCAAAAGTAGAAGACCAGAAATTAACCTGCCTGGGTCAGCACGTAGTGACAATTCCGTCAGATTGGACGACATACCGCTTGACAGATTCTATTTTACTCCAGGTTTTCCATCGTATATCAACATCCGGACTAACTTCAAAAAAGCTCATATCGAGTATTTGGCCTTCGGTTGCTGTAAAGAGCCCGTGCCGCTGCGCAATCTATTCTCCGGCGTTAGTAGTGAGCCACCAGAGGACCACGGGCCCTACTTACCGAGATGAGACTGATATAGAGCATTTGGCTCTTCTCCAAGTGCTCCTTCTCCTGCAATAACATCAGTTTATGCACCATTGAGCCCGAAAATGGAAATCGTACCCCTGTCATGGCAGCGAGGTTGAGGAAAAGGAAGGCGGCTGCAAACGTCGACATGGTGTTCGCCGAGCTCTCGGTGCCCAGCGAGCATTTGGCTAGTTCCGCCATGATCTTCTCGAGTACAAACTAATACAATTCTATGATGAGTGACCCGTAAAAGACCAAATATCGAATGGTTCAGACTTACAGTATAGTTCTTAGATACGAAGTCGGTTGTCCCCTTCGTCCCCAGCATGATCATGCCAATCAAACACATCGAATACAGCACTGACGGATTCGTATTTTTGGCAGAAAACGTGGGAGTGTGGATAAACGGGACCAGAGGATGGAAGTTCCGAAAGTACAGATCCAAGGCCATGTCGAGAACTTCGGCCGGAGGGAAGTTGGGCAGAGTGACCAATGCGCCGGAAGAACTAGGGGGATGCGCCATATGTTCTGGTAAGTGCGAATGTGAGTTGGCGAACCGGGCATATCCAAATATTGCCTGCAGATGCTGTCGACATTCTTCATCCAAGCCGTGCCTTGTCCCCTGAAAGAGACTAGGAGAGCCATTGACTGAGATGCTAGGATGTAGCGCGAAAATATTATCCAACTCGATGCTCGCTACCTCCTGCCAGAGATTGTTGACCAGGCGTCCGTTATGATTCGAAGGAGCGACCCAGTACTTTTGGACCTTGGCGAACCGCTCACTAGGGATGGTCCCACCTGATTTGGGGGTTCCAACGCTGTCCGCGGAAGGCCTTGCCTGTCGGTCTGAGAAGGCTCTGTGACTCTCCCCAAGCAGTCCGAATCCCGAATCCGGCATCAAATTGATCGAACCGTTGTGCGAGCCCGCATCGGCGCGCGGTTCAAGCCAAAACTGCATCATGTCGTTTGGCGTGTCGAACATCGGCCCTCGATAGGCCGGCGTATCTGCCGTCGTAGAAACCTCGTTCCACCCAAAGTAAGCCGCTTGTTGGTCATCGATCATCATGGGGTTGACTTCGGGCTCGGTGCGGGCGTGATGCGTCGAAACATTTGCTAGAAAATCCAAAGACGAGGGAGGGAGGCCGGTCGCTGAAGGGAGAGGCACGTCGCGAGGCGTCATCGAAAGTGGTTGCACCATATTAACTGCTTCGGCGCCAGTTCCTGGAACGAATTGTTGGCCCTCGGCAGGACGAATTGCGGCTTGGTCAGACGTCGCCGCGGGCTGCGCATTCTTGACTCCGTTGGACGCGGTTGCAGCGGCGCCATTGTGTCCTTTGGCATGTCGACTCAACACATCACTGCGATATCACCCATGTCAGATTCTATCCAAGAGCCGTATTGTACATAGCTGTTGCGCACCTTCGCGAAAATCGTTTGTGGCAGACGTTACATTCATAGGGTTTCTCCTTGGTGTCTACTGATCGTTAGCGCAACTGACAACCAGACTTCAAACAGTAGGAATCCGGGCAACTTGACTGACGTGACCGTTCATGGCGTTTGAAATGCTCTGTTTTCTTGAATCGCCGGTCACAGATGGTACACTTTCTTATGACCATGATGCAACGCGCCAGAGGGCGAGAGAATATGAAAGACCGGGGAGACCGGGGCCAGGGAGCATGACCTCCAGTGGACGCCGAGGACAGAGGTGACGGGGAGTCAACGACTAAGAAAGAAACCAAAAAAGAAGAGTGCTCGTGCAGCAGATTCCAGTTTAGCGGAGAGGATGAGGGGAGACTCTAATCGCAATCGGACGGATCGGGTAAGGAGGAGAACTAGGCTGGAATGGGATCCACCGCCTGCAGAATGGGGTCGGTACGGTAACGTCGTCCTTGGTAATACCGTATTGACGCCCTCGTGATTGGCGCCCTTTCCGATTTAGTGGCTGACTCAGCCCACGCGGGGCTTCGGCAGTTGCGACCCATTGAGTGCCGGATCCTCTTTCTGCTCCGTACGGAGTACGGTGTAGTTACTACCTACTGCGATGATATTACTAGTTGCATTCAGTTGCATACTCCTATGTACCCTTATTATGTCGATTTCTGACCTGCCACGAGCTCCGCCAGTTTCCCATCGTCGTAATACGCCTCCAGGCGCTCTTTACGGGCTTCCTTGTCAGCCTTGACTTGGCGAAGAATCTCCTGGATGTTGGGGTACGAGGAAAATTTGTCCTACGCGCGAGATGTTAGCGAACAGCCTTCATGTCTTCCCCAGTTCCACCGTCAGCAGGAGCAGTTCTTACCGGAAGAGCATCCCAGACCTTAGGGTCGGTTCCCTGATCCTTGAAGGTCCCACATCCGCTCCGAGCGTATTCCGTGAACAAGAACGACCGACTGCTCTCCACCATGATCGTCATTTGATCTGCAGTCCATTAGTGGGTGTTTCGGTAATGGTCACGAAGAGTCTTCACTCACTCTCGAGGATTTTCCGAGGCTCGTTGACCTGGTTACGCATCTCATACACGTAGTCTTCGCTGAAATTGCCATGCGGTGTATGGCTGATCTCGACGCTGCCACCACCGGGCAAGAAGTCGTCGGACCGGCCCAGTCCATTGCCGTATAGAGAAGCCAGGAACTCCGTGGCCGAGTTGCGGTGGAAATACGGCAGACGGAAGGTGTTGGCCGCCACGTCCCAGCGAGGTCCGAACCACAGGAAGTCCGCCAGCGGAGTCATGGGGTCGCGCGAGGGTGCCGTCAGCACGCAGTTCACCGAGGGATCGGTGTGGTCAATGGACGTCGCGTTCTGCGAGGAAAATTTGGTCAAGTCATACTGCATCGTGGTTGATTAGCCGCGGATTCTGATTTAAAACAGCATGATTAGGATCAGCACTCCAGTACCTTATAGGGGACAACGTTCCCGTGCCATGCAACGAGGTCGAAGGGGCTGTGGTCTTGCTCAATGGCATTGTAAAGGCCGTTGGCCTTGTTGACAATGGACCAATCTGCGTGGAGAACTTCGTCGATATGAGCGACCGGGTGCAGGAAGTCCCGGGGGTTGGCCAGGCCGTGGCCTCCGATGGGACCTAGATCCGGCAACTCCCAGCGTGAGCCCCAAACCTCGGTGATATATCCACGAGCCACCTTGTGTCCGGGCCCGAGACGGACGGCGAAACGAACTCCCCGAGGAATCACGCAGATCTCCCCGGGCTGCAAGAACAACTTTCCCATCTCGGTCTGAATGTCAAGGTTGCCGAGTTGGGCAACGATGAGGAAGTCGCCGTCGGTGTTGCAAAAGGCCCGACGATCCATGTCCGCGTTGACCATGAACACGTACAAAGCGATTCCCTCGCGCAAGTTGGGGTCTCCACTACCACCCAATGTGTGAAGACCGTCCACGAAATCGATCTTTTCGTCTTCCTTCGGGAGGGGGAAAGGGGCCCATTCACCCTGCTCCGCAAGCGTTGCCACCTTAGGGTTCAAGGACAAGAAACAGTTCTCGATGTCTGCCTTGTGTTCGATGTTGGCTCGGTACCCATCTGCGTATGGTTAGCCTTCATGTACAGTAGCACAAGATTGACGGGTCAAAGGGACGTACTATGAGCAGCCGCCGGTCGAACGCGGTACATGTAAGTGCTGAAGTTGGCATGGCGTGGAGCTGCAAAGGCCGAGTAGGTGATGCCCTCCGTATAAAGACCGAAGCGAGGTTCCTGGGGGTTGTTCTGACCAGCAGGCAACGTCCCCGGGATCACTTCGGACTGGTGTCTGTTGCCAAATCCCGCAAGGTACTCGTAGGGATCGTTGTCTCTCGTCGGTTTCCGGGTCATAGTATCTGTGTAGTGGAAGACCTTCTGCATGTCCTTAATCGGGACTCTTGCTTTGATGGGGGGCGCCGGCATTGTGACGGTTTGGTTCGCAGGCGTTCTCTAAATGTGTCTATCTAGATATTCTCTGCAGCTTGAGAAGTCTCGAGTCGCAGATCCCATCATTTTTTTAAGGGACAAAATTTCCGGTGGCCATGGCCCCTCTGTTTTTGCATGTGGAGAACTACATCTTGAAGAATGAAGACAACGACCCACATGGCCGTTCTGAGATCCGACTTCCACGGCATTGGGCCTCTTGGGCGTGTGGTGTCTTTGCGGGGCCCATGTGGAGCAGGCGCTTTATTCGCGTTGTTAACTTGTTTGCCCCTGCGGTTTGACGCCTTTCCTACCAAGAGTTGGGGAGTTGGGAAACGTCATGTGGTGGGATTCGTGCTGGAGGCGATTTACCTAATGCAGCCAAGAAAGGCGTTCACTTTCAGCGTGGGGAAGCAAAGCCCGAGTATCTACAAACTACAAATTTAATGAGATCAAAAAAAGGCTCGTTGTGCAACTTGGACATGGTATGGATTATGATATACTACGACGCAGAAAGGACTGCGAGAAATTCTCGAGCTCAAATCACTCCCGGATGAACAGCGCCGCCACTCCCATCCCCGTACTGCATTCACCGGTCGAGTCAGTCAAATGAATCCCAACATTCGCCGAGAAAACAAGGTTCATAAATAGTGGAAGGGAAACTCACCTCGCACACATACTAATCACCCCCACCTCCTGCTCTCTCCTCGTCAACTCTGCCAACAAGGTCGCCGTCTGTCGTGCCCCCGTCGCCCCGATGGGATGGCCAAGAGCGACTGCGCCGCCATTCGGATTGACCTTGTCGAGATCTAAGCCTAGTTCGCGCACGCAGTGAATCGTCTGACTGGCAAACGCCTCATTCAATTCCCATACGTCGACGTCGCTTTTCTGGATTCCAGTATACCGGTACAAGTTCTCGATAGCATAGACAGGCGCAATTCCCATCTCGTCGGGCGCGCAACCAGCCAGCTGAGTTCCTGCAAACCGGGCGATAGGCCGGAGACCATGAGCGTCGGCCCATGATCGACGAGCGAGAATGGTGGCGGAGGCGCCGTCGGAAATTTGGGATCTGGACATGAATCGTCAATGCATCTGCCAGTTTCCAAGAATAATAATGACGGCAAGGAAGGTCTGCGTACGAATTGCCCGCCGTGCTGAATCCGTTCTCCAAGACCGGCTTCAAACTCGCCAGCTTCTCGACCGTTACACCCTTCCTAATTCCCTCGTCCTGCTCCACCACCCGAGCCGTCTCCTCCCCGGTCTCCATATCAACCTGACGCGTCAAAACCGGAGCGATCTCGTGCTCGAACCGGCCTGACGCCTGCGCCTCGGCGGCCCGTCGCTGACTCTCGGCTGCATACTCGTCCTGCTCCCGCCGGCCGATCCCGTACCTTGACGCCACATTCTCCGATGTTTGCAGCATGGGCAGGAGACAGTCCCGAGCATCTTTCACGGCCGAATCCTTCAACGTCGGCGACACGTCGACGGGGATGCCGCGCGTGGTATAATTGCGCGTCATGCTCTCCACGCCGCCGGCCAGTCCGACGTCGATCTGTCCGACGAGGATGGAATGCGACATGTGGGTGATAGCCTGCAGACTACTGGAGCATTGACGGTTCAAGGTATGGAACGTCGTGGAGTTGGGAAATCCGGCAGCGTTGAGTGCCATGCGACCGGTTTTGGCGAATCCGAGTTCGCCCAGCACGTTGCCAATCAGAGCGTCGTTGACATGGTGCGGTTGGATGCCTGCGCGTTGCACGGCAGATTGCATTATCTAGACTGGGTTAGTTGGGGAAATGAGCTAGAGTTGTAATGCGTACAGGCATGAGGATCTCCTCCGGGTAGCAGTCCTTGTAGGCGCCCTTGTAGGCGCGGGCGATGGGACTGCGCACGGAGGAGAGCACGACGACATCGTTGGGGGATTTGGTGAAGACTTCACGGGCGCTTCTCCGCAGCATGACGGGCTTTACTGTGTTGTTGAGGCAGAGTTGGGGTGGAAGAGTTGACTATCATCTGCAGTCTGCATGTAGGGGGAGAATGTGGGGCAGTGACATAATGTGGTGGTTGTCTGGAGTACATCAGGGGATACATACTGTCTACTGTCTACTGTGACATGCACTCTAATTCATAGGGTTCACTAACAATGATTAATGAATATTATTAATGTAGGCAAATACCCCGGAATTCCCCACACAAAGAGCACTGCCGACGCCGACTCCCGCGAGGCCCATCGGAATCGTCAAGGACGCACCTGTTCCGACGGACTGATCTCGCTGATCGTGTTTACCAGGCTATCGACTGAACCAATTCAGGCAAAAAAACGGAGAATGTATGTCTATATAAATCCCATATGGTTCTACAACATTTCTATCCTTCCTAACGTGACTCTGGCAAATTCTTACCGACAGGATGAATTCTCCCCCGACGAACGCTGTGGAGTCGGCTTCGGAAGGCGGCAAAAAGCTCCCAGGGCGCCGGATAATCGCTTTGTCGGCTGCCACGGTCGCTAGCCGATCGGAGAGCTTCTGGGGAAGCTCGCATTCCATTAAATAACAATATGGAGCCCTTTGGCCTCTCCGACTTTTCTCTCTCTTTTTTCTTTCTCCCCTCATCCACTTCCCCAGTTTGAATCATCCTTCAAGGTCCCGCACACCATGGCGCGGCCTGTCCCTGCGGTGTTCCGGCCCATGTGGCGCCGGAACTTCTGCGTCTCGACCCCCAGACGAGCCATTGACAAGCTATGCGACTCGGCCTCCGAGGCCATCAAGGACATGAAGGGCTCCTCGACCCTGCTGGTCGGAGGTTTCGGCTTCTCCGGCGTGCCTAACACTCTCATCGACGCCGTGCGCGACCGGCCCGACATCACCGATTTGACCGTCGTCTCGAACAACGCCGGTATGCCCGGCGCCGGTTTGGGCCAGCTGCTGGAAACCAAGCAGATCAGCAAAATGATCGCGTCGTTTATCGGTGAAAACAAGGTCTTCGAAAAAATGTATCTGACTGGTGATTTGGCTCTTGAATTGACCCCCCAGGGCAGCATTGCTGAAAAATGCGCTGCCGGTGCGGCGGGTGTCCCTGCTTTCTATACTCCCGCGGCTTATGGAACTATCGGTGGGTCGATCCCATGGCACAGCACGCCACAAGGCATAAATGCCTGAAGAGGCTGGAAGGCTGACCCAAGGACAGTGCAAACCGGTGAACTCCCCGTTCGGTACAACAAGGATGGCTCGGTGGCCGAAACCTCCAAGCCTAAGGAAACGCGCAAATTCAACGGCAAGAACTACATCCTGGAAGAATCGATTTTCGGCGACTACGCCCTGGTCAAGGTCCACAAGGCCGACAAGCTGGGTAACTGTCAGTTCCGCAAGGCTATGAACAACTTCAACGAGGCCATGGGCAAGAACGCCAAGTACACCATCGTCGAGGCTGATCACATCGTGGAGGTTGGCGAGATCGCCCCCGAGGATATCCACCTGCAGAGTATCTACGTCAACAAGGTCATCCAGAGCCGCGGCGAGAAGCAGATTGAGAAGCTCACCTTCGCCAAGGACCCCAGTGAGATGCTTCAGGCCGGTAAGTTACCTCAGTATCCCTTAGGGTTGCCATGTCGACTTTGCAAAGACTGACGACTTCTGTCTTGCCGCACAGGATCCGGAGAGGCTACCGCCCGTCGCGAGCGTATCGTCAAGCGTGCCGCCAAGGAATTCAAGGATGGAATGTATGTCAACCTCGGAATTGGAATGCCCCTGATTGCTCCTTCGTACCTGCCCGAGGGCGTGGAGGTCGTCCTCCAGGCCGAGAACGGTATCCTGGGTCTGGGTGGTTACCCCAAGCCCGGCGAGGAGGACCCCGACTTGATCAACCCCGGTAAGGAGACCGTGACCCTGGGTCGTGGTGCTTCTCTGTTCGGTTCCCATGAGAGCTTCGGTATGATTCGCGCGGGACGCATTGATCTGACGATGCTCGGCGCTCTGCAAGTGAGCCAGTACGGCGGTATGTGATGATTATCCCCCTCTGTCTGAAAACAAGTTTGAGCTAATCACTTTCGTAGATCTTGCCAACTTCATGCTCCCCGGTAAGGTCAAGGGTGTTGGTGGCGCCATGGACTTGGTCGCCAACCCCGAGAAGACCAAGGTTGTGGTTACTATGGTATGTGATTAACCGGCTGGCTGGTCCAACTTTCCTGTGCGATGAGGTACTAATGATGTGCAGGAACATGTCGACAAGAAGGGCAACTCCAAGATCCTGCCCGAGTGCAGCTTCCCCTTGACCGGTCCCCGCTGCGTGTGGAAGATCATCACTGACCTGGCCGTGTTCAACGTCTCTCCTACCGAGGGTCTGACTCTGGCTGAGCACGCCGAGGGCGTCTCCGTGGAGGAGATCCGCAGCAAGACCGCCGCTCCCTTCAAGGTGGCGGACGACTTGAAGCCCATGCTGTAAATTCTTATTTCATGTTCATAGATGTCTGTATATAGATTGGTTAATTGATTTATGGTTTGTTCAACATCATCTTGGTCAAAACTTGTTATCTGTGGAGCTGGCGTCTCGTATTGCCGGTTCTTGCCCAATATGAAGTTTCTCGTTCCACGAATCGTTTTCCCACTCTGCCGCCTTCAACATCATTCTGCATGAAGTCTCGACTGATCCTTCCTGTTTGGTCGACATTGACACCTCAGGACCACCTGTCCACGTGATGGCCCAGTTTTGGCGACGCGCTGTTTTCGCTTCAAAGTCAACCTTCTTCATTCCCCGAAGTCATCATTTCCTCTTCAACGAAAGTCTTATCCCACGCAAGTTTCCATCAAATCCCCGCGGATACGGTGAACGTCGAGACCGTACTCAGATGCAGATCGATGTTTTGGGTTAAAGCATGCCAGAAGTAAAAGAAAACCATGTCGACCATTCTTTGCCTTCTTCCTTGCGGCAGAACGCGAGGCGACCCGTCCATTGACTTGTCTTGCGTCATAAACGACTCAACATAGGGCCAGTTCGGCGCAGACGAACCCACTTGAAGTATCGTTTGAGCTTGATATACATGCCTGTCATCCTCCAGATGACCGAAAACGGTCTAGGCGTCTAGACGAAGTATAAGAGCTCCACCGCTGACGGACCCATACCCATCGTAAACAAGAAACCCCATCTCTTCCCTTGACATAAATTTGATGCATTGAGGTCCCCACATCTCTGAGATAATGCTCTGTTGTGCTTCTCCAATTGCAAGAATAATCTGCAAGTTGTCAAATCAAAGTTTTAGCGGTTTGAGGCGAAAAATAACACGATTGGCTGGCTGTCTAAGCCTCGCAAACTCATAATGACATGGAGAGAAAATCTTTACTTCGATAGGAACGGCCCGCAGCATGAAGAAAAGTACATGACAGACCAAGTCGCATGAGTGGATACTGTGTATACTATTGTTGACGAGAACTTCATGCGGATCCACCGGTTTTGAAGTAAGAATGTCGAGGGGTTCGAGACAAGGAAGGTTTTGACTCAACAATGCATGTCAACCACGATCAGACGACCTTGGGTCGCTTTATATGACACAAGATGATGTGACCAGAGCTTCAAACTTTTTCTAGGTACCCTTCTTGACAGCTCCCATTGGCAACCCTGACCCCAATAGCGTTCAGCCACAACGGTCCGATGACCTCAGACCCTTTCATACCCCGGATTTGAAAACTTGAATGAAACGAGCGTATACCTTGTTGGCTCGCGGTTGTTTTCTCCCAGTTCGGAAGCATGGGAAGACCTGCTTTAGCACTCGGAAGTGGCTCAGAAGATGCTGGTTCAAACTGGTATGTATCCAGCTTATTCAAGATCACAGTGACATCAACCCTGGCAGCATATTGACCTTTGACGTTGCCTTTTGATGTTGCCTTTTGGCGTGCAATCGGGCATATATAAACCAGCAAGATTCGCTGTTGCATATCTTTCAACAGACTCGCAATTTACTCTACTATCGAACAAAGAACCATATCAATCAGCACTACGCTCTACATATTTGCTTCTTCTTCTGCTTTTCACTTGTCAATCAAGAACATAATATTCAATATGGACGGCTACCTTTCCAGCCATGCAACCATTCAGCCCGACGACATCGCCATCGAAAATGGCCCCCATATTTTGAGCTATCGAGAGCTCGACCGAGAAGTGGGCAAAATGGCATCAGTCCTCAATGAACTCCACCTGAGCCATGAGCAGCCCATCTGTGTCTTGGAAGGCATTGGCTCCAGTATGGTCATTGCTCAGTTGGCTGTCCTCCGGGCCAGGCTGACCTGCGTGCCTATTGCCCCGTCGACTCCCGAGCTGCGCCTACTGGATATGCTCCAAGATATTGGTGCAAAATACATTCTCACGGATCAAAAGGCTCCTGACAATGAAGATATCACTATCATTCCCATATCTGGTCATGCATCTGAAGATAATGTGGTCTGCTCACCGTCTCGAGACGGCGGCGGCGAATTTCGCAGTCATATCCTCTACACCTCGGGATCCAGCGGCAAACCCAAAGCCGTACAGATTGCCGAAAGAAGTCTACTACATTTGGTAGAGAACTCCCCAGTCACGCCGTTGCACCCAAAAGACCGCATGGCAGTAATCAATAATCCTGGTTTTGACCTTTCTCTATTCGAAATCTTTGCTCCTCTCGCCGCTGGGGCAACACTTGTCATTGTGCCCCGTGAAGTAGTTACGGATCCGTTCACATTCCGCGAGTTTACTGCCGAAAAACATCTTTCCGTACTCTTTTTGACTGCAGCTCTATTTTCAATTACCGCCCAGGCCTGTCCGACTGCTTTCGCAAACGCTCGACATGTTCTTACTGCCGGCGAGGTTGCCAATAAGGCTGCCATGCGGGCTGTTCTAGAGTCCTCGGCTCCACCAGAGCATCTCTGGAATACGTATGGTCCGACTGAGGCGACAACGTTTTCAACTATGCATCTCGTTACACTTGGCGAACTTGAGCATGAAAATATCGCCATTGGAAAGGCGACTGGAAATACGGAATTGTGCCTGGTAGATGAACATTCCAATATCATTACTGAGCCCGGTCAAATGGGTGAGATTCTTCTCGGAGGCCCTGGCCTAACTATTGGTTACATTAGTCGGCCCGAGGAGAATCAAGATGGTTTCATCACGCTTGACGGAATCCGCTATTACCGAACTGGAGACATAGCCAAGTGGCGCCAGGATGACTCCGAGGTGCTTGATTTCGTTGGTCGTGTCGATCTGCAAGTCAAGCATGGTGGATTCCGCATAGAACTGGAGGAAATTAAACAGGTACTTCTTTCAAGCACCCAGTTGTCTGGGGCAGCTGTTGTGCAAGTCTCTCCAACGGATCTCGGCCACGAGCCTCTCCTCGTGGCATTTGTGATCCCATGCATTGCAAACAGCATTCGTCCCCGGGATATCACCACATTCTCCCAAGAGAGATTGCCGGGATACATGGTTCCACAGGATATTGTCTTTTGCTCGAACTTCCCTTTGACTGAACACGGCAAGGTGGACCGGAACGCGTTAGTCCAAAGATACATTAAACAACATGAAGAAAAGGCTCAAACACGGAAGCAAGAAGACGGACACAATTTACATTCTGTTGTGGAGGGGATTTGGTCTGCTTTGCTAAGCAAGCCTACGATCAATGAGGACGACGACTTTTTCATTTTAGGGGGTACCTCCCTTCAGGCTGCTACATTGATCGCTCGGTTGAGGCAACAGCTGGGTAAGACCATTTCCATGCGATCTCTGCATGAGAACTCTCGTCTTCATGACCTAGTCAATCATCTTGAGGAGTTTACTGAGGGAGGCAACGCCCCCGATGAGGCAGAGACTTGGGCCTACGATGCACATATTGCCGATTCCCTAGAGCCCCTTCCAGAATGGCAGGACACTAACGAAGGTCGAGTATTTGTCACCGGTGCAACTGGCTTCGTGGGCGCTCATTTCCTCAGTCGGTTTCTCCAATTGCCAGCTATCAAGGAGATCGTGTGTTTGGCCCGCTCCAAGGACAATTTGAGCCCTACCGACCGTGTCCATAGAGCCCTCCGCCGCTACGATCTCTGGGATGATTCAGCTAGCCATCTGAAGAAACTGTTGGTGCTGGAAGGGGACGTCAGTCTGGACCATCTTGGTCTTACGAAGGAGAATTTCGCCTGGTTAACGAACTGGGCCAGCACGGTGTTCCACTTCGCAGCCAAAGTCAACTTCTGCGAGCCATATGAATCTCATTTTGATGCCAACATCCTCGGTACCAAGAATGTACTTGAAGCCGCTCTTTCGGGACGGCGCAAATCCTTCCATTATATGTCCAGTATCGATACTTGGGGCCCGACGGGGCTGGTCCTTGGCACCCGTAAAGTCCTCGAAGACGACCCTCTCGAGCCACATGTTCGAGGCCTTCCGTTTGACATCGGCTACGCCCAGAGCAAATGGGTTGCCGAGCAGATGGTGCGGCGGGCACGCACGCGAGGTCTGCCTACAGCCATCTATCGGCCAGGTTTTGTGATTGGGGACTCGCGTGACGGATCGGGCAACCCCGATGACTTCTTCGCACGTCTGATGGTTGGGTCCATTCTCTTAGGCGCCTTCCCTATACTGCCAAACCAGAGGATGGAGTATGTGACTATCGATTATGTCTGCGACGCGGCGCTGCACATTGCCTCGCAGAACAAGAATCTGGGAAAGTCATACAGCCTGGTTGCACCGGATCCAGCCGATTCCGTCAATCTTGAAAAAACGGTGGAAGTCATTCGAGAGGCTGGGTATCCGGTTGAGCATATACCGTACTGGGAGTGGGTGGAACGACTGCAATCAACCGCCGACAAGGGAAACCCGCTGCTTCCGGTGATGCCGCTGTTGCAGGAGCCGGTCCTTGGTGGACGGTCTAGGTTCGAGACCAGCAGGAACACGCCGCATTATGATAGCTCGAACGCGGTGGCAGCATTGAAGGATGTGCCTGAAATTTCATACATTCCCTTCACTTCGGGGATGCTCAAGAAGTTCTTAAGCTTTTGGGATCGCAAGGGGTTTTATGAGACGAGGCAAGTTCGCAACTGACTACTAGTAGGGAAGGCAGGGTTGGTATACTTTATTATGTGCTCGGTTCTTCAATGCGTTATTCTTTTGTCTGTCTTTATGTAGTACTTTGAATTGAATCATCGAAATATTTCTGGCTTGTTGTAGGCAGCAGTGTGTAGCATTCATCCCGTTCATCAGACCATCGCGAGAAGGCGAACGTGCACCCCGAAGCCCTAACTCTTCCCCCTCACATCGACCCATTATCCCAACCTCAGCCAGCCTCAATTCGAACGACCCCCTCTTTCATAGTCTGAAGCCTCGCTTCTTTTCTGCGTCCCTACAATCCCTACAGTTGTTTGTTTGCCTGAGACACGCTGCAATACCACGTCGGGGTATTGTCTTGCAGTGCGAACAAGGCAATTTCAAGCGATCCAATCTATCCAATCCCCACGAACCTCTCCGGCAAGGCACTCGGACTCCGCCACCACTCACTGGCTTGTCGGCTCTGGTTCATGCAATGAAACATTAAGCTTATGTGCGTTTGCGTTCGCAACGATCAACTGATCAGCTCACATCTGCACATAAGCTGCAGGCATCCGGCGAGGTTCCGAGCAATCGCCGGGGATCTAGACTTGTTGCCATCGTACTATCCCCGGGGAAAGGGTTTGCGAAGAAGTATTTATAGGGCATCACTGCTCATCTACAAGGCACCAACACGCTCTCTCATCAAGACAATTCCAAGCAAATACCCAAGCAAATCAAACCAAGTCAAACCCCCGGACAAAGTGTCTTAACCAAGTCACCATGCATATTCCATTCTACTACACCCTTCTCTCTCTCCCTCTGGCCATCCATGCCGCCCCCTACCAGACCCGTATCCTAGAGACCGGGACCACCTTCGTGTCCCCAGACCCCTATGGCCCGTGGCAAATGCTCTCGGGCACGCCCCCCAACCTCGCCTACATCAAGACCACCAACACCGGTACCGGCAAGGTCGAGGTGCACATCGCGTCGGGGTCGTCGACCTACCAGACACGCACACTCGAAGTCGGCTCGACCTACGTCTCCGAGGACAACGGCACCTGGCAACTCATCGACACGGACGGCGACGGCAAACCGGACCTCGTGTACATCAAGACCCGGAACACGGGTACCGGCCGCGTCGAGGTACACATCGCGTCGGGGGCGTCGAACTACCAGACACGTATCGTCGCCACTGGCACGACCTTCTACCCGGAGGACAACGGTGTCTGGCAGCTAGCGGACTTTGACCGCGACGGCAAGCCCGATCTCATCTACATCAAGACGCGGAACACAGGGACCGGGAAGGTCGAGGTACACGTAGCATCGGGGGCGTCAAACTATCAGACGCGCGTGCAGGAAGTCGGCACGACATTCTACCCCGAGGACAACGGCGTCTGGCAGATGGTGGACTTTGACCGCGACGGGAAGCTCGATCTCGTGTATATCAAGAACCGGAATACGGGGACCGGGAAGGTCGAGGTGCATGTGGCGTCGGGGAGTTCGACGTATCAGACCCGTGTGCAGGAGGTCGGAACTACTTTCTATCCTGAGGATAACGGGTTCTGGGAGTTGATTGATTTTAATGGGAACGGGGTGTTGGATCTCGTTTATATCAAGACGAAGGAGACGGGGACCGGCAGGGTGGAGGTTCACGTTGCGTCGGGCACGAATTAGTAGGATTTAGTGGGATTGAATAGTTACTGGGAGGCAAGTACGGATTAGTAGTTAGCAGGTTTCCCATGAATAGTCAATACACACACGAGTCAAGAGTCTAATTACTCCAATATCATCCCTTCCAAACTGCCGACGGATTCCCCACATGTGGAGGTCCCCTCGTGGGTACTTCGTGGGGCCGCCATTCTTCCCCCAGACCTACTCTTAGGCCGAGGACAATAAAAGTAAAACCAGAACTAAAGATGAGTTTCGGCAAGATACATTCCTCTCACAGCAACGATGAATCGGCTACCAACGTGTCTTGCGGCGTTTCGACGTCCTTCATTATGTCATCCCAGGGGCAATGGTACTATGAAAGGCAGGATCTGGAATATCCGCCGATTAACCAATGCAGCTGCTACGAAGAAGTTGCCCCTGGCAGGGTTGAAAGTTCTGGATATGAGTCGAGTGTTGGCCGGTGTATGTGACTTTCTCCTTGGTGTTTCAATGATTGGATGATTGCAAACGTTCATGCTAATGACCCATTAGCCATACTGTACTCAGATCCTCGGTGACTTGGGGTAATCGGATCTCTCTACAAGTTGGAAGAACACCGAAAGGACGCTAATTATTCAAATAGGGCGGAAATTATCAAGATCGAGCACCCAGTTCGAGGAGATGACACGAGAGCCTGGGGTCCTCCGTATGCGACCTACAAGGATGGCAGGGACGGGGTAGGTGAAAGTGCATATTACCTCTCTGTATGGTAACCTTATTCTATATGCTCTAGTCCCGATCAACTTGGATTGATTCACTGATACAATAAACTAACCCCCTCCACAGGTAAACAGGAACAAACGCTCACTGGGTCTCTCCTTCGCTCACCCGGAGGGCGTTGAGATCCTGCACGAACTAGCCCGGAGCTGCGACGTGCTGGTAGAAAACTACCTCCCGAATTCGCTGAAAAGGTACAACCTCGATTACGAGACCGTACGACACATCAACCCCCATCTCATCTACACTAGTATCACCGGTTATGGCCAGACGGGACCGTACAGCAACCGACCGGGCTTTGACGTCATGGTCGAGGCGGAATTCGGCCTGGCGCATCTGACAGGCTCCCGCGACGGACCTCCCGTGAAGGTGGGAGTCGCCGTGACGGATCTCACGACGGGTTTGTATGCGTGTAATTCTATCATGGCGGCGTTGTTGGCGCGAGGCATAACGGGTGAGGGCCAGCATTTAGATGTGTGTCTGAGTGATTGCCAGGTGGCGACGTTGGCCAATATGGGGAGTTCGGTCTTGATCAGCGGGGAGAAGGATTCGGGGAGATGGGGCACGGCGCATCGTAAGTTGTTGAGGGATCTTTGCTGACTCCGCTGGAGAGGGAACTGAAATTGGCTGACACTTGGCGATAGCGTCTGTTGTTCCCTATCAGAGTTTCAAAACTGCCGATGGCGATATTTTCGTTGGAGGTGCCAATGACCGGCTCTTTGGCATTTTATGTGAGAAATTCGGAAGACCAGAGTGGAAAGACGACAAGAGGTTCGGCAGTAATAATGAGAGGGTTCGGAATCGGAATGTACTAGAGGGAATGATCGAGGCCGAAACAACCAACCGTACGACCAAGGAATGGCAGCAGATTTTTGAGGGCAGTGGTCTTCCATTCGCAGTTGTCAACGATGTTCACGCCACGATGAACCACGAGCATGGTAAGTGCCGTTTTAAAATTCGAACTGGCCTTTGCTGATTCTCTGGATAGTCCGCGCACGAGGCATGGTTCAAACGATTGATCATCCTTCCTGTGGGCCCATAAAGGTGATCAGTCCCCCTGTGAAGTATTCCAATGCAGAACCGAGTATCAGAAGTCCTCCTCCTCTTCTGGGGCAGCATACGCAGGAGATACTGCGGGATGTGGTGGGGTTTAGCGATTCACGAATTCGGGAATTGAAAGCAAACGGCGTAGTTGCATAGTGGAGGACATAGATGGCCTCCCTTGGTATATGCAAGTCGTGTCTGTACATATATTGCTGGATTCCTTAGTATAGAATGATCGTTCCCGGGTTATTGTTACTCCATAATTGCTCACTCTTGCAAATACCAGATGCTGCAACCTTACCAGAGGAATTGCTCCTGGAACTTTATAGATGGCGCTTCAGTCCATTGACTCGGCTCCTGCGGTATACCTGAAGCGGTAGCATGCTCATCAAATCCGGAGAAGGGCGCCTTTTGATGGCTAACAGGTGTTGTAGGCTGACTTGATTCTCCGCTGACTCTCTGCGCCGGGAAGGTCGGAGGCATATTCCAGACCGGTCGGGAAGTGTTGTGTGCATCTATAAGAGCGGTTTTTCTACTTACACCTGAACTGGACTCCAGTTCAGACGTGTCTCTTCGAATATTTGCGTCATGGTTTGTTCTCAAAATATTCGTGTCTGGTGGTCCGATCATAGGATGATCAACCGTCCTTTGCGTCGAGCTCTGCCTCGAGTCCTGCCTCTCGTTGTTTGCCTTGAGGGGTCCATTTTCCTGGTTGTCGTACTGCCATTTTCGGATATTCTGTGCCGTATCCAAAGGAAATTCCTCCCAATATTCCGTTCCCTTTTTCTCCTGTCGAGGGAGCAAGTAATTCGATTGGCCGGGCATAGAATAGTCCAGGAATTGTTCGTCTGAGATCCGAGACAATACCATCAATAGCGCATTCTCGGTCTCATGTAGTCTGTTCTCTAGCACTTCGATGTACCCCTTCGCAGGTCCACTAAAATTGAATGAGATTTCAAGGTAACAAGTCAAGGAATCGGCCAGTACCAACCGCTTGAGCTGCTCAGGCCAGTCGCACTTCCGATTGTGCTGAGAGCATTGCGTGCATACGGGCCTTGAGAAGTTAGTTCTTGCAAATGATTATTTGAGCCAAAATGAGACATACCTTTTGCCACTGCACTAAAAAGAGAATGAGAAAGAACATGCATGAGTACATACGCCTCTTACCTATGTGGCTCGGGCGATCTCTTACCTTCTGCTTCCGCGTGCGACAAGAGTTACAAGCTATCGTGATGCGAGACGGTCTGGCAGACTTGGAGGGAGACATTGTAATTTACCTGAGGATATGAAATTATCCAGAACAGCTGTGCAGATGAAAGACGTGCAACGCAAGAAGAGATCATTTGGTCTCCGGGCGGAAGACCCGGCTGAAGGTTCAGCCGACACTCCTTGCTGCCTCAGGCAGAAGCCTCTGCGGCCTTCATCCCCTTGAATCATCCATCAACCATCCATCATCAATCATCTCGACGACAAATTCTCTATACCATCTGTGTCGGCGCCGGGCATCATGAAAATGGATCGCCGAGATCTCATTCGAATCAATCGTTCGTCTTCTCGGCCTTTTCGATCATCAAGGACTTCCAGGCCGAACGCTGTTACCAACCAAGGCAGTTGAGCTGCCAAACCCCGCAGCCGACCAAAAGATCATTGCAACAATATGTGGGCATAATTGGCTCGCAGTTGTTGCTTTCGGTGCTGACGTCTGGTTCCTCTTCGGGAATGACCCATAAAGCCGGCGGAAGGCTTCAAACGCCGCGGTGAGATACATGGCTTTCGAGGGATGATTTCCTGATTGGTGTTTCTCTATGCTTTGCGGGCAAGACGGATTTCCCCCGCCTTTGAACACCTGCTGGGTCCCTTTACAAATGCGATTTCTTGCTTATTTTAGATCCTGTATCCCTTTCGGGCAAGTACCCACTAAAAGCCTGGGTCAAACTCTGGAAATAAACACCTTCCGCAGCCCCCAAGCATGGGTCCCTGGCTGAACTTGCGTCACAATGAGAAACCAAGATCATGGTGACTCTGTCTGACCGCCGAGCTTATTCAAAGTCGCCTTGGGCCGGAAGATCCGATTCTTCACTACTTTCATTCAGGCAGGTTTCGGGAATGGCGGTGTTATTCCAATGAATTCACTGCCACAGGCCGGACTTCTGTTACATAAAAGCGATGAGACGGCCTGCTCATGTCACCAAGCAAAGGGTCTCGCAGCTTTTGTGGAATCATGGATACTCGAAAGTTCGTCAGTCTAACGGGAGGAGAAGTAGTTCGAGAAACCATTGCCAAATACGGGATCCATCATGTTTGTACGGAAACGGTTCCCCTTGGTATGACAGACTATAGCTCACAGTCTCTGCCTAGTTGGATTCCCTGGGGGTGCTGCCCTACCCCTGTTCGATGCGATCTTCAAGGGCTCTCTCTTCCGCCTCATTGTTTCTCACCATGAGCAAGGAGCAGGCCATATGGCCGAGGGGTATGCCCGTGCTAGTGGAAAACCAGGCGTTGTTCTGGTCACTTCGGGCCCGGGAATCTCTAACATGGCGACCCCTATGCTGGATGCCCTTTTGGACGGAACCCCGATGGTTGTACTATGCGGTCAGACATCGACCGCTGTCCAGGGCACGCAGGCTTTCCAGGAGATAGACGCTGAGACGCTAGCCAAACCATGTACTAAATGGTGCACCTGTGTGCGGAGCATCAGTACCCTACCGGACTGCCTAGAGTTAGCATTTCACCACGCTATGGATGGACGCCCTGGTCCAGTTCTTGTTGCTATCCCTAAGGATATCGGACTTGCTACCTTCGACGCACTTGCATTTGAAGAATCCTTGAAAAGCTCTTATAATGCTTGTGGAAATAGCAGTCCCCAGGATTCTGGTCTAGCTCCAGCGCACAACACGAACAGTACCCTTTACGACCAGATTGACCGCGTTGCGGATGTGATCAACAATTCCGAACGCCCTGTCATCTGCGCCGGAAATGGGGTTCACGGCGAACACGGCGCTTTGTTCTTATCAAAAGTGGCTGAAAAGGCCCAAATACCGGTCGCTACCACGCTCCTAGGACTCGGCAGCTATGATGAGATTCGAGACAAGTCGTTGCACCTAATCGGCACATATGGGTCGCCATATGGTAATTATGCCATCCAGAATGCCGACTTGATTATTGCGATTGGCGCCCGCTTAGACGAACGTGCGGTAGGCAATGCTGCTGCATATGCTCCAAGGGCTCGAGAAACCGAATCTGGGCAAGGCCGTGGCATTATCCACTTTGATATAGCACCCGACGCGGTGGGCAAGGTCATCAAACCGACCGAGGTGGTGATTGGTGATCTGTCTCAAACATTGCCAATTCTGCTTGCGCGTCTAGTCGGACGCAAAGGTCGATTGAATTGGCTCAAGCAAATTCAAGAGTGGAAAAGGCAGCATCCGATCAAGATCCCTAACAGCGACTCATACACCGGCGCTTGTCGCTGTCTTCCTCAACATGTAGTGAGGGAACTGAACCAGCAAACTGCCCCAACCAAACATCGCACGACCATCACAACGGGGGTCGGGCAGCACCAGATATGGACAACGAGGTTTTATCGCTGGAGATATCCACGGTCTCTCATCACGCCTGGCAGCCTCGCACCGATGGGATTCGGGGTCCCGGCTGCTATTGGCGCGCAACTTGCCCGACCAGATCATCAAGTCATTGATGTAGATGGTGACGCCTGCTTCAGCATGACTATGGAGGAACTTCTCACCGCTTCTCACAATCGGATTTCAATCAAAGTGATTATCCTCAACAACGACATGCAAGGCATGATAAGGCAGCTTCAGCAAACCGATTATGATGGCCGCGTGTGTTATATCCGCCAAGGGAATCCTGATATCGTGAAGTTGGCCCGAAGTATGAACTGTCAATCTCGGCGCTGTGGCTGTCTATATGAACTTCCGGGGTGTATTCAATGGCTTCTCATGTGTCAAGGGCCCGCAGTACTAGATATCCTGACGGATGATACTGAGATGATTCCTCTGGTGCCGAATGGGCAACCATTAGACCAAATGCTACTAGAACCAACTGGAGCAACTGGGCCATAGGTTTGGGGTGTAGAGGGCCTCTCACGCATGTTGATTGTATGAAGGGAAGTGGACCGTAGTTTTCATTCTGCATTATCTTTATTGTATACCCAACCAAGGATGCTTCTTGAAAAGCTATTGTTCCTATTCTCGGGGCTTTAAGATGGCAATTGGTATTTTGTTTAATAAATCGGCCCCTTGGCCTAATATTAGCCTGTCCATTAGCGCCATCGGCCTGAGGCAACAAGACATCTAGGCGACACGAGGCTGCCTGATCAGTGATCTGTCCCTCTCTTTTACATTTTCCCTTCCTCCCTGACACCCTACCCTTGCCCATATCAACACGTTTTCATTTTTATTGACCCTCTCCTCTAGTACAAGACATGGATGAAATCAAATCCTGGTTATCGCCGACCGAGTTCTATTCAGAAAGCAGTGAATATCACAAGCATCTTAATGCCCGAGTCCCAACTACCGGGGAGTGGTTGTTCCAGGCTGAACAGTATAGGAACTGGTATACCTCCGCCGATAATGGCATTTTGTGGATTAAAGGTATTCCAGGCAGTGGCAAGTCGGTGATCGCCGCGAATGTCATCCGCACACTGACCCAAGACAACAATGTCCCCGTGCTGTTCTTCTTCTGTCGACGAATATTTGTGTCAAACTGTGATCCTCAGCAAATAGCACGGGATTTCTTGTGTCAGGTCTTGAGCCACGGTGAGGATTTTCCTTCAGTGGCCACTCAAGTCAAGGATAAATACAAGAACGTTATGGATGCTCCGTTCCGAGAGCTTTGGAAAACACTCACGGCTGTGCTGCCTACCTTACCAAAAGTGTATTTGGTGGTCGATGCATTGGATGAGATTGCCGTTGATCAGGACTTGTTCATCGATAATCTCATCCAACTCGGACAGAAAAGACCGCAATCGATCAAAGTCGTCATCACTAGTCGTCATCCTCCCCCCGAAAAGCGGCGCAAGGACCTCTCTATTCTTGACCTTCAACTCGCGCGGCGAACGGTCGAGAAAGATATTGAAACGTTTATAACCCATCGATTGGACATCCAAGAACAGAGAGACTTAACCCGTGAAGACCGGTCTCTTGTTAAAGAGACACTAGGAAGAAAAGCGCAGGCTCTTTTTCTTTACGCTCGCCTAATGCTCGACGAGTTACTACAGAAAGAAGATTCCATTGTCTCGCAATTAGAGCAGCTTCCAGACTCTCTTGCAGATATTTATACGAGCATACTCCATGATTACTCGGTTCGATCTAGAGCTTCGGTCGAATTTCAGGCCTCCCTCTTATCTTGGGTCACGCATTCCTCGCGAGTCCTTAGGTTGACAGAATTGGCCACCATTCTCCATCTCGATCGCAGTCGTTGGGGTCTAGAGGCTTTGCACGAAGTGAAATGTATGATTACCTCCTCATGTGGCCCTCTGGTCGAGGTTTTAGAAGACGAAACAGTCCAAGTAGTGCATCATTTTTTTACCGAGTTCCTGCTTGACACCAAAAGAATCCACGATGGCAGTCCCGACGGACTTTCAAAAGGGTTTCCAGTTCTCCAATACACAAGCGCCCATCGGTCTCTGGCATCAGCTTGTATTGACTATCTCGCGTCGGGGTGTTTTGAGTCGTGGTCTGTTCTGGGCCATCAGGAACATGTGAATCGATTTGAGAGTTTAAACAAACGCAGGGACCTGCTAGTGCAGTTTCCCTTTTTACAGTACGCGTCGCAAAATTGGCCGTATCACGCAGCCAGGTGTGACTCTTTTGAACCGCATTTATTTTCAAGGCTAGACAATTTCCTTAGTTACGGGAGTCATAACTTCGAAAGCTGGAAAGACTTCTGGCTTTCTGAAGAGAAAAAGATCCCTGAAGGACTTGAGCCACTTCACATTGCTGCTCAATCTGGTCTAGGGGCGTATGTGTCCCATCTTCTGGGCAAGGAAGCAGACCCAAACCGATTAAACTCTTTTCAGCGGTCTGCGATAGCCTACGCAGCGAAACGGGGACATGCCAATGTTGTTTCTACTCTGATACACAATGGTTCCGAATGTAATACTTTCGATCACGAGGGATTCACCCCCCTACATCATGCCGCCAAAAATGGCCATCACAGTGCGGTAGACTTCTTGTGCAAAGCAGGTGCTGATCCAATGGCTCCCAAAGCTAAGGAGGACCTGAGCTGGTGGAATGGAGCTATTTCAACTATAGGGAAATCCCCAATGCAGTATGCCTGCGAGTTGGGAAACACTGATTGTGTTGTCGTACTTCTTCGATACCTCGAGCCACCCCGAAGGGAAAACATTCATCTACAATGGGCATCCATAACAGGCCAGTCACAAGTGCTTTCCGTGCTGCTTGAGTACCCAGACATTGCCTGCAACATCAATAGAAAGGATGAGAACGGCAAAACGCCTCTATACACGGCTGCCTGTGGGCGAGACGTGGCCTCTGTTCGCGTATTGCTTGACCACGGCGCCAACGCGCATCTGACATCGGAATATTCACGCAAAGCAGCCGGCAGGATCAAACCGCCTCCCAATAATCAAGGCCTGACCCCACTACAAGGCTGGGCGGATATCGAGAAATTAGGCACCCAGCATGACAATGAGGAGGTGGAGGGGTGTCTAGAGCTTCTGGTCGATGCTGGTTGTGACGTCAACGTGAGAAACCATGCAGGCGAGACGCCGTTGTTTGCATGGAGCCAACAATTTCTTGCGGGGGCTCGGAGATTGGAAAAGAAACTGCAGTTTGTGGCAATGCTTCTCAAATTTGGAGCCGATCCCTGTGCCAGGGATAAAAATGGTCGCACTGCGCTACATCAAATCCGATGTTATGACGACTGCGAACAAGTCATCAGCGTGCTTGTACAGGCTGGCGCGGATATCAATGCTGCAGATGATGATGGAGAGACGCCTCTTATCTCTGTAGCCAAAGCACAACGTCTTGACGTCGGCCTACTCATTCAGAATGGCGCAGATCCTAGTATACAAGACCTGGATGGAAACACGGCACTACATCACATTTGCTCCTCGTGGCTACCAGATTACGAACATTTACAGGAATGGCTTACTTTCGCCGACCCGACAATCAAGAACAACGCTGGAAATACCTGCATCTATAATCTGCGGTACGGCAATGGTGGTCAGGGGAGATTGGATTCAATCCCGCTTTTCATAGAAAAGGGTTTGGATTTAGAGTCCCGAAATGATCAAGGGCGGACAGTGCTCCACGCTGCTGTGCAGCATGGGCAATTCGAGTTTGCCCAAACATTGCTCAGATTTGGTGCGAAAGTCGATGCGACAGACTATCAAAAGAAATCAGGTATGACATGCTAGTTCATCTCTTCTTCCTTATCACTGATGGTCAGATAGTTCTCCATATCGCTGCAGAACACGGATACACAATGGACATTTTCCCATGTCTCGTGAATGCAGGGGCAAATGTTAACGCCGTTGATTGTTACGGTAATACCCCTTTTCACGATGCATGCTTGAGTAAGATACGGACTGGGGCCGCTCACTTAGGCGCCATTATCAAGGCAGGTGGAGTGGCAGGTGCAGTCAACAGTTATGGTCGTACGGCTTTACATATGGCAGTATGCCTCGAGCCAATCGATCGATATGACAGAACTATCGAAAAAGTTGATTTTCTCTTGCAGCGGGAACACACGATTGATCTCCATTCTCAGGATCTGAAGGGTGTCATGGCTATTCATCTTGCTGCTTCAGCATCCGCATCTACTACATGGCACTTAACAAGTATAGGGGCCGATATACGAGCTCGAACTTTCGAAGGCCGCACACCCCTCCATTTTGCCTCTGCGGCTTCTGAAAGCAACACAGTTGGCCTCATCTGCGATATCTACCGTGAGAATGGCTGGTCTGTGGACACAAGGGATAGAACGGGCCGTACACCTTTACAGGAGGCAGCTCGTTCTGGTGACTTGGAGTGTGTTCAATTTCTGTTACAAGCTGGGGCAAGTCCCAATTCAAGGGACAATCGAGGCCTGACGCCACTCCATGCCACAGCAGAGCACTGTCCATCAAAGCAGGGGCCTAGTCGTAAAAGCCAGATAAAGTTGTCATCAGACATTCCTCCTGCAATGAGCAATTTAGCTTCCCTATACACGGATTCAGAGGGCGCCGTCCAGAGCCTAAGGGTCGGGCAAAATCATAGCATCACACTTGAAGAAGAAGCACGTTCGTTGCATGACGTGGTCTTGCTGCTTCTATCGGCCGGTGCGGACCCTCAAAGCACAAACAGGGATAACGAAACGCCATACGACATGGCTATAGTACTAGGATGTGAGCCTATGGTGGATATTCTCTCGTCCACTTCAGGTCAAGAGTTAGTTTCGGAAAGTGACGGACACTCGAGGATTCTACTCATACAACAATGGCATTTGGCTAGAGCTCAGGGCATGAAACAGGTCGCCGAGCATATAAGTGTGGACAGAACCAATGCGCACTCTCTTCTCGAAACTGCGGTCAACCTCAGATCTGATCAAGCAGTCAAGGCTCTCCTCGAAGCTGGTGCAGATCCTACAGTCCTGGGCACCGGTGGGCTTACAGCGATGCATACAGCTGCCTATTGGGGCTTGACTACGATTTTGAAGACAATGTCACCGTATGTGGCCGACATAAATACGCTGTCACCTCCATTACTCCATACAGCCGCACTCAGAGTGCATTCGAATCTCCGGATGATTAACCTGATAATTGATCTTGGGGCACACGTGGATGCTGTATACACAGAACCCAAGGGCCCTCGTGGCCTATCGAATCCATCATATGCGGCCATCCATGTCTTCGCAGCTGGGAGAGAATGGTGGCATGTACCTGCATTGCATTGTTTGCATAAAGCAGGTGCAGATCTTGAGTTACCTGATGGCTCTGGAAGAACACCTCTGCTATGTGCGTTAATGGGCAAGAGAAGTGGAGGCAATGGGAGAGAAGGCTTCTGGAGAGACCACACATTAGAGGTACTCCTAGAACAGGGTGTCAATGTCAACGCCCTGTCATCGGACGGAGAATCGACTCCTCTTGTCACTGCTCTTGGGTCAGGGAGAAGGTCTAACATTATCAAGAAACTCCTCGATCATGGTGCCAGCATATCCCTCGGTAGGACCCCCGCGCTATGCGCGGCCATTCGAAGCGGGCACTTGAATGCTACAAAAGCTATTCTGGAAGCTGGTGCAGATCCGAATGTTCTTTACCGGCCGAAGCGTGAGCGATGGTTAGAGCAGGGCGAGGAATTTGAGACGCCTTTACTTGCAGCTGCGTCGAAAGGCCGCCAGTTTGATCCAGAGAGGACACAAACCAAAGACGCCATCATTAGTCTCCTGCTCCAATACGGCGCCAACCCTTTGGTGGATCTCAGTGGCAGTCAAGGATGCGTACTTCATACAATAGCCAGATATGCTGGATACTTCGGGCCACTCCTAAAAGCCAACGTCGACCTCAACATGCAGGATCGCCAGGGCCACACGCCCTTAATGGCGTCTGTCTGCTCATCTTCATCCTCCCCACGAGTCATGACGCTTAGTCTTAGGCGTGGACTTATAGCTACAGCACGGGAGCTGATTGAGGCCGGCGTCGACGTGAATATAACCGACCATCAAGGCTCAAGCCCTCTTCATGCTGCCGCCGCGTCAGGCTTCACGGAAATTGTCCCACTCCTTTTATCGCACGGTGCCTCGGTTTTAACAAGTGATGGTGCGGGTCTCACCGCGCTCTACTACGCTTTAAGCCATGGGTACTATGGTAAGCGACTTCCAGTGGCCAAGGCGCTGCTGTCTGCGGGCGCAGACCCTCTTTTTACCGGCCCGGAAGGTGAAACGGCCCTGCACCTCATTGTTCCGGTATTGATGCTTTCGAGTCCCCCCGACACGGCTGAAGACCCGATTGACTATTTCGGCGAGTATACACGACTGTATCGGCGCTTTGTTGACGCGGGTTGTGATTGTAATGCTCGTGACAACGCTGGCAATACCCCATTGTTCCGCTATGTGGAACAAGTGAAAAACCGGAGTGAACTCTTCACCGTCGATGCACCTCGTCTAGCGGACATTCAGAGTATATTCGATCAGCATGATGTGTTTGCGGTCAATAATGCGGGGGACACGCTACTACACGCCGTTGCGCGGAGAAGACACGATAGTCGGTATGACTACTACAACGACGGGGACTCTGAGGGCGATGCCGTGGTTCTATTTAAGGAGCTACTTGCTAGGGGGCTCAACCCCAGGCAAGAAAATCACGCGGGCCTCAGTGCTCTTGACATTGCGACTACATACGCCAAGGAGGGGATTTTGGAATTATTTGAGAGAAAGGATGAGCAGCCCTAGGTGCCTGGGTTCATCGGGTGAACTTTCAGGCAGAATCCCAGTCCCGTACAACTCCCCTCTCCAGCCGCTCAAGCTATATATTCGCCGTTATCCTGCCTCACGAATATCATGCATGCTGTTCAAGACATCAACTTGTTTTATTTTTCCCTACGATGACCTCAACAGCACCCACCTACCGCATCGCCTCTATTCCCGGCGACGGCATCGGCACCGAGGTCGTCGCCGCCACCATCCAGGTCATCCAGAAGCTGGCGCAGACGCTGGGAACTTTCCACATTGATTTTACGCACCTTCCATGGGGCACCGAGTACTACAAGAAGCACGGTCGCTATGTATCAGAAGGCCACCTTGACACTCTACGACAGTTCGACGCCACTCTATTCGGAGCCGTGGGCGACCCTGGTAACATACTCCCGCCAGTCCTCATTTCAACCATCACCTACACTTCCCACTGACACCTCACCTGCAGACGTCCCCGACCACATCTCCCTCTGGGGTCTCCTCCTCGCCATCCGCGGGCCGCTTCAGCTCTACGCCAACGTGCGCCCCGTGCGCACCTTCCCGGGCACCAAATGCCCGCTGACGACGGCCAAAGACGGCATCGACTGGGTGCTTGTGCGCGAAAACTCCGAGGGCGAGTACTCGGGACAAGGCGGCCGCAGCCACGTCGGCCAGCCATGGGAAGCGGCGACAGAAGTGGCCATGTTCACGCGAGTCGGCATCGAACGGATCATGCGGTTCGCATTCGAGACGGCTCAATTACGGCCCCGGAAGCTCCTGACGGTAGTGACGAAGAGCAACTCGATGCGCAACGGCATGGTGCTCTGGGACCAGGTGGCCACAGAGGTGGCGCGGGATTTTCCCGACGTGACCTGGGACAAGATGCTGGTGGACGCGATGACGATCCGCATGGTCGCGCAGCCGCAGTCCGTGGACACCATCGTCGGCACAAACCTGCACATGGACATCCTCTCGGACCTGGCGGCCGCGCTGGCGGGCTCGATCGGCGTGGCGCCGTCGAGTAATCTGGATCCGACGCGGAAGAGCCCGTCGCTATTTGAACCGGTGCATGGCAGTGCGTTTGATATCACTGGCAAGGGGATAGCGAATCCCGTCGCGACGTTCTGGTCGGCGGCGGAGATGCTCGCGTGGTTGGGGGAGAAGGAGGCCGCGAAGACGTTTATGGACTGCGTGGAGAGGGTGTGTGCGGCCGGTGTTTTGACGAGGGATTTGGGAGGAAGTGCGAATACGCAGGATGTGGTGGATGCTGTGTGTGCAGAGATCGAAGGTTTGGCCAAAGCATAGTCTAGAGGGGTTTGTGTATAACTTAGGGCTTTCTGCACGGGTGCAGAATATATTTTCAGTTGTCAGATATAACAACCAGTGAACCACTCCATGAAACCAAGAATATATGTCTGCATAACTAGATCTAGTCGAGGAGAAAAGAGGGATGTAGTCCTTTGAAGAAAAAAAAGAAAAAAAAAAAAGCACAAATGTTATTGAAACACCGGCAACACTAATAGAAGGGTGCGTGCAAAAAGAAAACGCAAAAAGAGATGACAAGAGTGGGATTCGAACCCACGCCATCGTAAGATGAGTAGGAAACTCGAGTTGAGTTGTGAATTAAGGTTGTACCTTAACCTACCGCCTTGGACCGCTCGGCCATCTTGCCAATTGATGAAGAGAAGGCCGGAACTTTGCCATCATAGCCCTAAAAAACTCCCGAGCCCACTGACATTTTCTCGCTTCTCTCCAACTTCATTCGCATCCCGTTTCTTACCTCCGACAACCTCTCCTCCAATGCCCATCCCTCCCATCGCAATTTCCTCCTCGTGAGAGGCACCATGTACTTACCGCCATGGGGCCTTCCAATCTCACAACTGGCCCCTCGGAGATTGGTTCCCTAACGGCCCAGTCCAACGACGAGAGTCAGTTCGTCGGCAGTTCTAGCGGCGTTTTCTTCATTAAGACAGTTCGACAAGCTTTCTCGCAGAACTTGGATGGACCAGCTGGCGCTTCATCTGCTCAGGAATTCCCTCAGCCGGAAGACACTCTTCTCGGCAGTGATGCTTCGCCTCATGACAGGCGTTCAATCCCGGCCTCTGCCAAAGCGTCGCCCGCGGTGACGGAGTCACAGCCGTCCCTAGGCCAGTGGGAATATGATCCTACCGTGGCGGCGGTCCTGGGGAATGCTCCGCCGCTGGATACGGCCCGCCAACTGATGATGGTCTATTTCAAAGTCTGGCACCCGCTCTTTCCGTTCCTCCACGGGCCTACGTTTCTACAGGCCATGGAATTGCTTTACTCAACAGGGAGCCGGGATGTCGCCCACTCGCCCTCTTCGGCACATCGGAGTGCCTGTTGGACCACCATTTTCCAGTGTGTTTTTAACCTGGCTAGCCACCTGCGTCCGGATCTTCGATTCCCTGCGGAATCCCGGATCGGATCCCCTAGTAGCATGCACGCCTTGCTCGGCACGCTGACAGGCAGAAATGACCTCCCCTCCCTGCAGGCGCTTCTCGCCTCGCAGTTGTATCTTGTGGCCAAGATGTCACTCCGCACTGCTTCCACTGTAGGCGGGTGCATGCTACGCTCCATGCTCCATGCTGGTCTCCATCGCTGTCCGTTCCGGTACAGGGAATTCTCCTCGCATGATCGCCAGCTGCGCAAGAGAATCTTCTGGTCAGCGTACGCCATTGACCGCTATCTCAGCCAGGCCCTCGGCTTACCGCTGGGGATCCAGGACTCAGATATCGATGTCTGCGCTCCGGGAGCCCATGAGATTCATATCCCCGGAGCCTACAATCGGGAATGGCCTTCGTTTTTGCCTCCTGCCGCTGCGGCAGCAGAGAGTGTAGCAAGCCCACATACCGAGAATCCTAGCTTCAATGGACCTCGCCATGAGCACGACACCGCACCTATGACTCCCACGAGACCCCCAAATTCGGGCTGGTACTCCGACACTCAGCAACACAGGCGAGAAATCGCATTCGCCAGTTACGTTGAATCCGGAAAATTGACCGGCCAAGCACTGGAGCTCTTCCACAAATCCATCCTCGTGCGCTCCGTTCGGCGCAGCTCCGTGCTCTTCCTCGTCACCGACGTGCACAAATGGTGGAACAGCCTCTCCGCCGACCTGCAAAGTGTCCCAACGCCATCCGTACCGTCGACCTCCACCGAAATTCCCTTCAACTTCGGCCCATTCTTCACCGTCCTTTACCAACATCTCATCCTCTTGATTCACCGCCCCTCGCTCTCCCTCAGCCCGTCAACCGCGGAGTTCGCCTCCGGCCTCCAGACCTGCATTGGCGCCGCTAGGGAGATTCTCTCCGCCCTCAAGGCCCAGGTCGATGCCGGCCAGGCCCTCTTCTGGCCTGGTTTCCTGTCCGCAGCCTGGATGGCCGGACTGGTACTTGCTTTTGCGTGTCAGTTGCGCCAATATGTTCTAGAAAAGGCATCCAGGTCAGTCCATTTCCCTCCTTTACATTCTCAACCCAATATGCCCTATTCAAAGAAAATATAAAATCTAACACATCCACGGTAGAGAAATCTCCGAATGTCTCGACTTTCTCCACCTGATGTCCACGCAATGGGAAACAGCCAAACACTGCCATCGCGCGCTCTCCTTGCTCGCCCACAACATCCACCACCACCACCAGTTCACATCTCCACCTACAACCTCCACTCCCGCCAGAACCCCTTCTCTGCGTAGAGACCATCCCGAATCCCAACTAAGGTTCCCCCACGAGAGGCAAGCACAAAGACAAAGAGACAGACCGCCCTCAACAATAACAACAACGGACCCCAATATCGACCCTGAGAGCCGAAAACGAAGACGTGTCGAATCGACTACCGACTCCCCTCTGCATGGTCAATACCTGAGCAGAACCGGTCACGAGGCACAGCTATCGGTATCTCCCGCTCCTGCCGGTGGAAATAACCATAATGTTCAGATCGGAACTGCCATACCCACCATGTCTTCTGACATCCCGCCCACCCTAGATGATCATCGCCTCGGTAGTGACGACCGCGAGGCAGCGGGGAGGCTACTGGGATCGGATCCGTATTGCACGGCTCTAGACCAGTATCAAGATTACGAGGATCGGCTGTTCTTTCCTGACGGGTCGGCAACCTCGATGATGGATTTCGATCTGAGTATGGCGGATTTGCTGCAGGGAGCGAATTTTGATAATTTGGTGGATATGTTTGGACAGCAGTATCCTAGTTTTTGAGACTGGGTGCATATACGGGGTAGGAATTCATGCTGCGACATCAGACTACATACTACTTCGAACGTCTACGTAGAATGGAAAAACTCGATCAAGATCCCGTGAGGAAGCCATAAGTCTATATTACGCTCGTGTCAGATAAGCACGAGAGTAGGTCGTATAGCGGGATAGGAAGAGAAAAGACATCACAACTTCCCCCCTCGTCACATAAATCTGGAAAAGAAAAAAGGAAAAAGAAGTAAGAAAATAAAAGAGAACACCATGACATCCGAGTAACTTTTTCTCCGATCCCAATGGTTCGCTGGTTCTCCATTCATTTCATTTTCCATCTCCACGATACAAAGGAGAGGTAAAAAAAAAGTAAAAGGGAGATCCAGAAAACCGAGTGTCGCTCACAAGATACAAGCAAGTGACACCGCTAAAACAAGCAAAACTTTTGAGAACCGAGGGATATCAGGAGGGAAAGAAAAAGATAGAAGGGAGATAGAGGGGAGGAGGTAAGAGAGGAAATAAGAGAAAAATCGTTAATTCGATCCATGGGAAAAGTAGGTCATCAAAAAAAAGTGAATCAAAAAACTCCTTGGCAGATACAAATCTACCGTGCATCGGGCATCAGACCCATCGTTTACGACTTGTTTTCTTCGGTCGAGGTCTCCTTGGCGGTCTCCTTGGGCTTGGCGGCCTCGCCGGTCTGCTCGCCCTCACCCTTGTTCTTCATGTACTCGTCATAGACGCTCAAGGCCTCGTCGACCTTGGCGCGCAGAGCCTCCTCATCCTCAAGCCTGGAAAGGGGCAGAATTGTCAGCTCGTGGTTCATTCAACGTGAGAGAGAAGGGAACGGCCGGGGGGGGGGGGTAAAAACTTACAGGCTAAGAAGCTCAGTGTTATCCATCTCCAAAAGCATACCAGTAATCTTACCAGCCAGCTCGGGCTGCTGAGCCTGGATCTTGGGGTAGAGAGCCTCACCAAGCATCTGCTTCTGCTGGGCAGGGGGAGCGGCGGAAAGGGTCTGGCTGTTGACACCACCGGCGGCGGCTTCCTCGCCACGACCGGCGGCGGGCTGAGAAGCGTTCTGTCCGCGACCACCCTGACCGGGGCGGCCACCCATCTGACCCTGCTGGATAGGCACACCACCACGACCCTGGCCGTAACCGGGGCCGCGCACGCCCTGGCCCATGTTGGGCATTCCAGGGACCTGGCCGCGACCACCACCGCCACGTCCGAACTGAACCTGAGCCATAGCCTGAGGGTAACCCATGCCGTTAGGCAGGCCACCGGGGCCCTGCATACCCATGGGAATGCCCTGAGCGAAGTTGGGGGGGATCTGCTGGTTGGGACCCATGCCGCGTCCGCCCTGCTGGCCAGGGAAAGGACCGGGGTACTGACCGGGGCGTCCACCGGGGATGCCGGCCATCACCATACCGGGCTGGGGAGGGAAGGCCATACCACCGCGCTGACCACCGGCAGGGATAAAGCCCTGCTGGCCAGGACCGTAGAAAACGGCGGGCTGCATGTACTGTATGTGTGATTAGCAAGCCGTGAACAACAAATTCCGAGACATGAAATGAAGAAAAACTTACGGGCTGGGGCATGCCGGCGGCAGCAGCAGCCTGCTGCTGTCTGATGGTGTTGCGAGCCTGGATGCTAGCCTCGAGCTGGCTGCGGCGGACATCCTTGCGCTGGGCCAGAGCAACGTAGAGGGGCTTGCTGTTGACCATGCGCTGGTTCATCTCGGTAACAGCCTTGGAGGCCTCGTCGGGGCTGCTGAAGCAAACGAAACCGAAGCCCTTGCTCTTTCCAAGCAGCTTCTTGTCGCCCTTCTCGGCCTTCTTCTCCTTGTCGCTGTCCTCAGCGGACTCCTTGGGCTTCTCCTCCGACTTCTCAGCCTCGGCGGACTCGGTCGTCTCGTTCTCCTTGTTGGAGTCCTTCTCCTTCTCCTTCTCGGAATCGGGGGAAGAGGAGCGCTCGGGGTTGGTGTCGCGCATGATCTTAGCGGAGGTGATGGTGCCGTAGGGGGCGAAAAGCTCGCGCAGCTTCTCGTCGTCAACGTCGTCCGTGAGGTTCTTCACGTACAGGTTGACACCCTGGTACTTGGAAGCCTTCTCCAGACGGGCGGCCTCGTACTGCTTACGCAGCTCCTCCTCACGCTCGTGCTTCTTCTGGGCACGGCCCACGTAGAGCTTCTGGCTGCGGACATCCTTATCGTTCATCTCTTCGACGGCGGCCTGCGCGCTTTCGTGGGTCGAGAAGTTGACGAAACCGAAGCCACGGCTCTTGCCCTCCTGGTCCCGGCTAAGGGTGGCCGAGGTGATCTCACCGAAAGCCTCGAAGAGCTTGCGGAACTCGTCGTCAGTGACCTCGGGGTCAACGTTCTTGATGTAGACGTTGGTGAAGTTGGCCTTCATCTCCTCGAACTTGCTCTGGCGGTCCTTCTTGGAGATGTGGTGGCCGACGAAGACCTTCTTGTCGTTCAGAAGCATGCCGTTAACGTGCTTGATCGCGTTGTTGGCAGCCTCGGCGGTCTCGTAGTGCACGAAACCGTAGCCCTTGGAGTTACCGAACTCATCCTGAGCGACCTTGCAACTGAGAATGTTGCCGAAGGCAGCAAAGGTATCGTGCAGGGCCTTGTTGTCGATGGCGTTGTCCAGGTTCTTGATAAAGACGTTGCCCTGGCCAGTCTTGCGCAGAGCGGGGTCACGCTGGGACCACATGATACGGCAGGGCTTGCCCTTGATGAGGGTGTAGTTCAGGTCCTCCAGAGCACGCTCACCGTCGGCAGTGTTGTTGTAGTTGACGTAGGCATATCCCAGAGAGCGTCTGGTGACGGCGTCACGGCAGACACGGATGGAAGCGACCTGGCCAATGGAGGAGAAAAGCTCGTAGAGCATGGCCTCAGTCACGGAGGGGTCGAGTTCACCGACATAGAGGGAAGCCGAGTGAGGCTGAGAGGTGCTGGGGGCGGCCGAGGAGTTCTCAACCGCGGTGACCTCGGGGGCGGCCGCAGCAGGGGTGGTGCTGGCCTCGGGAGTGCCGTTGACGGCGTTGTCGGCGACGGGGGTGGTGGCAGCGTCGGCAGACATTTTGATGATTTGAGGGTTCTTTGGGTTTTTGTAATTTTATTGGGTCTGTTTGCACGCAGGCTCAGATTAGCACGAGATTCCAACCGGTGCAGGGTGGGATGGACAGGCTCTCTCGATAGCAGGAAAGAAAAGTGGGCCGAAGTCAAGTCGTTTGCTCAATCCAAAGGATTTTACTGAAGTCGTAGATTCAGACCAAGACAGTCAATCCTCGGAGATAGAACAGACAGTCAAGGACACCAAACCCTCTTGGGTAGACAGTCGAAGGACAGATGGGGGATGTCTCAACTGTCCCACGACCAGCAACACACAAAGCGGGACAAAGCAAAAAGAACAAGAGCGATCGAAAGTGAATACAGCGCGACCGATGTGCGAGTCCAGATCACACCATCAATGACAGAGCGAGTGAATCAACAAGGGACAATACGAGGCACAGCGAAGAAAACAATCACGATGACCTCGAGATGGGGAGAGAAAGGCGGGCAGCGAAAGAAACAAAAACCTTAGGGATCACGCACACACAACAAGCGGGAAAGAGTCAAATCAAGTATGGAGACTTGGTTTGACAACGTTTCTTTTTCTGGATTTTCCGGGTTTTTTTTATGAATTTTTTTCGATAATTTTCGAAAAAAGAGGATGTAGAAAAGGAATAGGAAGAAGAAAGGATGTGCTGGAGAGGCAGCAGAAAGGGTTTTGGAGGGGGAGGAAGAAAGAAAGAAGGAAAGAAGAAAGGAAAGAGAAGAGGCGGAAGGAAAAAAAAAAATTCTCTTTTTTTGGAATTTTTTTTTTTTTTTAATTTTTCTTTTCTGGAAAAGTCAAAGGAATTTTAATTTTTTCTTTCTTTTTGGGTCATGCTTTTTGATTTTTCCCACGGTCTGATTGGGGGAGGGATACGAGCTAGACTTGAACAGGACTAGCGCTGCTGCTTTCTTAGCGGCAAATCACGGGATGCAGTCAGGTGTCGATAGGGCTTATCGCTGTCAGTGGCAGTACACCGTACGGAGTAGGTAATTCGGTACTCATTGAATGAAGGTACTATGCAGTAGGTATGGAGTAGGTAGGTATACTATCAACATTCACCTTACAGCTCTTCGACTGCATCATTCACTCTCTCCCTTTCACCACCTAGTTTCTATATGCGATTAATGTCCTTCTCACCTATCCTATCAATTTCAACTCAAATCAAATCCAGCCCCCGAGTTGACCGCGTAGAGAAGCTTCTCCCGTAATGCGGTAGCGCTGCTATAACGGGGAAGCTTGAGGAGATTCACGCAGGTACTGGTACTAGGCAGTCGTTCTTGGTCCTCGCTGGAGTCTCGAATGCTGAACCGCGGATTCAGATGGCCAAATCCGAGCAAGGGGGCCCGCGGAGTGGAGGTCACGAAACGGAGCACTTTCTGTCGTTCCTCGTTGCTCATCTTTTCCATGACTTCCCAGAAAAGCTTGATCGTCGGGTGCTCTTCCTTATCGTCGCCGATCACGTATACGCCCCCGTACAGCGTATGCCGTCGCAGGTCCGACACGTCGATGTCGCCCGACTCGCCGCTAACCAGCGTCTGCAGTTCCGCCTGGTTGAACATGGACAGCCATGAGGGTTGGATGACCTGACCCAAACCTTGAAGGAAGGCGTTGGTTTGGAGAGCCGGTTGCACCTGAAGACGGTACCGTGCGATGTAGGAAATATACACAAGTCGGTTTTGGTTCGTCACGGGAATGTCGGATCCGTGGCTTTTCAGATCTCTCGTGATGGTGCGACTGGTCGAATCGGGGAGGGAAATCGTGTCGCTAACCGTGAAGTTCAGGGAGAAGTCCTCTACATCGCCGGGGTAATTCTTCAATTGCAGCTAAATTTCCAGTGCCAGTCAGCCACTCAGTCTTGCTCCGCTCAACGGGAAGCTGATCCCGCGTTTCACTTACCAATCCCTGGTAAAGCCCCTGGTCCAGATCCTTCAGGTCGTTCAGGTTGGCGCGGTAGGCGGTTTCCCTCTGTGCCGATCCCGTGCCGCCGGTCAGGGCCCATTTCAGCAGGAAGAACGGCGCAAAATTGACATCTACCAGGATGCCCTCGTAGAGGCACTTCCCGATGACTCGCCCTAAAAATTCATACCGTCGAAGCAAATCACGAACCTGCTCACTCCATTCCGGGCTGTTCTCGACGAAGCCGGTCCGTTTCAGGGACTCTCGGCGCTGCTCAACGGCGGCCGGGTTGGGGTAAAGCAGGTGCTGGTCATTCTCTTCGAAAAGAGTTAGTGCACTCGTGGATTTGAAAGCCTCGTTGGTCACGCTGGTGAGAAACTCTTTCGTCACGCCGCCGCCGTCAATTCCCGCCTCGGCCGTGTTGAATTTGTCGATGAACGTAATCTGGATCGGCTCCTTCAAACCCTCTCCTAGTTCGTAAAACTGGTCAAAGGCGTCGTCAAAGACGCTCTCGCGTCGGATGTTCGCATGATGCCGGCCCAAGATATCCTGCACGGCCGGATGCCCGTCAATCATGCGTCCCATGGACGCGTGGGCCACGGACATGCGCCATGAGTCCGGATCAATGAATCCTTGCCGTCTGCGCATTTGATCCCTGAAAATGAATTCTCGAAATATCTGAACGCGGGTGGTGAAAGGGATAAAGAACGGCATGTTCCGCAAAATCTCCAGTCTCGGGGCTACGGCCTCCAGCTGCTTTCTCCGAGCGGCCTGCTGCTGCCGCCGTCGCAGGGCTTCGATTCGGCGAGTTTGCTGGGCACGACCAGTGCCGATTAGACCCGGTGAAGGCTCGTAGTAGGAATCGCCCATTAAGTCGTCCTGCTCGTCATCGTCATCCTCGTCCTGGAGTTGGTGTCGGTTCTCTTCTTCTGCAACGACAGCAGGGATGAAGCCCTCCATATCAAAGCGATTCGTCATCAGCCAATGCCCGTCGGGAAGGAATTTCCGCCGCGAATCGCGCTCATGAATCATTCTCAATAGACCCGTAACGAGGCCCTTGAAATAATCGAGCGGAATACCGGTCACTCCCGCCAGGCCCTTTTCTTTGTTCTTCATCTCCAGATCCCTGACACTTGTGATGGAATCCGAAGGTGGGGTTAAAGAGCTGAAGTAATTGCGAATGCTGCCGGGTTCCTGGGTGGGCTGCTGTTCATTCAAGTCTGCCGAATTCCAGTACAAAGTGAAAGCGAGATTCTTAAGGAACACCGTCATATCTTTAATATCGTTCAGGGGCAGGGCACTCTCCTTAGTCCAGGACACGCGCGTGTTCGACGACGCAGTGAACGACGACTCGCTCGAAAAGAATTCCTCGTCGTCCATCACTTTCAGAACAAACGTATAAAGCTCGAGGAAAAGCAGGATGATCGTCCATTCCTCGTCTCTCTCGTTCTGAGAGAGGGGCGACAGCCTAGAATCGGTCAACTCAGCAGCAGGCTTCAACAGAGACAGAACCTTTGTCGAGTCTTGGCAGATAGCTGCAAATATTCTACTAGACCGAGATGCATGCCAGAAGTATTTGATAGCGGGGATTCGCGATCCCGAAAGTTCACCGGTTCGATCACTCGAATTGGCCGACCCTAGGTACAACCACATACGGATATCGTCGCCCCGTCGGGGGAACACTCGCAGAAGGGTTAAAGCATACGTAGCCAGAATTTTGGCCTCCCGCGAAGCGTCCGACTGCACATCGGCAAGATCACCCTGCGACAGGTGCGTAGACTGGAGCTGGGAGAGGAGCCCGGTGATGCTCGCCTGGTTGATAAGGCTGACAAGCTGATCCTTGACAAATGGGTGTAAAGGAGCTCTCTGGGACGGGTCGTCCAGCTCAGGGGCATCGTCAAAGTCCAGTCGCCGTGAGATATACACAGCCGTAGAATTCAACAATTCGGAGACAACCTGGACAAAGCCGGGCTCTGAGGCTTGAAGTCCGGCATGGCCGCCCAGAGCATATCGGTGGAAGAAAATGAAGTAAGCAAGTAGCCAGAGGCGGGACTCTACATCGTCCGAGTCCTGGGGCCGCTCTCTGAACTGCGACTGTAGAGGACCCAAAGCAGACGTAAGCAGTTTATAATTGATGTTGTTTGCCAAGTCATCTAGCGACTTGAGATGGGCCGTTAGATCGGGGATGGTTAGATAGCTCCTGGCAAACCATTCATATGCCGTGAGGGTCTCCGAAGTAATCGGTCGCAGCAGTGCCAGCACACTTTGAACCAGGTCCTCAGTGGACACAGCGAGTCTGCCGGAGATGTCTTTGATATTCCTGGTAAGGTGGCCCATAACAGCGTAGTATTCTCGGGCGGTTCGTGCCACTTCTTTGGGTATTAAGCCCGTGAGGAACCCCAGCAGCTCAAGCAAAGGGCGCATGGCAAACGCCGGCATCGTCGACGAAGGAGCTGCGTGAAGCATGCGCAGGGTCAGCCGTGCCAGACGCTTCAGCGGAGTCATCCATTCCCCTTCAGTGGCAATGGTCGGCAGCTCCTTCCATGTCTTTTGGAAAGAACTCGAAAATACCACCAAACGAACAATATCGGTGCTATTCCACGGCTCCAGGAACTGAACCAGTAGTCGCAGCTGTGCCCAGCAATCTGCCGCCGTTTCGTATGCAATAGGGGGTGGCATGGCACCATCCAAACTCTTTGCCAGCTCCTCGAACCGAGGAGCAGTTTGGATCCTCTGTGCCTCAGCTGCATCCCACTCTGATCGCCATCTCCCTCGCGTTATCTTCCTGCTCCGATAACCCCGCCATGTCCGCTGGACCACTCGACTTGCGCCCAGTCGTTCCCTTTCCTGTTGTCTGAGAAGTCGCTCTTGCTGCGCGATGGCTAGAGTGTTCTGCGAGCCGGAAGCATGGGGATTCTGTCGACCGGAGGGAGTTGCGGCGAACGGGTTGTTATTGCGAGCTCCGAGATTAACTTGCCGGGGACGGCGGGAGTTACCCGTGAATGATTGGAACATAGCTTTCGGCTCGATGCGCGGAGAGGATTCAGAGATCGGTTGGGATGAGGGAAATCCTTATTCATGGACTGAAAAGGGCACTTCTGAAAGGAAGAAGTAGGATGGCAGCGTCTCCATGCCGCAACGTAAGGATGGGCAGCGCTTGGGATTCGTAAGCGTTGGGTTTGAGATGAGGGAGGTTTTTGGGCCATGACGGGATTGACGATCGATCGCTGAGCTTCCGGCCAGCTTCTACACTTCGGCACACGCACTTTACCACGCAGGGACGACGGGATAGTCCGCCGAGAAGATTATTGCCACGCACGGGACGCCACATGGATGAGGTGAGGAGATCGAACGATCCAGCGTTTGGTATTATTCAGTTGACATTATGTTTGAGATCCTTTGAGATGAAGTTGCTTCATTGGCAGTCGTCACATTATAAACATGTTCTGGTGATTTGGTTGGGTTTCACTCTTTACGTGGATATATCTACCATAGTCTGTTTACTTGGATTTCAACTACTTGTCATGAGCATAGATACTAGATATGACCGATGATCAACCCAGTCAGCCGTTGCTTCTGGTATCTGAAACCTCTATTCCCATGATAGGGTAGATCTAAGGTCAAGATAGAAAAAGTAAAAAAAAAAAAAGAAAAAAGAAAAGAGAAAAAAAGTTCCTGAAATGCTAGAACCAAAAAAAGACGCCAGGACCCAATAAACAGATCAGAATCTCCCGGTGACGCAAAAGACGGAGGTCATAGCTCCTACACGAATATGTCCAGTTGAGCCACCTTATCCGGACATATAATATACATATCATACAAACGATGGTTGCGAGACGAGCCGATGGAAGCGCGGAGACGGCAACGCGCACCTCTTCCAGGGTATGTTCCAGGATATGAAGGGTCATGGAGTAACCAAGAGTGCTGCTGTCCTGGCCTCAGTTCTCGCAGTCGATTCCCCCCATCCATCCACAAAATCCATGAGTCGTTTATTGCCGGGTTGAGACGGTTTCACTTGTCGCTTGTTCTTGTTCAAGTCGTTCCTGCTCAAGAACCTCAGGGCCGTTGTCGGATGCCCACATGTCCAAGTATTCCTTTCCGTCGAAGGGCTTTTGCGCAGCAATTATCGTGCCATTCCGTTCCAGATCCTTGGTGTATTTGCCCTTGGTCGGGGCCATGCGTTTCGTCACGAACGGGGTAAGCTATCAAGTACACGTCAGCCCTCAATCCTTATGCCCCTCGAAAGTCCCGACTCTTCGATCGGTCTTCACCTTGAACTCATCCAGGTTATCCGGAACCGCATAGGTGCGGACTTTCTTCCAGTCAATCACGTAGGTGCCGTTCTTTGCGAAGTAACCCATGGAGCCAGTCCGGTTTCCCTTATAATAACCGCCGTTGACCTGCTTGGTGGTCAGGCGCAAACGCGCCATCATCGGTTGTGAAGGCTTGAACATCATGACGAGGGGATTGAAGGTGCGATTATTTCTAGAAGACGCACTCGGCCGCGTTGCGGAGGACTTGACTATGGGATTCTACAAGAGTTTCGGAGGTCGGAAGAAAGATCTGAAAAAGGCGGGCGGCGCTAGTGAGCTCCGCGCTCCGCCAAGATTCTTCCCTTTTTTTTTTTTTTTTTTTGCCCGTCAAGGCTACCGAAAAATCATCTACAATTCCTGGCCATTTTAATTACTTTCGATTGCCACGGAGCATCGACTGGCGCTGTTGGAACATCCGATTACAATCCATTGTTCATATTATTACTCTCTGTTTGAATCTGTTTGAGAGAGAACGCCCGCAACCATGCCTCGCAGGCAAACCCAGTTGCGCGGCCCTAAGGACCAGTCCTTCAAGAAGCAACAGCCGAAGAGAAAAAGTCGCCAGGCCCTGGATGCCTTTGCTATCGCCGAGAGTGAACTCCCTTATAAACCGAAGATCCGACGGAATCGACTAGGCAACGACGATGATTTGATCAAGCGCAAGCGACACTCCGGCGGCCAGGATGATATGGACGACGACTTCGATGGACCCGATAACAAGCGCCGTCGCACTCGCGACGAAGGCGGCGAGTTCGATGAGAATGCCGGCAGTGACGGCGAAGGACACCGTTGGAGGATAGGAGAGGTTGACAGTGACAACGACAGTGATTTGGACAGTGACGAAGCCATGGGTTCTAGCGATGAGGAAAGATTCGAGGGTTTTACTTTCCGCGGGAGCTCAAAAAACCAAATCCAGCCAAAGAAGAAAACCGCGGAGATGAAGAAGCGCGCCCGTAAAGTCACGTTGTCCGAGGATACAGAAGAGTCAGAAGAAGAGGAAGACGAGGAGGAAGACGAGGATGACCTCGGAGAAGATGCCATCGATCTGACTACTGCCTGGGATATGAACGTGGCTGAAGAGGAAGAGGGAGCTGCGGCGGCAGCCAAGGCAAAGAAGGCCGCTGCAGGAGAAGACTCGGATGAAGCCGACTCCGAAAGCGAGGAAGCCAGCGATTCCGACGAGGAAAGTGAACTGTCCATGTCCGATGATGAAATGAACGGTGACGATGAGCATGGACTCTCAAAACTACAGAATTTTGTGAACTCGATGGAACCCGAATCTACCAAAAAGTCCACTAAAAAGGCCTTTGGCGGACAAGAACATGCCAATCCGACCGAGTTTGGGTTGACGTCTACTAAGAAACTCACCATTGCCGACCTTTTGCCATCAATTACGGATTCCCGCCTGAAGAGCTCTTTGAAGCATGTGGACTCTGAAGCCTCGTCTAAAAAGCCGTCATCTGGCATCCCGGGAAAATTGGATGCTCCTCTTCCCAAGCGCCAACAAGACCGGCTGGACCGTGAAGCGGCTTACGAGAAAAGCAAAGAAACATTGGATCGCTGGTTGGACACGGTCAAGGCAAACCGACGAGCCGAGCACCTGGTGTTTCCTCTTCCCGACCCCGAGGGACAGCAGGTCCATCGCATGGGCCCTGCTCAACCTCGGAACGATCTCGAGAGCACTATCCAGGATATCCTTGTGGAGAGTGGTCTTGCTGAGAATAACGAGAAAGATGGCGAGAAACAGGTGCAAGAATTCGAAGAGCTGCAAGCTCGGAAATTGCCCATTGAGGAAATTCGCGCTCGTCGGGCGGAGCTGCGGAAGCGACGTGATCTGCTGTTCAGAGAAGAGGTGCGGGCAAAGCGCATCAAGAAAATCAAAAGCAAATCGTACCGTCGCGTGCACCGGAAAGAGCGCGAGAAGCTGGAGCAGCAGGAACGGCAGGCTCTTCTTGAAGCTGGGGTCGATATGGATGAACAAGATAAGGAGGCGAACGACCGCCGGAGAGCCGAGGCTAGAATGGGCTCGAAGCATAAAGAGAGCAAATGGGCCAAAAGTCTGAAACAGACCGGACGGACGGCGTGGGATGAGGATGCCCGACTTGGTGCAGCCGACCTCGCCCAAAAAGAGGAAGAGCTGCGCAAGAGAATCGAAGGCAAGCGTGTTACCAACGGCGACGAGGACTATCTCGGGTCATCGAGCTCGGAGTCTGAGGAGGACGACGATCCGTGGGATGAGGAGGCTGGCGCCGAGAAGGAAAAGCGCAAAATCCACCAAAAGTTGAAAGAGCTGGAAGGTGATGAAGATGCCGAGCTTGAGGCTAAGGGCCCCCATGCCAACTTGTTCTCCATGAAATTTATGCAGAATGCCGAGGCCGCTCGCAAGGCTCAGAACGATGCTGAAGTTCGGCAGCTCAACCGGCAACTTCACGGAGAGGAGTCCCAGTCAGAAGCTGAGTCTGAAGTCGGTCGGCGCAAGTTTGGCCAGTCAGAAACCAACAAGTCGGCCAAGGGAAGTAATACAAAACAACTTAACCGCAACGAATTTGAAGAGGCACCGGGTTCCGACGACGAAGAGGCCCACAAACAAGGCGCCGATGAGGACGTCGATATCGTCGTTGATCGTCCTGACAAGAAGAAACCGGCTCGTTCCGAAAACAAGTCCCGCGGTCGTCCCGCACGTGGTCTTTCGGAGCAAAAGGAAGAAGACGATGCGGAGGAAAATCCATGGCTGGTCCAGACGAATCGAAACAACCGTCGCACAACGACGAATGACTCGCAGCAAACCGTTGATATCGCGGTGAATGATGTCCAACCCAAGAACTCAGGACCCAAGAGTTCTTCCAAGAACCAAAAGAAGGCGGCCGCTGCCCCCAAGAGCCAACAAGCGGACGAAGCCAACGATAGCGACGAGGAAAATGTCCCCGTGCTCCTCAAGAATCATGATCTCGTGAAGAAAGCATTCGCTGGAGATGAGGTGGTACAAGACTTCGAGGACGAGAAGATGGACACGATCAAGGATGAAGGCGACCAGGTGATTGACAACACCATGCCCGGCTGGGGCAGCTGGGCGGGCGATGGCGTGAGCAAGAAACAGCAAAAGCGCCAGAAGCGTTCGATCACCACTGTCGAAGGTGTGAAGCCCGAAAACCGAAAGGATGCCAAACTATCTCGTGTCATTATCAACGAGAAACGAATCCAGAAGGTAGGGATGATCCCAGCTTGACATATTTCTCTGTTCCCCTGTACTCGATCACCCGATACTAACCTGGTTGTCTTCAATTTTCTAGAACAAGAAGTACTTGGCAACTCAACTTCCTCACCCCTTCGAGACCCGGCAGCAGTACGAGAGATCGCTGCGCCTGCCTATCGGCCCCGAGTGGTCTACCAAGGAGACTTTCCAAGGCGCAACCAAGCCTCGCGTGATGATCAAGCAGGGCATCATCAAGCCGATGGAGAAGCCCACGATATGATCCTGCTCGGCCTGTTGACCGCAACTAAAATATTGGCATTTGCGACTGGCAAGAAACGAAGTCAAGCGATGCCATGGGATGCCGATCTTTTACTGCGTTCTCTTATTTTCTGTGCTTTATGCCCATCATGTTTATAGATTTGGATCGTGTGACGGTCCTCGGTTGATATGATACCATCAAAAAAAGGTTATTGTGATGCTTAATTAGAGATTTATACTCGATCCGTGACTCGCACACCGTAGTAGCGAAGTGACTAGGTCATTGGACCTGGGCCGGTGCCTGACTGCCTGGGGGATGGCCGGCTTGTCAGCCGCCACGGACGTCACTCCGTTCCTCACTTCTTCCCCCATCCTCCGCCTTCCATCCCGACCACATGGCCTCCACAGATCTTCATCCCCGTTCGGCGGCGTCGACTCGGGCGTCCTTAGGTCGCATTGTGATAGCGGGTGATGGAATGCCAACCCTAAGGTACCTGAATCCTTCGATTCTAGACGCTCCTCTGTTAGAGCCCCCTTGAGAGTATGAGAAGGTCGCCAACAGGGAACAGTGTTTCTAAACCCAATTCTCGCAGATCATCTGGGAATCAACTCAATCGAGACCTATATAGAGTGGGAGATGAATCTCACGTGTGTAACTGATCGACAGCAAGCGATTTGATTATTTAGTTGCCTGCGTTGCTCCACATCCTTCGCTCCCGACGGACCACCTCGACTTCTCCAGGAATCCAAATCCTCGAACGATCAACATTGCATTGCTACCAAACCAGCCTCATCATCTGTCCGACATACAAGCATTATCCGTCAGACGATTTGACCCAACTAATCACTCGGTAAGTCATCGACTCGGCTGGGCTACAGGATACATATGCCCGTGTGGTGGGGGGACCGATGGGCGGGCGAACTAGACACCGCCGCGGGTGGTCTGAGTTTAGGAGCATTCCGAACCACCATCGACCCTGCATTGTTTTACCCTTTTGGGTACCCACCACGGCTGTTTGTTATGTTGCAGGGCCTGGCTCAGATACTGACGACCGGATAGATCGACATTTCCCCCTGTGCTACCTCCTGGCCAGCCCGCTGCAGGAATCGGTGTCATCTGGTATTCTGACGCGCAGTAGTGGAACCGCGCAGGACTAAATTCTTGCCAGTCGCGACTGGAATCTCTCTATACTCGATATTGGTGAGTCGGGTTCTTTTTATAAAAAAGCGCGACGACAAACTCCGTTTCCGCGATGTCTCTCTACTTTTCCTCTCTACCTTGTACGTCCTTTCTTCGGCTTGCTCGTGTGCGAAACCGGGCTACATGCATGGTGTGAACATCTCTTGATTTTACCCTGCACAAGCCTTAGGATTGTGATTGTTCCTTTCTTTGCCATCGTTCTTAAATTTTGTTTTTCCTTTTGGGAGGCTTATCGAGCTTCTGTCCATTCCTTGCCACCGTCAATTCCGGTTTATCTACTTGTATCTGTGCTATTCTCACAATTGTCGAATGGATCTCGCTTTCCATCCGACACTTCAACATGGAAATCAAACCCACATGGCGATCTTCTCTCGTGCTAATATGGCTACTTGCTGCAGAACAAGTGAAGCCGGCCCCCACAGCTGCAAAGCTAGTGCCTGCATTCAAAACTCAGTATCCACCAGCTGAAGCTAGAGTAGCTGCTCCTCAAACACAAGGTGTAAGAACTCTGAGCACCCTATACTGCCTCAGTGGGGTTTAACGCTGTTTAGTTCTACCCTACAAGCCTCGAGCGTGAAGGTCATTTACTGCAAAAGCCTACGAAGGGTCCTCTGAAGGGAGACCTTGGATTGGATAATCTTCTCGACGTCTTAGAACACCCAGACTCGTTGCTTGGCTGGCTTCTCCCAGGAACGGGCGCAAGCACGGCAGAACCCGAAGGGCCTGTCAACGTCCCTGCAACGACACCGGCCGCTTTTCCAACTTCTCAAGATACTCAGCCGCTTACGACTCCGGCGGCGATTGCAACATCAGCGACTCCGATACGGCCTACGTCAAACCCGAGACCGGATAGCAGCCCGGAGCAAGCTCCTACGAGCAAGCCTTCCATCTCAGCGGCAAAACCAGAACCCAGTTCGAGTGATCAGCCATTTATTCAAAGCCCGGCTCCAACAAGTTCGAGCTCAATTGCCAGTTCAAGTCCTACCAATCAACCTGAACAGCCTTCAACCCCGGACGCATCAACTCCGGCAGCACCATCGTCTCCGTCGCCCACACCGAAATCGTCTCCATCTATACAAGGTAAATCCTTAAGCACGCAGACATTGTGATGAGTCTAACAGATGTTGGTGCCAGGTCCCGCTACCCCCATGGCTGACAATCAGGATGTTTTCATTCCAGTGGCCACTGGTCCTGTTCCCAACACGATCAAGTCTAGGAATGACCATCCTGTCCCTAGGAAGGGAATCGTACGTTTCCCTTATTGAGTCATCATTTCCTGGCCTGACCCTAACGACATTAGGTGAACTCGACAATTCCTATCGAAACCAATAAGTTCTACAGTGGGCTGTTTTTAGGAACCCAAAGCAACGCGACTTTTACCCATCCATATGCGGTGTCCTGGTCGAAAGGAACTGGAAACTTGCAAAGCTATGGCATGTCCGTCTCTCACGTGGAAAGTAACGTAATGGCATTGGGCCCGACCAACAACCACATTCCCGGCAACCCAGTCTCGTACTACGTGAACCCGATTGGAATCCAGTCGATCATTTTATCAGCGTCGGAGTTGGACGCATCGACAGTGCTGACAACGGAGAACCCCTTGCCATTCTCGGCCAATGCGGTCTTGCGCCCACAGAGTGGATCGGCTCAAAGCCTCACTGTTCCCGTCGTGCAGGGCATGGGGTTCGTGACCGGAGTCTACTCGGGTCTCCAGCCAGTGGTCCAAAGTAGCGTTCATTTCGATAAGGTTGTGTCTGCCGGATCACCGAAATCCGGCATTTATAAATATACGGCAACCTTGGCCGACCAAGCAACATGGCTCATCTATGTCATTCCGCAGGACGGAAAAGACCCCGATTTCCGTTTGGAATCGAGCACCAGCCTGCGCGGGCCGGCTGGATGGTCTGGTACAATCCAAGTAGCCAAGAACCCGGCGGGTGCATCTGGGGAAAAGTTCTTTGACAACTCGTCCGGTGTCTACGCCCTAGAGGGCGCAGTATCCGGGGCCGTTTCTGACAAAACAGGCACCTATAACTTGGCCTGGGCCAAGGCTGGCAAGGATGTCCAGAGCACCCCCTTGTTGATGTTTGCTTTGCCGCATCACATCGAATCGTTTGACAGTAGCACCAAAGGACGAGTGACGAACATTACCATTCGTACAACAACGAAGGGCCAGGCCACCGCGGTGATCGGAGAGATCTGGACCATGAACGAACCCGACCTACCAGTTGGCATGGGATTTGCCCCTTGGTCCACCTCCCAGGGCAGTGTTGACAAGCTCTCCGCGGCTGCCCAGAAAGTGATTTTGGATGCGGCACCGACCGAGCTGAAACAAGATGTTGGCACAGAAAGCGACTTGAACAGTATGTACTTCAGCGGGAAAGCGCTTAGCAAGTTTGCTACTCTTGTGTATACCGTGAACAAGCTGGGTGGTAACCCGCAGCTTGCGGACTCGGCCTTCAAGGCGCTCAAGGACGCCTTTGCCCGGTTTGTGAACAACAAACAGCAATATCCTCTGGTTTATGACAACGTCTGGAAAGGCGTGGTGTCCTCGGCCAGCTACGACGGAGGCGATACAGGCGCGGATTTTGGCAACACGTTGTACAACGATCACCACTTTCATTACGGATACTTCATCCACGCTGCTGCAATCATTGGGACGCTTGATCCAACTTGGCTCCCTGCGAACAAAGAGTGGGTTAACGTGCTGGTCCGAGACGCCGGAAACGCCGCCGCAAACGATGCTTATTTCCCATTTTCCCGTGGGTTTGACTGGTTCCACGGTCACTCCTGGGCCAAAGGTCTATTCGAGTCCTTCGACGGCAAGGATGAGGAGTCGACATCGGAAGACGCCATGTTCGCCTATTCCCTCAAGGTTTGGGGCAAGACCATCGGGGATGCGAGTATGGAGGCGAGAGGAAATCTCATGCTCGGCATCCTTCGGCGAACGCTCCACAACTATTTCCTCCTGGAAAGCGACAACAAAAATCACCCTGAGAGCTTTGTTCCAAACAAGGTGACAGGAATTGTAAGTCATAAGAGACCTCTCTGTTCTACCAAGGATCGAAAACTGACACCGCCAAAGCTATTCGAAAACAAGGTTGACCACACCACCTACTTTGGCGCCAATCTCGAATATATTCAAGGGTATGATGACCTTCTTTTGACCCCGTGCCTTGTGTCCACGGCTGAACGACTGACGGGTGTATGTTACAGGATCCACATGCTTCCTCTTCTACCGTCGTCCGCCTTTGTCCGACGCCAGAAGTTTGTTCAGGAGGAGTGGAATGCGATGTTCGCCAGCAGTGCCAGCACGCCTGCCGAGAAGGTGCAGGCGGGTTGGAAGGGAGTGTTGTACGCGAACCTCGCTATAATCGACCCGGTAGCGTCATGGAAGTTCTTCGCGGACTCCAACTTCGACTACAGCTGGATTGACGGGGGAGCTACTCGGACATGGTATTTGGCTTACGCCGCAGGTACGTTACACCATTTTGTGCGGACCATCAGATGGATGGGTGGTGATTGAAACTAACCATGTACTAGGACTCGGCGGGGCATGAGGGGAGGAAATTCCCCAGGATTAGAGTATTAGTTGAGAACAGGATCTGCTTGCTTGTGCTTTTTTAGAATGCGTGAACAGTGTTGCAGATATACACTTGAGAGCTAGGAACTCCAGTGACGTGCTTGCTGATTTGATGTGTTATATGTTTATACCTCTTGGAATCACTTGATTTGAAATTTCACCGTCATTCGCATCCTTTGAACAAAGTTCTCTACGCCACTGGACAGGACCTAGCCGTTGCAACGGTTGAAGTAGATACATCGGACATGTCATAAGCCATCTGGACCGTCTGTGCGCGGGTGCAGCACGTGTCGATCGCAGGACCGGAGGTGAGGCTGGTGAATCTCTAGTGGAGATGCGGAAGGAAGGCTTGAGGCACTGACATCGTCAGTCGGCATGGGACATGGGGCAGTGAATGCGCCACAAGTTACAACTACTCCGTAAATTGCTTGACGATTCATCGTCTCTGCTTTATCTACAGACTAGTACAGTAGTGTTTGCTCTGAACACCGGATACTCACAGTTTACACCGCCCGGGAGGAACAGGTGGTCTGTTGGGTCTGGGTCCGGAGTTATTTGATAATTTCAATTTGACTGTGGCGCCGGTCCAGTCAACATCGGACGGTTTCAGTGGTTCAACTGGCAACTGCAAAATGTCTCATGCAGGCAGGTGGGGACGCCATTGTGGCAGTGCCAACCTTGGGCGGGGACCTCGTCATCTGTGATCTCGCTTTGAGTTTCGAGTTTTTGAAAATTGATCGGGAGAGAAGAGGAGAATTCATAGGGAGAAATCTCTACATACCTGTCTATATAGGAGTAGGAATTTCTTGTATACTCCGTAGCGCCTACATACACCGGACGTGAGACATCAGATATGAGACAAAAGACATGAGACATCTGCATACGGTGTACACCGCAGTCAAGCCAAAAACAAAGGTCCGGTGGAGCCAGACTCGTCTCAGTCGGGACTGGCCTGAAGGGGAAGGTTTGCATCCTGCCCCTTTGGGACGAGACTATGCCCGATACAGCCAGCCACTAGTCCCGACGGAGCAAGCAAGCAGTTTGCGAGGGGCCCCACTCTCCTCCGACCGCCCGCGACCAGCCCTTTTATTATGATTATCATGATTATTATTATTGTTCAATTCTGATGATTTCCTGAATTCCTTTATGCCAGCTCGGTCCTTTAACCATTGGCCGTCGGATTGTCTTTGATGCGTGGCCAGCGTTGAATTGTTGGGCATCATCCTTCCTCTTCCCTTGGGATTGCTCCGACCAGCCGTGGTCAACCCCGTCAACGTCACCATTCGGCCATCTGGGGGACGACCAAATTCCAGATAAAAAGCAACCACTCCCCCAGTCTGTTGCCCAGACTTGGTCAAAGTCTTAGCCTGTACCAGGGACTCTGGCTCTTATGCACTTGCTTGCTCATCCCTGAACGTTGAATGATTAAATCTGAGGCTGTGCTCTCGGCGCTATTCTTCCCATCCTTTCCCCTCGCAAAGGTTGGAACCAATAAGTCCAATTCATTTGCTCTACATTTTCAGGTTCAGAAAATGTATACTCCACTAATGCGGCCCCCCAATTAGTCCTGTCTGGTGCGCTAGACTAACCATTCTGTAACAGAAGGATCCCTGGAATGACCGGAATCTTGTCCAACTCGAGCCACTCTTGATCCCCGTAGGACAAAGCGACAGAATTGAGAGCGCGGAATACGTGGCTTGTGCCCGCCGTTCATTTCCCCTCCTCCTGGTCTGCTAACCTTTTTCCGGGAAAAGAAAAAGAAAGAAAAAAAAAAAAAAAACCATCAAAGATCAAAGATACTTTCTTTACCCGACAAGCCACATCACCCACCACCATCACACTCCCCCCCCATCCACGCCTCCACTCCAGATTAGTTCGCCAATTGATCCTTCCTCTGGTCCCGTCTCAAGAGTCCAAGACTTGAAAGACCCCCGTTGATCTTATTTACCGGTGGCGTCAATCATTTGCTCGATACTGCTGAGTGTGGTTCCGGATTGTCACACCTACGCCACCGTCCTTCCCGATGTGTACGTGCTAGAGATCTTCCTTTCTCCAATTCCATCACCATTACCTCTCTCACTTCTCTCTTTTTGTTTTCTTTTCCCTCACCCACTCATAATTCCTTCTTTTGACTTCTCCATACCATCACCTTTTTTGCTCTTCTTCTTTCTGGGCCTCCTGAGGTACAGTTGGTTGGTTTTACTCCTTCCTCTCCTTAATCATCTACCTTCCCTTGGTCTTGCGCTGCTTTCCACTATTAACCCTCCTGCCCACCCTCCTCCATTGGCCTATTGCGTGGAATTTGAAAATATTTTTTGTATAATTTTTTTTTTTTAATTCTTGGACGCTTTTTCTGGGGTGTAGCCCCCATTGCAGCTTTCTCACGGCTATTCTAATTGTCTGCACTGAGAAAGAGGAAGAGAAGAGGCTAATTACTCTCGCGGTCATTCCGTATAGCGTCGAAGAATTTTCGCTCTAATTTCCGAAGTTATAGCTGGGGGTCTAGACGGACAATGACGGGGCTGTCAGGAAATGGTTCTTCGGAGCCCAATGAGAGAGAAGCTTTGATCAGCGATATCAACCGAGCCAACTCAGGACTTCGTCCCCGACACAAGCATCGCCGCCATTGGAGTTACTGGCCGGCGCAAGCAGTTCGCCTGACATGGTCGACCCTCGTTCGAGACTATGTCAACTTGCTCCTCGTTTTCGTCCCCCTGGGTATCATCGCTGGTGCCCTTCATTGGGACAGTACCGTGATTTTCGCCCTCAACTTCATGGCTATCATTCCGCTTGCTTCCCTGCTGAGCTTTGCGACCGAAGAGCTGGCAGCTACTATGGGCCAGGCTTTGGGTGGACTGATGAATGCCACATTCGGTAACGCGGTAGAGCTAATCGTATGTACTCTTCTTTCCTACTTCGCTGCATGGCTGGGCGTTCAGCTGACCATTTGGACAATCTCTAGGTCAGTATCATTGCCCTCAAAGATAAACAGATTCGCGTGGTCCAGGCTAGCATGCTTGGTAGTATCCTATCTAATATTCTACTTGTGCTCGGCTGCTGCTTTTTTGTTGGCGGTCTTCGGTACTCCGAGCAAACCTTCAACAGCACGGTTGCGTCGACGATGTCTTCTCTCATGACGGTTGCATCGGCTTCCCTCATTATCCCCGCAACGCTTTACGCCTCCCTTTCGTCGTCCACAAACTCGAAGGAAACTCAAAGAAATATCCTCATTCTGTCTCACGGGACAGCCATCATCCTTCTGATTCTTTACGTCATGTATCTTTACTTCCAACTCAAGACCCACGCGGAACTCTTCGAGGAAGTCAACTCCGACAACGATGCAGAAAATCAAGGCCAGGACTCGGAGGAGGCTGAAGAAGAGCACCTTCTCAGTCCGTGGGCTGCTACAGTAGCTTTGGTCATTGTGACAATTCTTGTGGCCATCTGTGCCGACTATCTTGTCGGTAGCATCGATAGTATCGTCGAAAAGACGGGCATGAGTCGAACCTTCATCGGTCTGATCCTTATCCCTATCGTTGGAAACGCTGCGGAGCATGTCACGGCGGTGGTCGTTGCTTGGAAAGGCAAGATGGATCTTGCCATTGGGGTTGCCGTCGGGAGCAGTCTGCAGATTGCCCTTTTCGTGACTCCGTTCCTTGTCATCCTAGGCTGGATCATGAACATCGAGATGACTCTTCATTTCCATATTTTCGAAACCGTTGCCTTCTTCATCTCCGGTCTGGTTGTGACCTTCCTGATCCAGGACGGAAAGTCCAACTACCTTGAGGGCGGGCTATGTTTAGGAATGTATGTCGTGGCACCTTCCCTATCACCCCTCTTGTCCCTCTCAGTCGAACTGAATATCTTGACTGATTTAAACTGACTTCGTTCTTCGTTCTTAGGTATGTCATTCTGGCCCTTGCCTTCTACGTCTACCCGGATAATGTGAATGAAGACGCTCTCTTCAACCCCTGAGTGCCCTGCGGTGTGTTCTACAGAACCGCAAAGTGCCACTTACGTCTACACGTTGTGCATACCGCACCTTTTTCTTTTATCTCTATTTCTGTTGCATGTCTTGGCCTGGTCGGTCCAAATTTCTCATTTAACCCGATGTGGTCTCGCACTTCTCTACTTGATCTGCGCAGCCATCGAAATCTTCTATCGCTCCTTAGTGCCTCAGGCTCTCCTTATGACGGCTGGTTGTCAACCGATGGGCCCTTTTTCTCTATAATCTTTCTAAAACCACGTAATCTTGTGATGTGCAAGCAGTTACCTGAGGTTTTGTACTGCGGGTCAGTCTATTCATTTTCGTTTGGTGTTGAATGGCTTGTACGCTGATAGGCGGCGCTCTCTCTCTCTCTCTCTCTCTTTTTCCTTTTCTCTGGTTTTGTTATGATTAGGTGACCTAGGACGCGGAAAATGTTGGAATGGGAAATTGGGTCTGGTTTCAAATCTGTTTAAATAGGATTAGAAATTATATCGGAAAGGATAAGAACTCGATTTTCCCATGGAATTGAACATTGATGATCTCATGGGGCCGGCCGACAGCGGACTCTTGGCGTAGGATGACTAAGCTGCGGATGCTAGGAAAATCCAATTATCCAAGGAATTGCAGCGGCGTGCAAGTTGAACCCTTCGTCGCCATCATCCATCCTCTTCAATCCTTGACCTGGTTTTCTTGGAGGTGCCAACCAGAATGCCGCCTCGTCTCAATCTTTTCACCGTGAGGGCACCTGTCCCTGCCCTCCGCCAATCCTCGACGCCGTCTGTGAATCACCCTTCTCGCCGCAGCATCGTCACGGCTCTCAACGTTAGCAAGCCCAATGCGGTGAAATTTGGCCTAGCACAAAGGAGATGGAACTCCTCGGGCTCCGACAACAAGGATGATGCCGATAGACTCAAGGGCCCAACCGAGGATCCCCTACCCCATGTCAGCCAGGAGGCCGCGGAGGTGACCAAGATCATGGACAAGAAGTGTGACGGTACTGCCGCCAGCCCGGAATTGGAGCAGGGTACTCCGATCTCAGAGGTGGGTGACTCCAATACTTCATACTTCATTTACTTCTTGTCTCAATGTCTCTGACGGGTGACTCGGATATAGATCCTCCAGCGCGACAAGGAAGCGCAGAAGCATGCCCCCAAGGTCATGCAGGATCAAATGAAGCGACCATCTGGCTCGCGGTCCTTCTCAACGTTCGCTCGCCGTCAGCAGTCCGAGCTCCAAGGCCAAACTCCGGACGCCCATGATCCGACGGCTGCCGTGGTGGCCAACATGATCTCCCAGGTCAACGCGCAAGCGGCGGAGTTGCATACCGGCCTTAAGTTCCAAGCCCCTGGTCCCCTCCCCAAGACGGAGAACTTTCGCAAGAGATATGACTCCGTGATCGACCAATTCACCAACCTGATCATGCAGGATGGTAAGAAGAGCAGAGCTCAGAGGGTAAGAAAACCAAGAACCCCCCTCTTTTCATTTAGACCATTGCTGATAACATAATTTATCATGGGACAGGATATGGAGTTTATCCTAACCCATCTGCGCACCGCCTCTCCGCCACAGATCAGCCCTAGACGCCCTCTCCTTCCTTCCCCTCCGGCTCCCCAACTCCCCTTGAACCCCGTCATTTACCTCACTACGATTGTGGACTCAGTCGCTCCTCTTCTCAAACTCAAGTCGCAAAAGGGTATTGCCGGTGGAGGTGCTTCCGTGAACGTCCCCATTCCCCTCCGCGTACGACAACGGCGAAGGGCCGCGATCAAATGGATCATCGATGCCTCTGATAAGCGACGAGACACTACATTCGCCCTGAGAATCGCCAACGAGCTTATCGCCGTTGCTGAGGGCCGTGGTGGCGCCTGGGAGAAGAAGGAACATACCAACAAGCTTGCCGTTGCCGCCCGTATGAACGTCAACCTCGTCCCTCGCAAGCGGTAAACGGGAGCCTGGTGGTGAGATTCAATTCGGGATACGTTGGAGTCTGTGGTCTTTATTTTGTTTGGCATGCTATAATCAAGCCTCGTGCGACCTGTGTATAATTATGATCGAGGTTTTGGTTAGTTGATTGGGGGGGGGGGGAATGTCTCAAGTGCAAGAACTATCCCCCGTACAATGAGAGAGAAATACTACTACACATTGTACATTTCAACAGGGTGATAGACCCATCAGCGGCTCTTCTCACTTCTACTAGGTACACTACATCGTAGAGACTAGAGCCTGAAATCCGAGGCCATCGAGTGGATGACTAACCGCGTCCCGAAAGAGGAGGACCCTAACAGGTGACCCGGAGGATCCTTGACCTGCTCGCATTGACTTCTTGTCCTCCCCTGAGCTGACCACTTTTTTTGATTGAAAACTCTGGAAGTCATGAGCGTGTCCAGATGATTTACCTGCCAACCTATGATAATGTACCAAACCTAATTCCCTGGCTCTGCTCGCCCCCACATCCCGGTCGCTTTTCTCCGATGTACCACCGCTGCCATTATTCGCTACGCTCCGCTACTACTATCTAGACTCTAAATTAGAAGCCCAAGTCAGCTAGTGTCTGCGGAGACTCAAAAGCTCACCTGCGTCGCGCCGCCTTGAAAAAGGCCGCTTTATCTTCCTACCCCTCCCTCCTTGCATCCTTCGGTTCTTCGCCGTCGCACACACCGTGTCGTCGAATGCTGCGGGACGAAACGTGGCACGCATCGCTTCTGCGACGGGTGCCTCTTCTCACGACTTCGACTTAACTCCCCATTCACCCGATCAAGGCATCGAACTTGCCGAATATCCTTTGCTTCCTGACCCTCAAGCCGGCGATCGCGATCCGGCATCGATAAGTGAGAAGCGTGTGGACCCAGGAAGAGGCGGTGACCCGCATCAACGTCGCCCATCTTCGAGACCGCTTAGGCTCAAATACTGGGTCGAGGCTCTTCAGAATCGCTCGCAGTATCTGGGAGACAGTGGACTCGACGCCAAGATGAAGTTTTCGCACAGCATTCAGTTCAATGCCGTTCCGGAGTGGAGCTCCTATTACATCGCATATAGCAATCTTAAGAAAGTGTAAGTGCTTGCATGCTCCTTGGATATCGAGGGCCGTCGCCCGCTTATATCAACTTCCGCGCTCCCGGTGTTACTTGGCTATGGCGTGCAAGTGCGACGGTTGGTCCACTCGGAACACCGCGTGTTACATCTCGTGTTCCGGTGCCTCGCATGAGATGACGACTCGCTAACAGAGTGCAATGCGGCTCTAGGATATATTCTCTGGAGCAACAGGCACACCAGGCCACTGGAACGACCCATCCCGACGTTGAATCCGCACCCTTGCTAGACAGTACTCCCAATCCCGATGCGATCTTTCGGCGAGCTTTGGATCTGGAACTCGAGAAGATCTGCAGCTTTTACGCAGACAAAGAGGTAGAAATACTCAATGAAGTGGAAGGAGTCGCCCGAGATGCCGACGAATACGTCTCGGAGACCGATGGTGTGAGCTTGGACCCGATGAGTGAGAATATGACCAAGACGCGGACCATGAGCTCGGGTTCCAGACCGCGCGGGGAGAGCACGTTCCGGGATTATTCGTTGAGCAATGGACGACGACGCAGTGCGATTAGCGAGTCGATGGTCGAAGAAGAAGACGACGACGATGAAGCAGATAGCGACGACGATCGTCCGCCGTCGCATCGCGAAAGACCAGTGTCGCACGGCGCCACCTCAACTAATCTCGGCGATAGCCGTGCCGACATGAGGCATTCATCCTTTTTGCGAGACGCGAGGGACCTGGAATATGATGGGCACCCCAACACCCGCCCAGGTGCACAGGTCGAGAACTTCAGGGACCCTAAGGTTCTTGATCTCTACAACTCAGGTCTTTCTCTGAAGAAACGGATTGTTGATGCTTATGTGTCACTCTGCGGGCTCAAATCATACATTCAGCTGAACAAAACCGGGTTCTCCAAAGCCCTGAAAAAGTACGACAAAATCCTTGATCGCAACCTCCGACGAGAATATATGAACTCCACGGTCTCCCTGCAATATCCCTTTACGGAATCGACTATGAAGAAGGTGGAGGATGATATTCTCAAGATTGAAAGTGTCTATGCGGACGTGGTTACAGCCAAGAATCTATCACTCGCCAAACGTGAGCTTCGATTGCACTTGAGAGAGCATGTGGTTTGGGAGAGGAACACGGTGTGGAGGGAAATGATCGGCATCGAAAGAAAGGCCCAGGCTGCGAATGTCGGTATTCGCAGGACTCTTCTGGGCGGCGCCGAGGATCCTGCAGCAGCACGACGACAAGGTGATGAATCAGAAACCCCAGCGAAGGAAATCAGAACCCCTCTAGGCGTGTTCCGTCCTCCGGAATGGCTGTTTAGCTTGAGCTTCGGAACCCTCGTTTTCAATCTCTTGGTCTTCGGAGTGCTGCTCCTTGTGCCAATCATGGAAAAACCTGAGCAGCAAAACTGTTTGGCCATGCTTGTTTTCGTCAGTCTGTTGTGGGCTACAGAGGTATGGCTTTCCCCTTATCTCTTACGAGTCCTGTTTACTCATGCGCTTTCTTATGCTAGGTCATTCCTCTTTTCGTTACTTCGCTTCTTGTCCCGTTCCTTGTCGTTTTGCTGGGCATCATGAAATCCGAGAAGAAACCATACGAGCGATTAGGGCCGAAGGAGGCTACAGGGGTTGTTTTTAGTTCGATGTGGACGCCGGTCATCATGCTCTTACTCGGTGGCTTCACCATCGCCGCAGCCTTGTCTAAACATGACATCGCTCGGCGCATGGCGATGTTTGTCTTGAGTAAAGCTGGTTCCAATCCTAAGATTGTGCTCCTCACAAACATGTTTGTGAGCATGTTCTTGAGTATGTGGATCAGCAATGTGGCATCTCCAGTCTTGTGCTACTCGATCATTCAGGTAACCCCCGGTCCTGACTGCCCCTCAGCCGTTCTATGTTGCTGACCTAGATGACTAGCCCCTTCTCCGCACCCTTCCACCCGACTCGAATTTTTCCAAAGCCCTCATTTTGGGTATTGCTCTCGCCGCCAATGTCGGTGGTGCTGCGTCACCGATTGCATCTCCCCAGAACATTATTGCGCTCCAGAACATGTATCCGAGCATCAGCTGGGGCACCTGGTTCTTTGTGTCACTTCCCGTCTGCATCATATCCATCCTGCTGATCTGGCTCCTCCTGCTGGCCACCTTCCATCCCGGCCGTGACACCACCCTTGTCCCCATCCGGCCCGTGAAGGACAAATTCTCCGGAGTTCAATGGTTCATCAGTATTGTCACGCTGTCCACCATCGCTCTCTGGTGTGGCAGCCATCAGCTGGAGCATGTCTTCGGCGACATGGGTGTGATCGCTATCATTCCCATGGTACTTTTCTTCGGAACTGGCATTCTCAACAAAGAAGATTTCAATAACTTCTTGTGGACCATCATCATCTTGGCCGCTGGAGGGCTTTGCCTCGGCAAAGCCGTGACCTCCTCCGGCCTCCTGCATACCTTGGCCAATGGCATCCGCGAACACGTCGAGCACCTGAGTCTATACAGCGTCTTGATCGTATTTTCCAGCTTGATCCTGGTCGTGGCCACGTTCATCTCCCACACCGTCGCCGCCCTCATCATGCTCCCTCTTGTCCGACAAATCGGCGTCAGCATGGATGACCCGCATCCCAACCTGCTGGTCATGGCTAGCGCCCTGATGTGCTCTGTGGCCATGGGCTTGCCGACCAGTGGATTTCCCAACATGAGTATGTTTCCCCTCTTCTTTTTCATTGCCATTGCACACCCAACTAACCTTCCCCTTTCCAGCGGCCATCATGACCGAGGTTCCCCAAACGGGCCAGCGATACCTCCAGGTCCGCCACTTCTTGACCAGAGGTATCCCTGCCAGTTTGATGTCATTCGCTGTCGTCGTGACCATCGGTTACGGGTTGATGTACGTCGCCGGTCTATAACCAGTAGATTGATGGATTGTAAACCAAGATCCAATACATCCTGGCGTTTCGAGCCCCTGCTCTATATCGGCAAAGCGCTATGATCACCGCATACGACATTATCTGCTTCCTTTGATAAAATTTGATTTTCCAATATTAAGCGGCCGTATTTCCCTCTCATCTTGGATATATTTGCTTACCTGTCCTTGCTTGAGTGGAGATGTTTTTCCATGTCCGTGTTTCTGTTCTGTCTGTTTCTGGTTTAGTTTTCTTAGACGAGATATATAGGTACTATACTTGGTTACTTGGTTTACTTATACACGGTAGCAAAGGCATGGCAACGCACCAAAGGGAGGCCGAATTGATTTTTACTTACATGCTTCAACATGTGTAATTTTCCTCTTCTTCTATCTTGGCTAGGATTTGCTTTTTACCATGTGCACGTTGATATATTGCTTCGCTAGACTATTGTGGCTTAGTTATTTACAAGATAAGAACTTGAACAAATTGGACTAGAATATACAAATTATCTACTCTAGGTCATGAGGGGACTTAAATCTGAAAATGGTTCATTAATCGTTCCAAGTCCTTGGGATCCAAGTCCGGAAGCACTATATGCGTCGCATCGTTTCGGTCTCGAGAAAAGTAACAATGGAAAGATGGAACAAGAAAAAGAGGAAATGAAGAAGAAGAAAAAAAGCAGAAACAACCATGTCATCCCACCAATATAAACAAGACAAGGAAAACAGAAGAAGCTAATAATCAAAGTGGAATAGGCAGCATGGGAAATCTAGACTCTGCGAACAAACACCCGAGTATAAAAGTCCCAAAAAGGCATTATCATATGCAATCGAACAAAGAAAGGCAACGCATGAAAGATCAGAGGTATCGAGTATGTGCAATGACGCAAAGACGGATATGAGATAGGAAAGGGTGCTTTTCGTCTATCGGTCGAGTTCACGTCACGTCGTTTAGTTACTGCAAAGGAAATAGGTTAGCTCGGGCCTAGAAGGAATAATGGATCGATTGGTTGGGTGAAGGGGAGACTCACAGCAATCCAAGAGTCAGATCACCATGAATTTTGGCCTTCAATTGCACTTCGATGTCGAGGTTCAGATCTAGACGCAGTCGCAGCTGTTCGTCTTTTCCGCCTTCGTCACCACCCTCGCTCTTGCCGCCGCCGAGGATACCTCCAACGGCCTTGCCGGCAGAGTCGGTCACGCCATTGACGGCATTACCGGCCGTGTTCTGGACCAGGTCGCCGACTTGGTCCACTCCACCTAGACCTCCGAGGGGACCGCCGTCTTGCTGATCTTGAGGCTGGCGGCGCTGACGGCGCTGGCGACGGGGCTTCTCGGTAGTAGTGTCAGCCATTGCTCCGGAGCCCTGACGAGTTCTCTGGGGACGAGGTCTTCTCTGGCGACGTTCAGAAGCTGGTTCCCTTTGAGGAGCGGGCTCGTTATCCGAATCGGGTTCTTGCTTGAAGGTTTTCTTGTTGTTGTTGTTGTTGTTGTCGTCCTCCTGTTTGGGTTGAGGACCGTTGTCTTGACCCTCTTCTTTAGGTTGAGGGGAGCTAGGACGACCGTTGTCCTCTTGTTCTTCTTCTTTGGGTTGGGGAGAGGTAGGACCGTTGTCTTCTTGTCCTTCCTCCTTGGGCTGAGGGGTGCGAGGGCCGTTATCCTGTTCCTCTTGAGGCTTGGGGGAGTTGGGGGTGCTCTCGTTCTCCTGTGCGGGGGTCTGGGGGTTGTCCTCCTTATCAGACATAGTGGAAAGAGAAAGAGAAAAGGAAAGGTTCCAGGGATCGAAGAGAAGAGGGGATTATATCTGGCGTAAGGGGGGAGGGGAAGGTTACCTGATGGCGCTACTTAGGGTTGTAGAGATTATGACCGCATCCCGTCTAGATCTAATTTATATGACCCTCACGATCAAGCAAGGTTGTCCCATCTTCCAGCCCACCTCCGACGTCAGCTGCGTTCGAAACGAGGAGCTGAGATTGGAGGAAGACTGGAGCAGCGAGGACAGCGTCATCTGTACGACGACGAGGAGGAGGGCTGGAGCCCGCCCTGATTGCACCGGGTGGAGGTCGACAATGACGTCTCGGGCGCAAGGATATCAGCCCTTCGCATCTTGCTCTGCCGCGCACGATCGCCGACCATACTGAAGCGGGTTAGAGGTTAATATATTAGCGCACGTTGTATGGCCCGAGCTGCTCCATCGCGGCGGCCCACTTGACCGCTTGGATGCGAGATGACGCCACGCACGTCAGTCCGGTCGAGACTTCGAGTCCCGGTTTCCATGGAGGTTTCATGGAGATGACAGGCAGGGGAAACGGTGGGAAATTGCGATGACCTGTATCAAACTTTCGAACACTGTGGGTGCCACCCAGGAGGAATGTCTGGGTCTCAACTCTCTCGCGTGCGTACTCCGTGCCATGAACCATGGATTCAAGTGTACCTGACAGTCTGACTGGTGCCAGTCAGGTACTCGAAATAGAAACTCCACACGATGTAAACTGGCCGTGATATGCGATGACTAGCCTGAGACTTGAGGGATGACGAATGGGGGTCAAATTCTGGGTCTCCAAACTTTGCAGACGTCTGACCATCCACACCTCGGAGATGCTGTCGGTCGCGCCACCGATGTGATCACCGATTGTTGGGTGGGATTTCTGGACAGATGCATTGCAGGACAACGTCATGGGCTTGGCCATGCATGTTAGAGATGGCCGCCCATCTTCGGGGAAGGGAAAAAGTAGACAAAAGGTGTCTGGCTCGTCTGCTCTCGTCCGGCTTTTTTCCTATCCATCACTCCCCCTCCTCTTCCCCAGTCTTGAACCTGTTTATTTTCCCTAGCCATTACATTCCTCCCTCTTCTTGTCCACTCATTCTTAGTTTCAAACAAAAACACAGTCTGGTCGCAGGTGTCTCTCATTCGTTGTCATCCGTGTGCTGTTGATCAGAAACCCATAGAACCGCTACCAGAAGGTCGCAATGGCAACCGCAACCGCCGAGAAGCCCAAGGAGCAGAAGCCCTTCCAGCAGCAAGAGGACGACTACTCGGACGATTACGACTCGGATGAATACTCGGTTTCTGGGGACGAAGACGACCCTGCCCCTCAGAAGCCCGGTCAAAAGCAACAGCAACAGCAACGACGACGGCGTCAACAAACCCAACAAAGACGCCCTGCTGACGACGAGGACGATTATCTGTCCGACGACTATTCTACAGACGAATACGACGATGACTATGAAGAAGCCGACGACGAGGTGCCGGGCAATGCGATGCAGCCCTTCAAGCGGGGCCAGCAGTCATTGACCAACCAGGGCATCAGCAGCCAGGACGTGCAAAACGGCGCGATGAACACCGTCGATAAGGGCGGCGAGGAGAAAGACGACGGCCTCCGACTGACCCTGGAGTTGAACCTCGAGATCGAGGTGGAACTAAAGGCGCACATTCACGGCGACTTGACCCTATCCCTACTGTAAGTTGTTTTCTTTTTAGCCTCGTCGTACCTCCATTTCATGAGGCACTCTAAGAATTGAATAGGAGTTGACCACTTCTTACCTATGCAGTGCATAATGAACGACATCCGAGTTGCACATTGCTCGTGGGCCATTCGACGAACTTGCGTGGCATGGAATTCTCCCTTCTATCTCTCTTTCTTATGTATTCGTTTTGTGATGAAAGCCATGAACAGTTGACCGCGATTTGACATCCTATATTTTTTGTTCTTCTGTCTCTTCGATTTCCGATAGAATTCGGCTGTTCGTGTTGATGCGTGTTGTGCGTCATTATACTCCATCTGCTAGCATGATTGATCGGTTTCTCCGGTGTTTTGATTTCTTGGAATTAGGTTGGAAAGATTTCTTTCTTTTAATTTGATAATATTGATATTCTCGATGATCCCAGCCGACCAGCGTCGATAAATGACAGTTTGACTACTCCGTACTAGGCCGTAGTAGTTGTGGGTCGAGGGCGACCATGCTGAAGGCTAATGATTAGTGACAGTTCGGTCTTGTGTGATGCCAGGCTGGTTCCCCAGTATGGAACAGTCGATGAAACTAAAATGTGTTGATGGATAGCTCAATGCGTTGGAGTTGTGACGGAGAGGAAAAAAGAGAGATGGAGATGGAGAAAGAAGGGAAGGGAAGGGGGACTATCACGTGGCGCAACGAGATCCAACGTGCCGGTCGATCGCGAGGTGATCCTCGATAAGGATATTGCATTTCTCCCCCTTCCACCACGGCGTTACATACTTCATACTTCTACCCAAGCACATGTGGGCAGAAGAGGCCGACGGCTAAGCTCTCATCGCAAAGCCGAGGCCGGATTCTTGGCGGAGATCGAAAGATCCTCGCTCCGGTCGAGTCCCGAAGTACGATTGCTCTACGGAGACCATTCCCTTCCAACTTCTCATCTCCTAATTATCTCTCTCTCCATCTCTCTTTCCCTGTCAGTCACAAATTAAACAATCACCATGGCACCCTCCAATGCTGCGGATCAGTCCGCCAACACCACCAAGAACTTCATCATCAAACACATGAACGCCGACCACCAAAAGTCCCTGGCCATGTACCTCCGAGTCTACTGCCACGTCTCGACGTCCGAGGCCAAATCCGCTCGACTTGAAGATATCAGCCTGTCCGATCTACTCCTCAGCGCCCGAGGCACGCGCTACACCGTGCCGCTCGATCCGCCCATGGCCTCGTTCTCCGAAACCCGCGGTAGAGTCGTGGCCATGCACAAAGAGTGTCTCCAGAAGCTGGGACTCTCGGACATTACGATCAATGAGTATCGCGCACCGCGCGGCATGGGCGCGGTGGGATTCGCCGTGTGCCTCGCTGCGATCGTGGGATTCTGTCAGCGCGACAACTTCCTGCCCGGGTCGCTAGTCTACGAGACGATCGGGCTAGACACTTTCCCCGCGATGGCCCGCTTCTGCTACAAGGTGCAGCCCCCAGTGTTCATCTTCCTCATCGGGGCGCATTTCATTGAAGCGACTTTGCTGGCCGTTAAGCGGTTGAAGCCACACGGCGTGCCTTTCATGTCCGCGACGTGGATTGCCTGGGTGCTATCCACTGTGGTGGAGGGATTTGGGGCATGGATACGATTTGACGCCATGGTGCGGGAGAAGCGAGGGGGGAAGGAGCATAGTCAGTAGGAGGTCAAAGGAAGAATGTGTAGATAGTACTCAATACAGGATGGAATGACAATAATAATAAGATTAAGACTAAAAACCACCCATGGTCGACCAAAAGGGAAAGCGAGGCGCTGACGTAAGTAATGCCAAGCCCCGTGACGCGAAGTCACGAGACAGTGGGCTAAACCCCGTCCGGACTAGCGCAGTGTGGAATAGGGCAACCTTCGACACAAGCGAGCCACAGTGCGAAATTCACGAGAGTCCGACGACCAGCAGTTCAACTCCTCGACGACAACCCCAACGACCCTTGCCCGCTGCGTTCCTGGTGAAGGGCTGCAGGATTAGAGGTGAGTTTCTTGTGATATCTTCCGTCCTCGATATCTCCTTGTTGTTCCTGCTTTTGTTGGTTCTCGCTCCCTGCGTCGTGCGCCGTGGTCAGTCTCGTTTAGCGTCATTTCGAGTCGGAATTGGGATCGAAACGTCGAAAAAGGACGGAAAGGTTCACAAAAGACAAGAAGAAAGAAATTTCAGTCGTCGACTTCGACATCGACATCGCTTTTGTTTTTTCACCTCCGACACAACGGTCTGGAAAGATAAGAGAATTTTCTTGGGCTTTGCGACTCTGTCCACCACGCTCGATTCATTTCGTCTACACATTCGACCTACGCGCACAGCAAGGAAAAGCAGAAAAGCAGGAACAGACAAAAGAGATTGAAAGGCCGCGGGCAAGAAAAGTCTTTCTTATCAGCCACTAATACCCATATCTCATCTAGTCCATACATCGACAACATGGGTATTTCTCGCGACTCCCGTCACAAGCGCTCGGCTACCGGTGCGAAGAGGGCCACCTACCGCAAGAAGAGGTATGAAACCGGCTGCGAACCCACATCGTGATGGTTATCCGGCGATCCAAAGTTTCTGACGGTTTTTTTTTATCTGCAATTCAGGGCCTTCGAGAAGGGTCGTCAGCCCTCCAACACCCGTATCGGTACCAAGAGAATCCATCTCGTCCGTACCCGCGGTGGTAACCGCAAGTTCCGTGGTCTCCGTCTCGAGGCCGGTAACTTCTCGTGGGGATCCGAGGGAATCTCCCGCAAGACCCGTGTCATCGTCGTGGCCTACCACCCCTCCAACAACGAGCTGGTCCGTACCAACACCTTGACCAAGTCCGCCGTTGTCCAGATCGATGCCGCTCCCTTCCGTCAATGGTACGAGGCCCACTACGGCCAGCCCATCGGCCGTCGCCGCCAGCAGAAGTCCGACGTCCCCGAGGAGAAGAAGAGCAACAGCGTGACCAAGAAGCAGGCTGCTCGCTTCGCCGACAACGGCAAGGTCGAGTCCGCCATCGAGCGACAGTTCGAGGCCGGTCGTCTGTACGCCGTCATCGCCTCGCGTCCCGGCCAGAGCGGCCGTGTGGACGGTTACATCCTGGAGGGTGATGAGCTGGCTTTCTACCAGCGTGCGATCCGGAAGTAAACGAACGAGAAGAAAAAAAAGAGAATCAGGATGTGTGGAAACGGGTAGTCTTTGGAGTTTGTTCAAGCAATTTTTTACCAGAAATTCAAATACGTTATGAATCTGGGCCTCTTCGCTGGTTTTTCTTCGGACGGGGTTGCATCTGTTGTTGTAGAAGCTCCTGAACAACTTGTTCAACCAAATGGAAATGATCCTTAGTTACGTTGTTTTCAATTTAAGATTTTTAATGTCTGGAGTACGATGTAGTTATCTTAGGACTTTCACCTTGACCCTAATGCTTGGCCTTTTGCCCGTGATGTGTGTTGCTGTCGAAGATCGATGACGCCACTTCAACCCTCCCTCCACCTTGGTACCTTTTACTTCCTCTTCACATCTTCTCTCAACCCAATCCCCTTCCTCAACCACGCAATCAACCATCTCAATCCTGAGAAACCTAGTTCCCACCATATATATATATATATATATATATATATATTCAAGAAACAAACCCGAAAGAAAATGCCCTCCACCAAGACCATCAAAACCCGCCTCTGTCTAATCTCCGACACGCACAGCCTTCCCCCGAACCCGCCAACAGACACACACAACCCCTACCGGCACCCACTCCCACAGTCCAACATCCTGCTACACGCAGGGGACCTCACGAAAGTAGGCCGATACTCCGAACACCTGGCCATGCTCTCCATGCTCAAGAACGCCCCCGCGGAACTGAAGCTCGTGATCGCGGGAAACCACGACATCACGCTCGACGAGGAGTACTA